>JAUDYJ010000007.1:23470757-24033257 GCA_030761175.1 Masticophis lateralis | reverse complement strand
TCCCACTTCGGGACAGAGGAGTACACACTGAAAATGTGTTGGGATGATATGGAAACACGCCTTCTGACTCCGGTGCTCAGCCCACAACTCTCCATGCTCCTCCAGGCCTGGCTTGCTGAGGGAGGGAGCAGCTCTGATGCCTCCGCTGCCCACCCCCCCCATAGCCCCAGCCATCTCTGTCTGGCTTCCTCAAAGGCGCGGTGCATTTCAAAGGCAGCATCTCTTCTGGCCGTGCTGAACAGTGTCCCGCTGCGAGAACCGATCAGGCCTCTGCACCATTTGACTTGCCAGTGGGGGCACTTCTGTTGGGCCAGCCACAACTGGGCTTTTGTACTCAGTGCTTGAGTACAAAAGCACTCAAGGGGAGGGGAAGGCTTTCCTATGCTGCCCCCTTCTTTCTTTTGGCCCCGCTAATTTTATTTATTTATTTATTTATTTATTTATTAAATTTCTATACCGCCCTTCTCCTTCCGGACTCAGGGCGGTGAACAGCCAATTAAAACCAATGCAATACAATAAGTTAAAACGTACTAAAATCAATATAAATTTAGGCTGAAGATACAAACCGAATAAAAACTCTAAAACTCTAAAAATTTAAAATTATTTAAAATATTTAAAAATAGGAGGGATCAGGCAAGTCCGGCAAGTTGGAAGAGATGGGTCTTCAAAGCCCGACGAAAGGTCCGGAGGTCAGCGATAGTTCTCAGATCTGGAGGGAGATCGTTCCAGAGGGTGGGGGCTACCACAGAGAATGCTCTCCCCCTGGGGGTCGCCAGCCGGCACTGTCTGGCTGACGGCACCCTGAGGAGGCCCTCTCTGTGGGAGCGAACGGGCCGGTGGGAGGCAATAGGTGGCAGAAGGCGGTCCCGTAAGTACCCTGGTCCTAAGCCATGGAGCGCTTTAAAGGTGATTACCAACACCTTGAAACGCACCCGGAAATCAACCGGCAACCAATGCAGCTCACGCAGGAGAGGTGTCACATGGGAGCGCCCTGTCGCTCCCATAATCCCCCGCGCGGCCGCATTCTGTACCAGCTGAAGCCTCCGGATGCATCCCAAGGGGAGCCCCATGTAGAGAGCATTACAGTAGTCCAAGCGAGACGTGACGAGCGCCTGAGTGACTGTGCGTAGGGAGTCCCGATCTAGAAAGGGCCGCAACTGGCGTATCAGGCGGACCTGATAAAAAGCTCCCCTGGCCACAGCTGTCGTATGCTCCTCTAAAGACAGCCGTGGATCCAGGAGGACGCCCAAGTTGAGGGAGGAGGAAGGCCAGGTTTTGGGGATGGCCCCCACCCCGCAAGATCTACCCCCGCTGTTCTCTCCCAGCCCTCTTTGCTGGTGGCAACAGCAAATGTATCATGAGGAAGGTGGAATGCTGTTGCTGCGCAAAGGCATGTGCAGGGATGCTTCACTTCTGCACTAAGGCTCCTCCCATAGCTACTGCTGCGACAGGGCAACAGCTCTTTCATCCCTCTGCCCTGACAGGGTGACGGAGCTGCAGCAGAGGGGTGAAAGAGCTTCATGGGTCGCATTATGGCTCTGTGTTCTAATGGGCTTCAGGAGGAGGATGGGTCCCTGCCTCCCCCATTGTGAAGCGGGCGAATGAAAAAGTTCACTGAATCAATTCCAACTTTGTGAGATCTTTTTCTTTCGTGAGAAGTTGGAATTGATTGAGTGAAACGCAATGGAGAAACTCAATTGGAGCTAGGCTGGGGCAACGTACTGTGTGCCCACAGAGAGGACTCTGCGTGCCACGTCTGGCATGTGTGCCATAGGTTCACCATCACGATGCTAGGGTGTGGATAGGCATAAATATTTTAATAGTAAACAAAGTGAGAACAATGGGCAGAAGGGAAAAGATAATACGTACAAAGATGGTGAAAAGAATAGCATTAAGGAGAGATTGAGAAAGAAGAAATACAGGAGGCCTTTGATTTACAACAATTCATTTAGTGACTGTTCAAAGTTACAATGGCATTGAAAAATGTGACTTATGACAGTTTTTCACAGTTACGACCTTTGCAGCATCCCCTTGATTATGTGATCAAAATTCAGATGCTGGGCAACTGGTTCATATTTACCATATTTTTCGGTATATAAGACGCACCTTCCCCCCCCAAAAAAGAAGGTGAAAATCTGGGTGCGTCTTATACTCCAAATGTAGCCCCGCCTAGCTTCTCAAACGGATGTTTCAGAGACTGAAAAAAGCATCAGAAACGAAGCTTCAGAAAAGAAGCCCCAAACAGAGCTTCAGAAAAAAAGCCCCAGGACTTCCGATTTGGCATCCCAGTGATGCAGTCGGGGAAATAGCGGGCTCTCATGAGCCCCGCGAAACCCCCAACTGATGAACCACCGCCGATGGGTCTTTGGACCGAACCTGTCTTGTAGGGACAGGGGAAGGAGAGGGGCACCTCGGATGGCTGAGAGGAACAGGTAAGTTCCTCGGAAGTCGGAGGGAACCCTCTAAGTTGGTGGCGGGGAGAGGCAGCCGTGGCGGCTGCCACAAAGCTGGGACAAACCGGGAAAAGAATTGTACAGGAGGAAAGAAGAAAGAAAGAACGATGTTCTTTAAAGCCAGATGAGTGACACCAAACCAGGGGAGAAACAATGTTAGAGTATGGATTTTTACTAATAAGACCCCCAGCCTTAAACAGCGGCTGTAGATTTGTGGAGCTTGAAGATTTTGTAAAGTAACAATAGGGGATAATGACCCATTAAGGAATTTACTTTAATACTGATTGTTTTGGACGAGTTGGCTATTAACAAATTAGAAAATTGAATTTTCCTTCAAATTGGAACAGATTCGATCTTTGGAAAAAGGGAAAAGCGACAAATAAGGACTTAACACTTTTAAAACTTAGATGAAGTGAGGCAAACGGATGGTTACATAATTGCTACAAAATGGAGATTGCTGTGACTAAGCGAAAGTGAATTGCAGAGACTTGTCTTCTGCTTGAAAAAGAACTATTTTGACTGGTTATTTACTTTGGATTACTTAGAAAATAACTATGGATTTTTGGATTTTGGAGATCCCTATTCTGCCTATGGATGGTTTCATAAAGAAGAAATATAATGGAACCAATAAAATCGAAACTATCTGGTGCAGGAACAAAAGAAGTAGTGCAGGAACAAAAGTAGAGAAACTGATGGATTCTACATGGAACAGACTTTACAATAGAATTAAAATGATATATAGAGTTTCAAACATGGATATACTGATTTTGAAGTGGAATACTTATGAATGGATAGGGAAATGAAGAAATAAAATAGATAAAATTAAAATGTTATGTTTAAATGTTTAAATGAGTTTTAAACGTAAGCAGGAGGTGTCTATGGAGAAATAAAGATGGAAAATAAAAGAAGGTAACTAAAATAGAAATTTGATGTTAAGGTGGTTAAAAATGATATTTTTACAAAAGCATAAGAGTACATATTAATAATGAGACAAACTTAAGAAAATTTATTAGACTATGGGAGAATAAGTGGAGAATATGTCTGATGTAACATGTTTTAATTTTAAATTGTAAACAAAGTTGAGAATGGTAAATATGATTAAATGTGAAAGATTAATGAACTATTGGATGATAAAACAAGAAACACAGAATTAAGTAACAAATTGTGATTGAATTTAATGTATGCTGGAAATGATCAACATTAAGAATTAGGTTGGGAAACACCCTGGAAGAGTAAAACAATAAAAAATATGCCGGGGATCGGCCAAACAAGAGTTGGAGATGTGGAGGAGCATATGCTGGAAATCAGCCAAAATAAGATATGCTGGAAATCAGCCAAACAATAGTTGGAGATAGGGAGGAAAATATGCTGGAAATCAGCCAAAATAAAAATATGCTAGAAATCAGCCAAACAACAGTTGGGAGTTATGGAGGAGAATATGCTGAAATTCAGCTAAAATGAAATTTGCTGGAAATCAGCCAAACAATAGTTGGAGATATAGAGGAGAATATACTGGAAAACAGCCAAATTAATATGGGATGAAAAAGAATATGTTGGAAGACAATTAAAATGAAACGAAATGATTTTGAGATTAATCTGTGTAAAATGAATTGTGTAATAGATGTTAAGCTCAAGAAAATTAAGTGTAAATTGACAAAGTTTAGATCTAAAGATTGGATGAAATGGGTCCAGACATTAAGAAATACAGATAGAATTTTGATTTATAAATTGAAATAAAAATAGAGTTGTACGTATTGGAAATTAAGATTTGTGGTGATAAAATAGTAAGGTAAATACTTAGATCAAGAGGTTATAATATTTCTTAAATTTGTGTTTTGATATTGATGTTAAAAGAAGTAATGGAGAAAATTTAATAAAGAGTTAGAATGAATTTTGATTTATAATTGGATATAAAAATGAGTGGAGTTTATTTGGGAATTAAGATTTGTGTAGAGCCGCCTTACAGCTGGCAGGCGGCTCGAAAACCCCGCTCTTCAATCGGAAGAGCGGGTAGAGCTACTGGGGGTGCGGTAGAGCCTCCTGAATTGCCCCCAGGACTTTTTTTTTGTCCTGGAGAGGGCTCAGGGTGATGGCTCCCTATTCACCCCCAGAGAAGCTCCGCGCTGCGAGGGATCTCTGCTGCTTGCAGCAGCAGAGCCAGACGTCGTGAGCAACACCACAGATCGACTGAAATCCACAGTAAAAAAGCGAGCTGGTGAATTGACTAAAAGAGGAAAAATGCAAGTATTGTTTTTTACTAATTTTTAGAAAAGAAAAAAAAAGAAAAAAGAGATTGGAGAAAATGTTTTGAAAATGGTGACTGGCTTTGCTCGGAAAATGCTTGAGAAAATGGAGAGTGGAAAGTGAAAGTGAGAGCCTAGCCTGCGCCGAAGTACTTTAAAAGAAACATTCCAGCAGGGAAAAGGAACAAAATTGAGTTAAATAGAACTCCTTTGTGTGTGTGTGTTTTTGAGAAAAGTTAGAAATTTTTTTAGAAGTATGACTCCTAAACAAAAAGCAAGGGGGGGCTCCCTTACAAGACAGACAAAAGAAAAAGCAGAAATGATTCAAAAGCACTTGCAGGGAACTGCAAATGAGGACTTAAAAGATTTTATAACTAGGTCTTTAGGAAGCATTGCTGAGAAGATAAAAAGCTCACAGAAGAATCTTGAGGAGTTGGTACAGGGAAAATATGATGAATTGAACCAAACTATTATTAAAGTAGTTTCTACTTTTTCAACTGCGGTGGTGGAAATAGGGAAGAAAATGGCTGAAGTCAGTAGAAAGTTTGATTCCAAGATGAAAGATCTACAGGAAAAAGTTGTTGAAGCTGATGCCAAAAATCAGGAAATTCAGAATGATGTGATGATGCTTCAATTTAAAGCTATGGAGTCTGCTTTGAGATTAAGAGGTATAAGAGAGAATAATAGAGAAAATCTAAGAACACTTTGTGCCAAGGCATTAGCGGCATTTTTAAATTTGGAAGATGACCAAATTTTTGGCTGTATTGAAAACGTTTACAGGGTCAATTCACGTGTGGCTAAACAGAGGAATCTTCCCAGAGATGTTGTTGTCTATTTCACTGATAGAAGATTAAGAAATGACATTTTACAAAAGTCTTATTCAGCTACTATAAGGTTAGAAGGTTTACAAATTAGGGTTTATAAAGAGTTACCATCTAGGATTTTAAGATACAGAAAAGATTTTGGATTTTTGGTGAAGGAATTGAACAGAAGAAAGATACCATTTAGATGTGATGTACCAGTTGGTGTAATTTTGAGTTATCAAGATGTGAGATATTGTTTAAATACCATTGAAAAAGTTGAACATTTTTATAATAACATTCTTAAGGCAGCCCCCATACTTTCATCTTCTGCTATGTTATCATCTATGGAAGAAGACAAGAAAGATAAAGAGTCTGAAAGAGAGGTTGAGGAACAATGTGTGCAGATGAAATTACAAAATCAAAATAATCAAAGTGTGTCAGAAGAAAAAGGAGCATTAGGTGGTTTTCTAGATGATCATATCATGGAATATCCAGATTTGAAAATAAAGTATCCCAGAGATTCAAGAGAAGTGGTACCGGGCCTTGAATTGTTGAAGCAAGAATTGAAAGATAAACATATAATTCAAGATGAAAAACAAATATTACTGAAACAGCAGAGGCCCAGTATTCCACAAGTGGAAAAGCATGAGGAGGAGAAGCAACAGAAAGTAGAAGTTATGGGAGGAAAGAAACTGAAAACCACTGAAACTGAACTGCAGCCGAAACTGTGTCTGTTGATGGAATCGCTTGGTGAAACCTAAAGGTTATTTATGAATAGATGGAATCTATTACAGAAAGGATTATTTGAAATAGTTTGAAAGATAACCATCATTATACCTAATTTTTACATGATAATGGACTTAAAATTTGTTACAAAACTCATCCTGATTTGGAGTTGACATCTTGAGAAAGTTAAACAGATCACTGCAATATATGCAGAGGATCTGTGATTACCCTATTATAATTTATTGGAATTAATTATCTAGATGATGAAATTGAAGATGAAAACATCTTGGAAACCCGAAGGAAGGAGGTGGAAAGGTTGGTAGGATTTGAAAGAGTTTTAAAGGAACATCTGGGAGTGCAGCTTGTATGAGCTGCATTTGTTCTTCTTTTAACGGATACATAGGAGTTAGGTTGAATGATCTACCTAGAGGATTACAAAACAAGATACCTTCGTGGTTGGATTTTACAAACATTAAGTCATTCGGGGGGATTTACATATGAAGAGATGTTTGTTGCTGATGGGGGCAACTGGAATAAGAACTAAGAACTAGTTTATAAATATTGCATTAGAAGATAGTTGTTTAACTTCAATCAAGATCAAGATGAAGAGAAGATGAAAATTTGGTTACTGAGATAGAAAATTTATTTGATATAATTGTGCATTTTGAAAGAACATGAAGTTTATAATAAATATGTTGGATACTATATTTATCAAGAGAAGATTAAGATTTGGATTATTAAGATAGAAAACTATTAGATATGATTGTTATATATTTTATTAGTATATATTAAGGGGGTCTGATTTACGTAAATAATTATTAAGGGTTTTTTTTCTTTTTTTTTCTTTTCTTTGTGGTGAGGAAGATAATTGGAATGTATCTAATTTAATCAAGATGAAGGAAAGGATTAAAAATTGAGTGTCTGATACAGAAAATTATTTGATATGGATGTTATTATGTTGCACTTAGCGGGATTGATAGAAATGTTAACATTTTGTAGTGGGGCTTAAAGATTAAAAGAGTATTATTGATGGATAACTGGGTATTTGAGGTAAAATTGGTTGAGGTAAATATTTTTATTATTATTAGTCTTTTTATTATATTACTAAACGTTTCACTGTATCTTTTTTAGTTTAATATAAGTAAGGTTTTTTTAAAAAATTTGTAGCGGAAGTCAAGGTGAGGAGGATTGGGGGTGTTTAAAATACTTGATAAATTTATGGTTAGCAAATATTTGATAGAATAATTTTATATACATTTACTAAATGGAAATCAAGGGAGGGAAGGGGGGTCGATGGGAGGGGGGAAAAAGGGGGGGAATGAAAAAATTGTATTGTAAAACTTTTTCAATAAAAAAAAAAGATTTGTGCTGAAATAATAGTATGGCCTAAATTAAGATGTTAGAATTTTGTCTTGATTTGTAATTTTAAAAGATGCAATGAGGAAATTTTGAATGGAGTTTGTTAAAAAATGTAAGCGATTGTACCTATTTATGACTGGATCAAGACTTCGTTCTTAAAAGATATATTTTATGTTTGAAAAAAAATAAAAAAATATTTTTCAAAAAAAAAGAAAAAGAAAAAAAGCCCCCAAACAGAGCTTCAGAGGCTTTTTTCTTTCTTTTTTTTTATTGAAAAAGTTTTACAATACAAATTTTTTTCATTTTCCCCCCCAACCCCCACCTCCCAGCCCCTTCCCCTATCTCCCTCTACCCCAACCCCTTCCCTCCCCATCCCCCCCTTGACTTCCGCTACAAATTTTAAAAAAGAAAGGTTTAAAACAGAAAAGAAAATTTTTTAAAGTATTCAAATTCTAAATTGAAAAAATTTCAAAAGAAGGAAAAAAAAGGAAAAACAAAACAAACCCAATAATTATAACAAAAAAGTATAGCAATAAACCTATGAATATTAATGTTTTTCTAAAGTTAACAATATTGTAATAAAAAAACCCCAATAATAATGACCAACCATCAATATTCATCTATCAATCAATAAAGTACTTATAATATTCAAACCAATTTAAGAAATATCATACCTTTCTGTAATCTGTAATCCATTAATATTAACATTACTAGTCATATACCAGACTCAATCCCCCTTATAATATCACCTGCATATCCATATCAAATAATTTTATCCCAACTACACCCCTTAAGTAAAAAACAAAAACATAAAACATGCAATATAATATATATATATATATATATATATATATATATATATATATATATATATATATATATATATATATAATATATATATATTATGCATATATAATTATAATCGTACAATTGTATCCAAAAAAAAAATTCTCTCCATAATCCAAATTTCCATCTTCTCTTCATTTTGATTGAAGTTAAATATACTTTCTCCAACATAAATCCAATTCCAATAAACTTCGTCTTCCAGCTGCCCCCATCAGCAAAATAAGACATCTCTCCACTCACAAAAAAACAACCCCCCGAGTGACTTTATATAAATAATATCCAACCACGAAGGTATTCTGTACTCCTCTAGGTAGAATCATTCAAACTAGCTTATATTGTACCACCTAGAAAAAAAGAAAAAACCGATGCAGCTCCTCCTAAAATTCAGACCTTGAAGAAACTAGAAACCGCATTCCCAGATGTTCCTTTAAAGCTCTTTCAAATCCTGTCACCCTTTGCAATTCATTCCTTTGGGTTGTGAGATGTTTTCATTTTCATTCTCTTCTCCTAGATGATGAATTCCAAAAAAAAAAAAAAAAACTATAATAGGGTAACCACAGATCGCTGCTAATATTGCAGCAATCTGTTTACCTTTCTCAGGATGTTAAGTCCAATTCAGGATAAACTTTGTAGTAAAATTTTTATAATCCATTTTAATATATAAATCTAATATCAGTCCAACTCAGGATGAACTTTTTAAAAAAATTATTATACATCTCCAAAGTTTTAACTGCTATCTACAGTAGCTTGAATCCTCAGGGTAAACTTCGTAGAAAATTTTTTATAATCCGTTTTAATATGTAAGTCAAATATAAATCCAACTCAGTATAAACTTTAAAAAATTTATAACCTATTTCCAAAGCTTTCAATTCTTTCTGCTATAGATTCAAACAGTTCACGATACTCCTTAAATTTGTCATCAGTGGTTTCCAGTCGGATTTCCTCATTAACTTCTAGTTCCTGTTGATTAGTATCACCCCCCATCTCTTGAAGAGCACTGGGCCTCTGCTGCTGCTCATCTCGAATTGTAATTTTATTTTTTAAATCTTGCTCCAGCAGTTCAAGGTCCGGTACTCCCTCTCTAGGATCACTGGGATGCTCAATTTTCTCATCTGAAAAATCCATAATAGAATCCTCTGGACAACCACCTAGTGCTCCTTTTTCTTTTAACACACTTTGAATTTCTTCCTTCTGTTTGCATTTTGTAGACTCTCTTTCGTGTTTTTTATTCTTAACATATTCCGGGGCTCCCTTAAAAATATTTTTATAAAAATATTTCGCTTTTTCAATAGTATTCAAACAATGTCTCACACCATGGTATCTAAAAATTATACCAACTGGTAAGTCCCATCTAAATGGGATATTACTTCTCTTCAATTCCTTAACCAAAAAACCAAAATCTTTTCTGTCCTTTAGAACCTTCGGTGGTAGCTCTTTAAAAATACTAATTTGTATACCTTCTACCTGCACTCTAGCAGAGTAGGACTTTTGTAAAATATCATCTCTCAATCCTCTATCAGCAAGGTAAACAACAATGTCTCTAGGCAAATTCCTTTGTTTAGCTACACGTGAGTTGACTCTGTAGACTTTCTCTATACAACCAAGAATTAGCTCATCTTCTAGCTTTAATAATTCTGCAAAGGCCTTTGCACAAATTGTTCTTAAGTTTTCTCTCTTGTTTTCTCTTATGCCTCTTAATCTAATTGCTGATTCCATAGCTTTAATTTGAAGCATAATGACATCATTCTCTATGTTCTGATTTTTAGCCTCAGCTTCCACAAATTTTTCTTGTATTTCTTGCATCTGGGAATCAAACTTACTGCTGATTTCAGTCACTATCTTCCCCATTTCCACCACTACACTTGAAAGATCCGAAACTACTTTGGTGATAGTTTGACTTAATTGATCATATTTCCCAGAAACCAACTCCTCAAGATTCTTCTGTGAACTTTTTATCTTCTCAACAACACTCACTAGAGACCTTGTTATAAAATCTTTTAGATCCTCATCTGCAGATCCCTGCAAATGAGTCAATTCTGCTTTGTCCTTCGACTGAGTCATGAGGGAGCCCCCCCTTCCTTTAGGTTTAGGAGTCATACTTCTGACTTAATATTTATTTTTCAAAAAAACCAAAGAGACTCTTCTTGCTTCAGTAAAAAAACAGGAAAAATCTGTTTAAATCAATCTTTGTCTCTTTATTTCTTTTCACTACCAAAATATTTCTTTTAAAATCTCTCGGCACTAAACTCTGCTTTCACTTTCCACTCTCAATTTTTCTTCAAACAGAGCCGGTCGCCATCTTAAGAACACTTTCACTATTCATTCTCTTCTTCCTTTTTCTTTCCCTCCTCCTCCAGAAAATCAATAAAAAAAAACCATACTTGCATTCTTCTTTTCTGAAGACTCCTTATTCAGCTTGTTTCAGTTGTCTATCAGTCATGGTGTTGCTCACGACGTCTGGCTCCGCTAATTAGCGGAGATCCCTCTCAGCGCGGAGCCTCTCTGGGGGTGGATAGGGAGCCATCGCCCTGAGCCTTCCCCAGGACAGGAAAAAAGTCCTGGGGCGATTCAGGGGGCTCAACCTCACCCCCAGAAGCTCTCCCCGCTCTTTCAGTTAAAGAGCGGGTTTTTCGAGCCGCCTGCCTGCTGTGAGGCGGCTCTTTACATGCTGGGAGGCTGGCGGTCATGAAAAGACCGCCGACAACGATGGAGGCGCCACCGGAAGTCCCAGAGGCTTTTTTTTTTCCCTGCCTCTGAAAGCCTCTGAAAGCTGAAGCTCTGTTTCGGAGGCTTTCGGAGGCTTTCAGAAGCAGGAAAAAAAAGTTTTTCTGAAACAAAGTTTCAGAAGTTTCAGAGACAGGAAAAAAAGCAAAAAAAAAAAAAAAAAAAAAGCAAGGCAGAAAGCTAACAACCAAGGAACCTGTTATAAAATTCACTTCTGAGAACAGGTGATTGGGGGTATTCTGGGAGGCCGATCCACCTGCCAATCAGTTTTTTTCTTATTTTCCTCCCCAAAAACTAAGATGTGTCTTATACTCCGAAAAATACGGTATAACAATTGCTGTGTCCAAAGGTCACATGATCATCTTTTGCAGTCTTCTGACAAGCAAAGTCAATGAGGAAGCCAGATGCACTTAACTGTGTTGCGTGATTCACTTAACAACTGTGGCAAGAAAGGTCGTAAAATGGGACAAAATTCACTTAACAAATGCCTCGGTTAGCAACAGAAATTTCGGGCTCAACTGTGATTGTAAATTGAAGATTATCTGTAGACAAAAGTCTCTTGCCACCCTTGAGTGCACTATCTTGGGTTCAGTTCTCAACCAAAGCTTATCTCTAGTAGTGGTATCATCATTTGGAGGAGGCAGACCTACTTTCCATATATGCTTTGGAAGGTGCTCTGTGGCCTTCTGAGATACTCAAATGCTAACCAGTAACTACTATTGATGATGCAGTGGTTGAAATCAGACTTTTTAAAAGCGGCAATCAGAGTCAGATGCCAATGTTCTTTTTTTTAACTCATTGATTTGGGCTGTGGTGGCACAGTGCTTAGAATGCATTACTGCAGCCTACTTCTGCTGACTGCTGTCTGCCTGCAATTTGGCAGTTTGAATCTTAACAGGCCAGGGGTGAAGTCCCGCAGGTTCGGACAGATTTTGGAGAACTGGTAGCAGAAATTTTGAGCAGTTCGGAGAACTGGTAGCAGAAATTTTGAGTAGTTTGGAGACCGGCAAATACCACCTCTGGCTTGCCCCAGAGTGGGGTGGGAATGGAGATTTTGCAGTATCCTTCCCTTGGAATAGGATGGGAATGGAGATTTTGCAGTATTCTTCCCCTGCCACCCCCACCAAGCCACGCCCACAGAACCAGTGGTAAAAAAATTTGGATTTCACCACTGCACCAGGCTCAAGGTTTACTCATCTTTCTGAGGTTGGTAAAATGAGGACCCAGATTGTTGGGGGAAATATGCTGACTCTGTAAACTGCTTAGAAAGGGCTGTAAAGCACTGTGAAGTAGTATATAAATCTAAGCGCTATTGCTATATTATGGTGTTCTTTTCTTGAAATATTAGTGTTTTACTTTAATGCAATCCATAAATTAACTCTTCTAAGATAATCGTCTCTTTTTAAACTTCTGAACAGATCATTATTTATGATGGCAAAACTGGAGAAAAAATTGATGCTCTTGGTGGAAACAAAGCACATGATGGAGGTATTTATGCAGTAAGTATATTCCAATTGTGCTGTATGGATTTATATCAGTTTAAATGACTTATTAAACTGCAGAACTATTACTATACTTTGTAATAGCCATAACAGCATCATAATGGTATGGTTGGGCAGCTATATCAGAATTCAACATATCTCATGTCAGGCATACGCAAATAAGTTCCTGGATTCACCAAACTCAGAACTCTCCCAGGATTACATTATTTGAGGGATCAAGTCTGAGTTGTGTCAAGGGTCATTATCCTGTTAGAACAGTGTAAGAACAGTGTCTGGATTTTAGTGAAAAGCTGAAGAAAATCCAGTCCAGGACAGGCTTTTTTTATATATAGACTTACAACCATAATTGGGAATATGGGAAAGGTGCCAGAAAGAATCAGGTTTCACGGGGGTGTGGCACGGGTTGGAGAGGAGGTAAACAGAGGTGAGAGGGAGGCCATGCAACATTCAGGGATAGTGTGTGGGGGGGTCAACAAAAGTCTTCTTCCTCTTCCTTGTGTGATTGGACACACAAGGAATTTGTCTCCAGTACATAAACTCTCAGTGTACATACAAGCAATAAGTAATAAATCATTATCATAGTCATTGTAAAAATACATTCATTATAAAACACAATATACAACATTTATGATAGTCATAGGATTCTAAATAAGCAATCAACATAAATCATACTAGAATGCTAAGTAAACTGTATAAATCATAAGATACAAGCAACAAAGTTATAGTCAAAAGAAAATAATGAGATAGGTAATAGGAAAGATGAGAAGAATAATAGAGTACAGTCTTACTAGATAGTTTGACAGTGTTGTGGGAATTATTTGTTTAGCAGAGTGATGGCAGGGAAAAACTGTTCTTGTGTCTAGTTCTGGCGAGCAATGCCTTGTAGTGTCATTTTTTTTTTGAGTTTTAAAATCAACTTTATTTGAATATAAACAGATAAAAGACAAAATAGTCAAATGTCGTAAAAACAATCTTAAAACTAAAATCAAAGTACATTTCAGTATTATTTTTGTTCTGTTATTTACTATGCAAAAGCTTTCTATCTATAACAATTCAATATATAGTCATATATATGCATTTATCTTCATTTACCATGGTGTATTTATGTTGACGGTGTAATTTTACTAATTTTGATCTTTCGGTGTATTTATCATCTGTTTTTTTTCCCCTTGTTTTCCAATCCATGTATACCATCTATTCCAAATTTGATAGTAGTGTGAGTCTTCCTTGTTTTTTAATTTAAGAGTTAATCTATCCATCTCTGTGCACCAATATATTTTTTGGATTATTTGTTCTTCTGTTGGCAACTTTTCTAATTTCCAATACTGGGCTAGGGTTATTCTTGCTGCTGTAATTATATGTAATATGATATATTTTATTTCTTTTTTAATTTCTTTTTTAAATATACCTAATAAAAAGATTTCGGGCTTTAAGTCTAAGTTTTCTTCTGTTATTTCTATTATCCATTTTCGAATTTTTGTCCAGAATTTTTTTATTTTTGGACATAACCACCAAAGATGATAGAATGTTCCGGAGGCTTGTCTACATTTCCAACATATTGGGCTACAGTTTGGGTACATTTTTGCTAATCTAGCTGGGGCCAGGTGCCATCTATACCACATCTTATAGTGGTTTTCTTTAAATGTTACTGCCTTAGTTATTTTACAATTATTTGTCCAGATCGTTTCCCATTCTTCTAATTTTATACTCCTTCCAATATTCCTGGCCCAGGCTATCATTTGGCCCTTGACTATATTTTCTGCTTGGTCAAATTCAAGTAAGTATTTATAAATCTTTGAAACTAATTTTCCTTCTTTTGTTTCTAATAGTTTATCAAGTTGATTGGGCTTTATTTCAACTCCTCCATCTTCCCTGTCTTTTTTATATCTGTTTTGTATCAACAAGTATGGCCACCAATCTATTTTTATGTCCAAATCTCTGAGTTCTTCTCGAGGTTTGAGTTTTCCGTCTTTATCTAAAATGTCTCTGTATCTTATTATTGTCTGCGTGGCTACTGTATTGGGGTACATTATGTTCGGATGTGTTGTTGCCTCGAGTGTAGATAACCATCCTGGGATTTTTGTGTAGTGTTTGCGTTTTATTTCCAACCATGTTATGATCAAAGAATTTCTTATTGTGTGATTTTTAAAATGTTTGTATGTTTTGTTTCCTGTATTCCATAAGTAAGCATGCCAACCTTTAAATAAATCGTGTCCTTCTAATTTCAGTATCCTTTGATTGTCTAAATTGACCCAATCCTTGATCCACATTATGCTTGCGGCTCTGTAATATAGTTCCCAGGCCGGTAGGCCAAAACCTCCTCTTAATCTATTGTCTTGTAGTGTTTTTAAATTTATCCTCGGTTTTTTTCCTTCCCATATAAATTTTGCTGTTAGTTTATTCAAATTTGTGAAAAAATTTTTTTCTAGTCTTATTGGAATAGTTTGAAACAGGTAGAGGATCCTTGGGAGTATGTTCATCTTTATTGCCGCTATTCGTCCTAGTAGTGATAGTTTTAAATTCCCCCATCTCTCTAGGTCTTTTTTGATTTGTTGTATTAGTTCTCCATAATTATTGTCTTTGATTGCTATATTTCTAGTTGTCAAATTTATGCCTAGGTATTTTATTTTTTTTACTATTTGTAGTCCCGATTGTTGTTCTAATTTTTCTGTTTGTTTTTTATTTAAATTTTTAGTTAGAATTTTAGTTTTATTTTTGTTAATTTTCAGCCCTGCCACCTTACCAAATTTCTCAATTTCCTCCATTAATTTTATTTGTGTCTCCAATGGATCTTCTATACAGAATACAAGGTCGTCGGCGAAAGCTTGAACCTTGTATTCTTCTCCTTTTACTTTTAATCCTTTTATATTTTTATTTGATCTAATTCTCCTGAGCAAATTTTCCAGAGTTAGTATAAAAAGAAGGGGCGAGAGTGGACATCCTTGTCTTACTCCTCTTCCTATTTCGAAATGGTTTGTTAATTCCCCATTGACTAGCAATCTTGCCCTCTGATTTGTGTATATTGTGGATATTATACTACTAAATTTCTCACCGAATTCCATGTTTTTTATTTGTTGTTTCATAAAATCCCAATTAACTCGGTCAAATGCTTTTTGTGCATCCAAGAAGATAAGGGCTGCTTGTTTCTCTGGGTGTTCTTCGTAGTATTCTATTATGTTTATTACCATTCTTAAATTATTTTTAATCTGTCTTGTCGGTAAGAATCCGTTTTGATCTGAATGAATTTTGTTATTTAATATTATCTTTAATCTATTTGATATTAAATTCATAAAAATTTTGTAATCTGTATTTAATAATGAGATCGGCTGATAATTACTAATTTGTGTTGGGTCCGTTCCTTCCTTGTGGATTAATGATATATATGCCTCTTTCCAAGATTCTGGTATTTTTGCGTCTTATATACCTCTATTAATATTCCATTTAATGATGTTCCTAATTCTATTGGCAGTCCGTCTGTGCCCGGGGTTTTATTGTTTTATTTGTTTCCTAATGGTTTCCTGTAATTCTTCTATTGTAATCTCTCTATTTAACATCTCTCTTTCCTCATCCGTTAATATGGGCATTTGCTTCTCTTTTAAGTATTGGTTTATTTCTTCTATTTCTACTTTTTCTTGTTTATATAAATTTTGAAAGAAGTTAACTGCTATCTCTTTCTTTTTTTCTGGTCTCTGGTGTAGTTTCCCTTCATTATCTTGAAGTTGGTGGATTATTCTTTTTTCCCTTTCCTTTCTTAATTTGTATGCCATCCATCTTCCTGGCTTATTTGCGTGTTCGAATTGGTTTTGTTTTGTAAATTTTAATATATTGATATATTTTTCTTGTTCCAGTATGTTTAGTTTATGTTTGGCGGCCGCCCAGTTAATTTTTCTCTGTTCATCTCCTGGTCTTTCCTGTAACTTCTCTTCGCAATTTTTAATTTCATTATAAATTTTATTATATTCTTTTTCCCTCTCTTTTTTCTTTTGGCTATTGTAGGCTAATGTTATTCCTCTAATATATGCTTTAGTTGTGTCCCACAGGTTTTGTAAGGATGTTTGGTTTTTATTGTTTTCCTTAAAGAACCATTTCAGTTCTTCCTCTATTCTTTTAACATATTTTTCTTCTTTCACTATTTGCGTATTCATCATCCATCTACCTTTACCTTTCCTCCATCCTCTCCATTCTATTATTAGTGGGTTATGGTCAGCCCATTCATTTGCCCCTATTTCTATTGATTGAATTTCTTGTGTTAGGGTCTTTGTGACCCATGCCATATCAATCCTTGACCAAGATTTATGGGGATTGGAGTAATATGTGTATTGTTCCTTTTCAGGGTTGTATAATCTCCAGATATCTACTAGGTTTAATTCTTCTATAAGGGATAAGAATGTTTTCGGAATCAAATTTTTCTTACTATTTTTTTTATTCTGAGTACATCTGTAATCTTTTTTAATATCTATAATTGCATTGAAGTCACCCAGTAAACATACATTTTCAATATTTTCTTCTATTATTTTTTCATGTAAATTTTGGTAAAATTCTTTTTGTTGGCCATTTGGTGCATATATTCCAACTAGTAGTATATTTTTACCTTTAAGATTAACTTCAATCATTACTATTCTTCCTGAGTTATCTACATATTTCAATTTGCTTTCTATTTCTTCTTTGACATAAACTGCTACTCCTTTTTTCTTCTCGTCGGTTAATGATACATATAATTTCCCTAACTTTTTACATTGTAAATACTTTTCTTCATTTTTTCTTATGTGAATTTCTTGAAGGCATATTATATCTGCTTTTTGTTTAATTAGTTTTCTAAATATTTGGTTCTTTTTTGCCGGGGAATTGAGGCCATTTATATTTATTGATATGATTTTCAGATTTTTGTCCATTTTAGGATTTAGTCCTTTTTCTTTTTACTCCTTTACTTCTTGTCCTTTTTTTTTGCTTGTTCTTGTGCTCTTGTTGTTACTCCTTTTTCCTCCTCCTCCTGGATTTCTCCCTCCTCTTCTTTTTCCTTCTCTTTGTTGTTCTCTACATGTACGGTTCCTTGATCTTCTCTTCTCGATGCAGTTTGGTCTCTTCTCCTCGACTCTTCGCCTCTACCCTCTGTTCCTTCCTGCTCCATAATCTGATCATGTAGGTTTTGCGCTTTTTCTACCGTATCAACTTTTATCTTCCTCCCTTTCCACGTAACTAACACTCCTTCTGGCATCAGCCATCGAAATAATATTTGTTTTTTGTTTAATAGTACTGTGAGGAATCTGTAGTCTTTCCTCCATTCCCTAATCCTTTTGGGTATTTGCTTTAGTGTTATTATTTCTTTTTGTTTATAATATATCGGCTCTTCTTTTGCTATTTTAAAGATAATGTCTCTCACCTTCTTTCTTACAAAACGTACATGGACTTCTCTTGGGAGTCTATGTTGTCTTGCGTAGTTCGTATTTACTCTGAACACCTCGTCCATTTCATTAATGATCACATCCTTCTCTCTTTGCAAAATCTCTGCTATTATTTCGGCCATTATTTGGGTCAGATCTTCATCTCTTTCTTCCCGTACGTTTTGAAACTGTAGATAAAATGAAGCTCTTTCTAATTCCAATTGCGCTACAGTATTTTCAAGTTCTTTGTTAAGACCGGTCATTTTTACATCTAGTAATTCTATTTTCTTTTCTGTTTGTTCTGACTTCTCCTCTATGGCTGTGATCCTTTGGTCGTTTTTAGAAATCATCTCCTGGATAAGGTCCATTTTCCCATCTAGTTTCTGAATGTCTTCCTTGACTGAATTTTTACTTTCGTCTAAATCTCTCCTGGTTTCTTCGTGGTTTTTAAACATACATTCCTGCATTTTTTGCATAGTCTCTTGTATAGTTATCAATGTGGTCTGTACTGTCTGCATATTTATGGTCGGAGTTTGTTTTTCGCCTGGGAAAATTGTTTCTATAGTTTTCTGTGTGGCTGGAGAAGCCATTAATCCTGCTGATGTTGAGATGGCCTTTTTCCCTGTCTTTACCGTTGTTATTGTAGTTTGTGACATTTCTTTCAGAGTTTTATATTGTTGTTTTAGGATTCTGTCTACTTTTTCCCAAATTAACATCCGTTTTTCAGTCTAATCAGGACTTTTATTTCCCTTATTATATTGCTGTTGTACTATTGTTGTTACAATTTTAAATAAATTTCAATAGTTTCTATTTCAATCGTTCTTCTCCTGAATGCCTTCTTATATTCACTAACTTGATCTTAATCTATATTGCCTTGCTAGGTTTTCTTGTTTTCTATTATTCCTCTATTAATTCTCTGTTGTTGTATTTAGTTTTCAATATTATTGATTATATTATTCTGACTAATAATCTATAAATTTCTTATACAAAAGTCTATAATTTGCAATATACCATATAACTATATGACTATATCATACTAAGTAATACTATATAACTATATAATAATCTATTACTGAAACAATTTCTTAATATTATTAATAATATCAAATGTTACTAAAAATTAGTCTTACTTACAAAAACCTCTAAGAAAAAAGGAACATGAAAGTCAAATTTACTTATTGTTACAATATCTAAACAATACTAACATTAATATTGCTATATAAAAAAAAATTAATTAAGAGATAATTTAGGATTAGTTTCAATATATGTCTATTAATTAATGATATTCAAAGTACATTAATCTTCTAAAAGGAAAAAAATATAACTAGAGATAAGTTAATTAGGATATAAATGCTTATAAATTACTATAATGTTGAGTACACAATTGAAATATTTGCTATTCTGTTTGGAATGTATTAAAAATATCTGTAGTATATAACAAGTATATAGTATATAAATATGTAAATTATAATAAGATATTAGAAGTTAAATATAAATATATATATGTTTCCCTTTAAAAAGTTAATTACATAAGATCTTCTGTTCTTTCCACCAAGTTCCACAGACTTCACTTAATAAGTTTATAGTTCATCAGAAATCCCCCAATGTTTATTTCTTTCTTCTTTTGGTTAGGAAGTCCTGGTGAAAAAAGTTCAAAGATGGCAGTCGTTATTTTACACTTACTTTCCCCAATTTAGTTGTTGTCTATATTGTTTTTCTCCGTTGGTGTAGCTTAATCCAGTAAAGAAAAGAATTCAGCGTCCTGTTTTCTGTCCTTCTCACTCCAGAGTTTATTCTTCCTAAGTATTTTCTCTTGAGAGGTCTCCTTCACAGCTGATATTAACGAGTCAGGTTTCGCTGAGTCACTTCGCTCTCCTCGTTGTTTGCCGCCTGTTTCTTTCTGAGTCTCTCTGTCTCTCCGCTACTCCAACGGACTCTAGGGTTGATCTCCTCCTTGCAGAAATCGCCAGTAAACAATATTCCAACTTTTGTCCTCTTGCTCACTTCGATCGCCACCCCGTGCTCACTCTTTCGCTTCCTGCTTCAAAAATTTGCAGCGACGAGTCTCTGGTCAGGCAGAATTTGCCGTCTTCTTCCCTCGTCCGGGATGAGGGTTCTTCTCGGTGCGGTGGGAGATCGCACCTCTCCACACCGCTTCCTCCGAAGTATCCCTCTTTTTGGCGGTCCACCCCAGGACCGATCTCACCCCCTACGGGGCCCGAAAACGCTGGGAATTTGGCACGGAATACGGAGCGCTCCTATTCCGTGCCACCTCGACCCTCGCTCCAACCGGAAGTCTAGTGTAGTGTAGTGTCATTTTGAGGTAGAAGTTGAAACAGTTTATGTCCAGGATGTGAGGGGTCTATAGATATTTTCACAGCCCTCTTTTTGGCTCGTGCAGTATACAGGTTCTCAATGGAAGGCATTATGCAGTATTAATGCTAAAAACAGTGAGCAAGAAAAAATACTATCAGCCCTGTGATTTGATAGCAAAACAAACTACAGACCAATCAGCCTAACATCAATACCCAGAGAGATACTGGAAAAGATAATTAAAAAAAGATCTGCCAACATCTAGAAACAAGTGAAGTAATAACTAGAAGTCAGCATGGGTTTGTTAAAAACAGATCAATTTAAGCCAATCTTATTTCATTCTTCAACATACTGACTAAATTAATAGACCAGTAAAGTACTGTGGACATAATATACTTAGACTTCAGCAAGGTATTCAACAAAGTAGACCACAACCTACTTTTTAGGAAACTAGAAAAGTCTCCGGAGAAGGGCAGCATATAAATCAATTTTTTTAAAAAAAAATAGACCTTGCACCTCATTTTCTGTAATCGCCAGAGGTGGTGGGATGGGGTCAGGAGGCTTGGCTATTGTTAGTGTGTCTGAACTGGGGACTGTGGAGATATGTGGTGGTAGTTTTCTCTCAAACCAACAGTAAAACACATTCAGGTCATCTGCCAGTTGTTGGTTTCCTTCAGCATGGGAAGGAGGTTTGCTGTAACTGGTGACATTTTTAAGAGTTTTCCACATGTTTGCTGGTTCATTAGTTGAGAACAGATTGTTAATATGTTTCTGGCCTGTTTGTACAGCATTCTGTCGCCTTTTTTATAGGCTTCCTCTTTGGTATGACGTAGCTGCTTAAGTTTAGCTGTGAACCAAGGTTTATTGTTACTGTATATTTGCAGGTTTCTGGTTGGCACACATAGGTCTTCACAAAAATGACATATGATGTTATAGTATCTGTGAGTTTATCCAAATCTGCAGAGGTATCTTCGCAAACATTCCAATCAGTGCAGTCAAGGCAAGCCTGTAGCTTTAGCTTTGCCTCCTCAGTCCAAGTCCACATTTATTTATTTGTTGGTTTCATGGTTTTAAGTCTTTGTCTGTAAGTAGACAAATTGAAAGTATGCTGTTCTGCCCCAGCTACGGACCGCAAAGAACACAGCACACACAAAGTCCGTTCAAACCTTAATTTACTGAATAAACCAGTCTTTTACAACAATGGCTGTTGATTAATTGCATTAACAGCCGCCAAGAATCCAAAGAATAATAACTGAAAATTTACTGTGGTTGGCAGAATGCTCAGAAGCAATTTGCAGGAAGCTGATAAGATAAGCAAGACAAGACACAAAGGTATGTGAACTAAGTTGTTCCCTGCAAATTGCTTCAGTTGGCGTTCCTCCTTAAATAGGCTAAGGGAATGGCCAATTAGCCCCAAGCCTTACTCTTGAGGAGACCTCCTCCTGAGGAGCCACTCCTGCCTTTTGGCAGCTCTGCGCGCCCATGCATTGAGAAAAGCTCTTCCACTTCATCCTCTTCACTTAAGGGAGCTTCTGGAGGTTCTGAAGGCCCTGGCTGAATCCCCGCCTCTGGCACACATCTTCTCCAGCCTCCTCATTGTCTGACTCGAGTGCCAGCTGCACAGGCTGCTGGCGCAGCACCACACCAACCTCCTCGCTGTCTGAATCAGCTATTAGCTGCACAGATCGCGTATAGGCCACAACACTATCCCTCACTGCAGGGCCCTTCCCCTGAGTCTGTTGATCAGGATATGGTCGGGACGGGAACTGTGTGTGAAAGGCGTGTACAAGATCTGGAGCATGAACAGAGGTTGCATCCTTCCATGTGAAGTCCTTCAGCCCATACCCCTTCCACTCGATGAGGTATTGGAACTGACCCTTCAGCCACCGGGAGTCTTGAATGCTAGCAACGTCGTACTTGAGCGCTTCATCTCTGTCAAGGGGCACTGGTTGAGAATGGTCAAGTTGGCGGAGCGGACAGGTAGGCTGTTCGGGAGCCAGGTGGGATCGATGAAACACAATGTATTCTCAAAGACCGAGGCAAGGTCAGGTGGTAGGCCATTGGATTGATAACCGTCTCCACAGGAAAAGGCCCAATGTGTAACGATGGTCTAGTTTTCTGACTGGCCGGTCTGTGGGGAGATGCTTCGTTGACAGCCATACATGATCCCCAACAGCCAACGGGCTATGGGCCGCGACCCTTTTATAATCTTCCTTGGCCTTGTCGAGATATTGTTTCACCAATTGATGAACAGCCTGTAACTCAGTCAAGAATTCATCCGCTGCTGGAACCGAGGAGTCAAGGGACATGAGCGGGAAGAAATGTGGGTGATAGCCCAGATTGGCTAGGAAAGGAGTGGTTTGAGTGGAGGTGTGCTGGCAATTATTAAAAGCAAACTCCACAACTGCTAAGTATTCTGTCCAATTGTCCTGTTGCTGATTGACAAAGCAGCGCAGGTATTGGTCCAATATTCCAATAACTTTTTCAGTCCCACTGTCAGTTTCCGGATGATGAACCTACGATAAGCAGATCTTGACATCTAAGACCGTCATCATCCCTTTCCAAAACAGGGTGGTGAACTGGGTCCCTCTGTCTGACACGTGTAGGCCGTGTAGCCAAAAGACAGGTTGGATGAACATGCGAGCGGTGGCGTGAGCTGTCGGCAATCCTCAACAGGGTATGAAATGCACCATCTTCATCAACATGTCCACCACTATGAACACAGTCGTGAAACCCGAAGATGGGGGCAAATCCGTTAGAAAGTCCATTGAGATGACACCCCAAGGTCTCTCTGGTGTCGGTAAGGGCTGAAGTAGTCCTGGGGGAGCACCCGTGGCTGACTTGGCCTGTCAACAACGGACACAGGACGTCACAAAATGTCTGGACATTGTGATGGAGACGAAGCCACCAGAAGGTCCGCGACACTAGTTACAGGGTTTTAAACCAACCGAAATTTCCCACTGCAGGGTTGTCGTGGCACTGGAACAATATAAGACCCCTAAGCAGCCCCTCTGGTACATAAAATCTTTCCTGGTACCTCAAGAGATAGTTGGAAAATATTCAGGGAGAGTCAGGCCGTACTTCACACTTCTGAAGATCGATGTAGGTGTCCTGCTGCTGTGCCTCCTGGATCTGAACCCGTAGGTCAACAGATTCCTGGAGGGAAGCGAATGACTCGACTGGAAGAATTGTCCAAGGCGGAAGCAGGTCGTTGACTTGGGCATATTCGGGTTTCCTCAAGAGCACATCTGCTCATTGATTGTGCCCACTCGGAATGTACGTCAGTTTGAAGTTGAAGCGGGCAAAAAAGAAGGACCACCGGATCTGTCATTGATTGTGTTTCCACACGGTCTGCAGAAACTCCAGATTCTTGTGGTCCGTCCGGACTTCCACTTGATGTCTGGCCCCCTCGAGATGATGTCTCCAGGTCTCGAACGTGGTCTTAAGGGCCAGTAGCCTTTTTTCCCAGATGGTATAATTGTGCTCGGAAGGATTCAATTTCCGGGAATAGTATGCACAAGGAAAAAGTGTACCGCCAGCTGTATGAGCCTGGAGTAACACCGCTCCAACTGCGATATCCAACGTGTCCGTTTCCACCACAAATGGACTATGAGAGTCAGGATGCTTAAGAATCGGCTCTTTCATGAAGGCCTGCTTTAAGGCCTGGCAATATCATATGGTTCACATAGGAATAAAGAAAAAAGAAAGACACAGAAGGCACTGTTAGATGAACTAGGAAAAGCAGAGAAGGAAGTGCAGCAAAACCTAGTGTCAGCCTCTCAAGTTGCATTTCATTCAGGGCTGAGATAGTAAAGGGGGGGGTTAAATTCCTGTGGGATTAGTAAGAGAGACTGCAGTAGATTGATTAGAGGATGACCAATAGAATAAGGGAGCAAGCCAGGAAAGGGAGGGAATTTGGAGCAGAGGTCATTTCCTGGCTGTATATGAGTCAATGAGGACGTTGTTCTAACAAAAGTTTTTTTTCCCTTTATTATCAAAATGTGAGAGGCATATTATTTCTTTTTAGACAACTCCCACTCGGACAGCCAGCCAGGAAATATCCGTCTCTTCAAAAACTTTTCTTCTAAAAATATTTATGCATTCCTAAGCTACTCCACGCCGACGTTGGCAGACCTCCAGATGTCTCTGAACGTAAACGGCCTTATCCAAGGCCATGGAAGAAAGTCAACCCCCTCCACCGGAGGTTTGCCTCAGAAAAGGAAAAAATTATGCCTTTTGCTGGACTCTCACCAAGTGCCAGGTAACTGGGGAAGGTTCAATGGCTCTCCAAACGGCAGCATAGCCCCCCCACACACACACAAGGAAAAAAAAAAAGATGAGAGAAGAAAGCTCCAAAATGCACCCAGGGCTTCCCTTCCTGCTCAGCAAGCAACCCAGCCCAGCCCCGGCATCATCCCCCTGCACCCAAATGGGAGATGATGGAGAAGCCCAAGGGCACCATGGGCAGGCTCACAGACTCCCGCAATGGGAGGAGTGGCCACCGAGGGTGGAACCACCCCAATTCAGAGGGAAATTTGATGGGGATCCGGACTTGCTAGCTCAATTTCTCGATGCAGCTGAGATTTACATCGAGCGCTACGCACACCTTTACCCTTTCCCCAGGGCCCTGGTCAGTGCCATCGCAGAAGGTCTGGAGGGAGAAGCAAGGAGCTGGTCAGCGGCCCAGTACAAATACAGGCCCCCCCCCAACTGCAAGATGCAGATGGTTTCTTACAACTGCTACGAGCCCGCTTCGAAGAAACAGGGGACGATCCCTATGTAGAAGATGAGCTCAGGCACCTAATGCAGAGGGGGAAGCCTATCCAAGAACATATCTGTGAGTTCAGGAAAGTTGTTGGGACTTTACCTCCTTTGCCTGAACGACTGCTAGTATACTTCTTTAGAAGAAGCTTAGATAAGCAAATCGCCCAAGTGACCGCTTATCGAGATATTCCAAACCGACTGTCCAACTGGTTCCGGATAGCGACGCAAGTCGAGAGAGGGCTACTTGCCAACAACATGCTAAAACAACCACAGGCAAAGGAGAAAACCTAGCTGGACCAGGAACCGTCTACCAGACCAGAAACTACAGCATCATGGGCCACCCAGAGGCCATCCACCCCATGGAGTCCACTGAGGTGCTACAGATGTGGGGGAGTTGGGCATTTGGCAGCAGCGTGTGGAACCTCGGGGCCAAAAACAGCCCCCGGCCAAGGCACGACCGGAACGAGGGCCCAGGCACACCACCAAGGCACCATTAAGACTTTCCCCGAGTGCAGAAGTTTTTGCCCATCTGACTGAAAACAGGGGGAGCTCAGACGACGCGAATCGACCCCCCGAACTGTACGATGGCGATGATGGTGAAAACGACCCAATGGTGAGCGCACCCATCCACCCTTTTCTTTTCCCCATACGCCTAACAGCCCCAAAAACAGGTACCCAAGGGACTTTCCAAGCCCTAGTAGATTCGGGTTGCACGAGGTGCCTGATTAACCTACCCACAGTCCTAAAACTGGGGATCCGGGCAAAAAGGCTCAGCCACCCAATCCTTTTTCAGCAAGTTGATGGATCCCTACTAGGGAGGGCGGATGCCACACATTTGACCGAGCCAGTGAAGCTGGAGCTAGCGGATCACTGGGAAATGATTCGGTTCATAATAGCCCCCAAGGTGACCAACCCAGTCATACTGGGACTCTCCTGGCTGGACAAGTGGGGCCCCACCATCTGGTGGCAAGAAGGGACCCGCAGATTGAGGATAGCAAGGGGACCCCACCCCCTGCTGCCACAACCAGAGAAAACGGCCCCTCCTCCCACCCAGGGGGTCCAACCCCTCCCTCTAGAGGGACAAAAGATGCCTCCAACACAGGCGCCCAACCCGCCCTGTAAAGGGACAACAGAGCAACTGGCGGCCACCTCCAGCACCTCCCATGGCCCGGACCAGATCCCAAAAGAGTACCAAGACTTGGCAGAAGTATTTAGCGAGACCGAGTGTGATATACTACCACTCCACCGCGACGTCGATTGCGCTATCGAAATCATCCCTGGTTCAAAACTACCAAAACCTAAACTGTACGCCATGACAACCCGTGAAATGCAAGAACTGCGAAAGTACATAGACAAGAACCTACAAAGGGGTTTTATCGAACCAGCCAAACCACGGGTAGCAGCACCAGTTTTCTTCAGGGAGAAGAAAGACGGCTCCATGCGTCTGGTTTTCGGTTTTCAAGGGATAAATGGTGTCTGCGTGCACAACTTATACCCCCTCCCCCTCATGAAAGACATGCTAGCTCACTTGGCCAAAGGGAAGGTTTCTACCTTCGTTAGACCTTCGTGAAGCCTACTACTGTATACGCATCAAGGAAGGAGATGAGTGGAAGACAGCATTCAACTGCCCCCTAGGAAGTTTTCAATTTAAAGTGATGCCTTTTGGACTACAGGGAGCACCGGCGGTGTTCATGCAACTGATAAATGAAGTTCTACATGATCACCTTTATAAGGGGGTCCTCATCTACCTGGACGACAGTCTCATTTACACGGAAACCATAGACGAACACATACCCCTTGTCCGCCAGGTGGTCGAAAAACTGCTGAAAGCGAACCTCTATGTCAAACTGTCGAAATGCGAGTTCCACCAGTCACGGCTAGACTACTTAGGCTACCGAGTGTCCAATGAGGGGTTAGAAATGGACCCAGCCAAAGTACAATCAGTCTTTGACTGGTGACCTCCACGCACTCGCAGACAACTGCAAAGCTTCTTGGGGTTTGCGAACTTCTACAGACAATTTATCCCCTCTTTTGCAAAAATTGCCAAACCTTTAACCGACCTCCTAAAAACAGGAAGTCCAGCAACAAAACCTCACCCAGGACAGCCTCTACAGTGGAGCCCGGCCTGCCTACAAGCCTTCGAGACACTAAAAGAAATGTTTGCAAAAGAACCAGTCTTGAAACATCCTGACCCCAACCAGTCTTTCGTCATCCAAACAGATGCCAGCGACATGGCAGTTGGAGCGGTTCTACTCCAAAAGAACAGCCAAGGGAACCTTCAGCCCTGTGCTTACACTTCCCACAAATTCACCGACACAGAGAGACGCTGGGCAGCATGGGAAAAGGAAGCGTTCGCAGTGAGGTGGGCGCTGTTGACCAGGCGACATCTGCTAGAAGGAAACCAGACATCATTTGAGGTTTGGACTGACCATAAAAACCTGGAGGCCCTTAGGACCCCATGGAAATTATCGCCCAGCAAGTCCGATGGGCCCAATACTTCAATCTGTTCAACTTTGAGCTGAAACACATCCCAGGGGAAGAATTTTCTGGCCGATGCCCTCTCCCGAATGCCCCAGTAGAACAGCAAACGGGAGCAGGTGGTGAATGCCATCATCCCCTCGCCTCAAGGAGTGGGTCAAGTAACCACCAGACGGCAGCATCGCGACCAGCAGGGCCAACCAGCGGGTAACCTGATGACACGGCTCAAAACAGAGACATTGGCGGACCCCTGGTTCCGAGACAATCAGCATCTTTTGACAAGGAGGCACGACATAGCATGGAAAGGGACGAAACTCTACATCCCAGAAACTCTACGCACCCTAGTCCTCAAAAGGAGCCACGACGTTAGACCAGCAGGCCATTTCGGCTTTCTAAAGACTCTGCACTTAGTACGAAGACAATTTTGGTGGCCTCACATGAGGAAAGACATGGACAGCTATGTGAAGAGCTGCACCATCTGTGCCATGATGAAAAACCAACCAGGAAAACCTCCTGGGTTACTGCAGCCAGTAGCTGAACCGACAAGACCATGGGAGAAGATTGCAATGGACTTTATAGTAGAGCTGCCGAGGAGTGGCAGAAACACAGTGATCTGGACTGTAATAGACTTATTCTCCAAACAGGCACATTTCATACCCTGTAGTGGGCTACCCTCAGCCCGCCAATTGGCCAAGGTGTTTGTGAAACACATCTACCGCCTGCATGGAGTACCCAGAAGAATCATCTCCGACCGAGGTGTCCAATTCACAGCGAAATTTTGGAGGGAATTCTTACGATCCATAGGATCATCCCAAGGTCTCAGCTCAGCATTTCACCCGAGCACCAATGGCGGGGCGGAGAGACTGAATGCCATGATAGAGCAGTACTTGAGGTGCTGCGTAGACTACCAATAGTCGAACTGGGCGGACCTCCTATCTTTTGCGGAGGTCGCGTACAACAATGCTGTCCACAGTAGTACGGGACTAACCCCATTCAAGGTAGTGAGCGGTATGGATTTTGTCCCCATGCCAGAGTATCCCAGGGAACCCCCTTCTTCAGTCAGCTTGAATGATTGGATGGTGATGTTAAGAGAATCCTGGGAGAACGTCAAGAAGGCATTAGACAAGGCGGCACAGGCTTATAAGAAGCAAGCAGATAAGCACCGAGCTCCTCAAAGACTGTTCCGAGTAGGAGAGGAGGTCTACTTGAGACTCAAACTCCTGACTAGCAAATTGGGCCCGAAATTTATAGGACCATTTCCTATAGTAAAAATAATCAACCCGGTCACGGTACAATTGCAGTTGCCCCGGTTACTAGGAAAGATACACCCCGTTTTTCACAGTAGTCTTCTGAAGCCTGTGGTGGGGTCAACTTTAAGGCCTGTGCCACGTGATCCCCCAGGGCCCTTGATCATTGGGGGGGGCAAACTCATTATGAAGTACAGCGAATTCTCGATTCGAGGTGGCACAGAGGCCACCTCCAATACTTAATTAAGTGGAAGGGTTACCCATTGTCAGAAGCATCATGGGTGAAGAGCACGAACATTCAAGCTGACCGCCTTATAGCTAAATTCCATGCAGATCACCCGGACAGGCCGGGAGGGAGTGGGACATAGTCCCAGATGGGGTAATGGTATTAGACCTGTTGTTTTATCTTGTGCAAGTTTTACTGAGAGAATGAAGGGAGAGGGGCCGGATGTCAGCCTCTCAAGTTGCATTTTATTCAGGGCTGAGATAGTAAAGGGGGGGGGTTAAATTCCTGTGGGATTAGTAAGAGAGACTGCAGTAGATTGATTAGAGGGTGACCAATAGAATAAGGGAGCAAGCCAGGAAGGGGAGGGAATTAGGAGCAGAGGTC
Source organism: Masticophis lateralis (assembly GCA_030761175.1). Lineage (NCBI taxonomy): Eukaryota > Metazoa > Chordata > Lepidosauria > Squamata > Colubridae > Masticophis > Masticophis lateralis. The sequence goes on along the minus strand of JAUDYJ010000007.1, from coordinate 24,003,808 downwards.
ATTTCCTGGCTGCATATGAGTCCGTGAGGACGTTGTTCTAACAAATAAAAGTTTTTTTTTCTTTATTATCAAAATGTGAGAGGCACGTTATTTCTTTTTAGACAACTCCAGCTCGGACACCTAGACAATGAGGCAGCCAAAGAAAATTGGATGATTATACATCATAGACTAAATATCCTAGATCAGGAAGAATTGGCATAGAAAATAAAACAAACTAAACAACTCTATTTCAAAAACGCCAATAAACCGGGCAAATGGCTGTTCCTATAGACTAAAAAAAGAAAAAGAGAAAGGCGCTATCAGCTGGAAGACACAGAGGGTCCTATTGTTAATAAAGAAGAAGATAAATTACAGGTTGTTCAAGAATACTATGCTACTCTATATAAAGAAGAAGAAATTCCCAAAGAAAAAGTGGACCAATACCTGTCAGAAGAAAAACTTCCATTAATTGGGGAGGAGGAGAAAGAAATGCTCAAGAAAGAAATTACAATGACAGAACTAAAGACAGCGATTTCTAAACTCAAAAAGAACAAATCACCAGGCCCAGATCGATTCCAGAAGAACTATATAAAAACCCAGATTTAGAGGAAATTTTACCAAAATTGTTGGAAATTTACAATGAGGCCTTGACAGAATCAAAAATACTGGAATCGTGGAGGGAGGCATTTATCACACTCCTCCAGAAAGGGGGAGCAGACCCAAAACTGGTAAAAAATTACATACCGATTTCCCTCCTTAACACAGATTATAAGATTTATATGAGTATTATAGCAGGAAGATTAAAGATAATTCTGAACAATTTGATACATAGTGACCAAAACAGATTTCTCCCTGGGAGACAGATAAGAAATAACATGAGGAAGGTAATAGATATATTTGAATATTATGAGGAAAACCTGAATAAAGAAATAGCACTGGTTTTTTTAGATGCCCCAAAGGCGTTCGATAACCTAAATTGGGAGTTTATGAAACAACAAATCAAAAAGATGGAATTTGGATCAAATTTTGTAAGCACGATAACTACAATCTATGAAAAACAAAGGGCCAATATTCTATTGAATGGAGAATTGACAAAAACCTTCCAAATTAGAAAGGGGGTGTGACAGGGATGCCCTCTGTCACCACTTTTGTTCATATTAGCGTTGGAAGTATTATTAAAAAGGATCAGAAATAATAATGAAATTAAGGGACTGACAATTAGGAAGGAGACGTATAAGACCCAGGCATTTGCTGATGATATAGCATTAATCATGGAGGAGCCATTGGAAACAGGTGTTAAAATATTGGAAGAACTGGGTAAATATGGAGATGTAGCAGGTTTCAAATTAAACAAATCCAAAACTAAACTGCTGACCAAACATATGACTGAGGACCAAAAGAAAGCATTGAAAGAATCAATGGGGCTCCAAATAGTTAAGAAGGTAAAGTATCTGAGTGTGTGGATATCGGCAAGGTGCTCGGCCTTAAGGAAGACAGTTATGTGCCCCTGATCAGGAACATTAAACAGGACTTAGAAAAATGGGGAAAACTCCAGATATCACTCCTAGGCAGGATCGCAGCAACAAAGATGAGCGTACTACCTAAGTTGCTGTATTTATTTCAAACTATCCCTGTTAAATTATTAGAAAATTTATTTGGGGGGGGAGGACCGAGGATAGCGATTAGAAACTTGCAAGACAAAAAGGATAAGGGTGGCTTCGGACTCCCTATATGGGAGACTTACTATAAAGCAGCAAATTTCGTATGGTTGAAGGAGTGGGCAACCTTGGGAAATAAAAGACACTTGACCTTGGAAGGGCACGACCTCCAGAAGGGCTGGCATGCTTATCTTTGGGATATAGGGAAAAGAACAAGAACATACTTCCACAGACATAAAATAAGAGATACATTAATGCAGACTTGGGAAGAAATAAGATGAAAACAATACACAAAAGTTCCGAGATGGCTCTCCACAATGGAGCATAATATACCTGAATGTGTTGGAAATGGGAAAAATGGTTAAATATAAAGAAATATTAGATGGGGGAGGGAACTTTAAAACAATGAAGAAGTGAAGGAACAGGTATTTTTATAGATTGGTGGCCATATGCACAAATAAAATCATGCTACAAAAAGGATAAGGAGGAATTCGGCATGGAGATAGGCACTAATGGATTCGACAAGATTTGGATGGGCACTGATAATAAAATATTAGCTAAATTATACAATTACCTGCTGGATTATGATATGGCAGAGGAGGTGGTCAAGGACCCAATGATAGCATGGGCCAAAAACTTTGGACAAAACATAAATTTACACGAATGGGATACAATTTGAGACAGTAACCTCAAAATGACTAGGGCAGTAACCTACAAGGAAAATCAATATAAGATGTTCTATAGGTGGCATTTAGCCCCAGCTAGGATAGCCAAAATTTATCCTAATATGAGTCCCAATTGTTGGAAATGTGGCCATCATCAAGGCACTTTCTACCACTGTTGGTGGACCTGTAACCAAGCGAAAAAATTTTGGAGGTTGATTTGGAAACAGATTTCAGAAATAATAGGAGACAACATTGACTTTGAGCCAAAAATCTTTGTCCTGGGAATCCTGAAAATAGAATACGCAAAAAAGAAATGGTACTTAATGTCACACATAATGACAGCTGCAAGAATTTCTTCGCTCACTATTGGAAAGAGAAAAAACTACCACCCGAAGAACACATAATCAGGAAAATACTGGAGTGCACTGAAATGAATAAACTAACACTAGAAATTAACGATAGAGAGAACACGGAATATTATAGTGTGTGGGATATGTGGTATGAGTGGATAGAGAAAAGAAACAAAAAGTGAAGCTCGGGGAGCATAAATATTAATTAATTATTAATGATCATAAAGAATTGAGCATTATTATTGTATCACCAAACAGCAACTAAGTAAGGACATAAGAATATGTAAATAACAAGTAAATAACATGTATATATGATCATAAAGACTTGTGCATTACTATTTGTGATACCTTTTAAATTTTATACAAAGAGGTTATACCATGTAAATAATAAGTAAATAGCATGTATATGTATATTAACACCACGGAACCGAAAAATGTTCGAATTGCATTACTGTATTTCACAATAAAAAAACCAATTAAAAAAAGGAAAAAGAGTACTGCCAGCCATATGAGCCTGGAGTAACATCGCTCCAACCGCGATATCCAACGTGTCCGTTTCCACCACAAACGGACAATGAGGGTCAGGATGCTTAAGAATCGGCTCTTTCAAGAAGGCCTGCTTTAAGGCCAGGAACGCCTGTTGCTCGGGGGTGCTCCACCAGAATGGGACTTTCTTCTGCAAAAGTTGAGTGAGGGGCGCGGTCAAAGTGGCGAAGCCATGGATGAATGTCCGGTAATAATTGGCGAAACCGATTCGCCCTTTATTATTATGAACCCGAATCACTGAACATCTTTCACCTGACGGGGAGGTTGCCAATTTCTCAATGCCTCGACCTTGCTCCGATCCATCGCTATGCCCTCGGGAGAAATGCGATGGCCCAAGAAGTTGATGTTCGTTTGGTAGAATTGGCATTTCTCCAGCTTTGCATATAACTGGTGTTCCCAAAGCCATTGCAAGACCAGACGGAGATGTTGGAGATGACTTTTCCAGGATGTTGAGTAAATCAAGATGTCATCAAGATAAATCACAACAAATTGGTCCAAAAGATCCTGGAAAATATTGTTCATAAAATGCTGGAAGACAGCGGGAACGTTGGTTAATCTAAACAGCATGACCGTATATTCAAAATGGCCATACCTGGTGCTGAATGCTGTCTTCCACTCATCCCCTTCTCGTACCCAACTAGATTGTAAGCGCCGCGCAGGTCCAACATGATAAACACGATAGCCCCCCGAAGTCTCTCTAAAAGTTCAGGAATCAAGGGTAAAGGATATCGGTTACGTACCATAATGGCATTCACTTTATGGTAATCAGAGTACAGACACAAGTCTCCGGTCCTCTTCTTGACAAAGAGGACTGGAGCAGACAAGTGTGATGACGAGGGCCGAATAAAACCCCGGGCCAGTTTTTTGTCCACAAATTCCCTTAACGCAGCCAGTTCAGGGTCCAACATAGAATACAACCTCCCTGCAGGGAGCGGTGCATCCAGTATTAAGTCAATGGGACAATCATACGACTGGTGTGGGGCAATTGGTCTGCCTCTTTCTTGCTAAAAACGTCCACAAAGTCCGAGAGGTCGGCCGGCAAAGATACTGAAGGTGGACCCTGCACTTGGCCTGCATAGACTTGGCGAGTATGATCCACACATTGCAGGCTCGGGAATGACATGAAATTCTGGGACCAAAGGATGTGTGGATCATGAGTCCAAAGCCAAGCCAGCCCCAAAACCAAAGGAAAATGTAATCCGGACATGACATAAAATTGGATAGCCTCCTCATGCTTACCGATGGTCAGAAGCACGGGTTGAGTGGCGGCCTTAATCGGCCTGGACAGAAATACCCAACCATCAATGGTCGCCATGACCATGGTAGGATCCACTGGACACAGCAACGGCAAAGTCTGCTGTCTGCAATTACTGTAAGTTCGAATCTCACCAGGCTCAAGGTTGACTCAGCCTTCCATCCTTTCTAAGGTAGGTAAAATGAGGACCCAATTTGTGGGTGCAATAAGCTGACTTTGTATAAATATACAAAAGTATGAAGGCTATTGCTTAAAGCATTGTAAGCTGCCCTGAGTCTTTGGATAATAATAATAATAATAATAATAATAATAATAATAATAATAATAATAATAATAATAATAATAATAATAATAATAATAATAATAATAATAATAAAAAACGTGATTAGCAAATGCCTCGTCCATGAAATTGGTTGCTGCACCGGAGTCCACCAAAACATGAGCTGGGATCCCTTGGGGTATTGGCAATGAAGACTTTGGTGTTCAAAATCAAATGAGGGGGTCAGGAATCCGCCTCCGCAGGGCGTGAGCTGGTATTGGTATGTGCCTGACCCAGGGTCTTCCCTAGATCGGGTTCCGGCCGTTTCCCGACAGGGTAGACTGTGACTGTGGTGCAGGGTCAGGAGCTGATGCCCCGTGTTGCTTCTTGGGGCAAGAGGCGGCGAAGTGTCCAGGCTCCCCACAATATAAGCACAATCCCACTTCCGGTTGTCTGTCCTTCTCAGCTACGGACAAGCGGGGTCTGGCTGCACCAATTTCCATGGGCTCCTCCCTTGGAGCTGAAGCCTCACATACAACTGGATTCATATGGAGTTCCTGCTGGGCACGACGAGAGGGCCGCCGCTGTAACCTCGCATCAATTCTGAGGCACAAATGAACCAGCTCGTTAAGAGTTGGAGGAATGTCCACTCTAACCTACTCATCCTGTAACGCCTCTGACAAACCCTTTTGGAATACATCCAAAAGTGTTGCCTCGTTCCAGGCTGAGTCCTGGTTTAGCAAACAGAATCTGCTAATGTATTCCTGTAGGGGTAGCCGGCCTTGCTTCAAGGACTTCAACCGTCTGGTGGATGTTTGTGTTTTGATAGGGTCCTCGTACATTTGCTCCAAGTGCACACAAAACCCCCAAAAGTCATTAAGCAATGGACTATTCTGGACCAGCAGGGGCATGGCCCAACAAGCTGCAGAGCCGGAGAGCAGGCTGATAATGAATCCAACTTTATCTCGGTCATTGGGAAAATCCTCAGCTCGCAAACTCATAAATAAATTGCATTGTCCAAGGAAAGCCGGGAACATTTCCAAATTGGCTTAGGATCTGGTTATTTACGGGACCGCCTGCTACCACCAATAGCCTCCCACCGGCCTGTACGCTCCCATAGAGAGGAGCTCCTCCGGGTGCCGTCGGCCAAACAATGCCAGCTGGCGGCCCCCAGGGTGAGAGCCTTCTCTGTGGGAGCACCTACCATCTGGAACGAGCTCCCCCCGGATATACGGAGGATCCCGGATCTGCGCCCCTTCCGTCGCGCGCTCAAGACCTATTTATTCCAACAAGCCGGCCTGACCTAAGTTATTTTCCCCTTTTAATTATGAATTTTAATTTGTTTTAAATTATTGTGGTTTTAATTGTCAGCCAAATTATTTAATTCGTTTTATTCTATACGAAACTTTTGTATTTATATGTTCTATTTATGGCTGTATACCGCCCTGAGTCCCCCAGGAGTAGGGCGGTTTATAAATCTAATAAATAAATAATAATAAATAATAATAATAAATAAATAAATAATAATAAATAAATAAATAATTTATATATATATATATATCCAGCAAACTTATTGGCACAACTACCGGGCACTTTCTCCAAGGAGGAGGAGCAGATGAACCCATTTGGGCCTGAAGCTGAGCCAGCTGGCCAGCCATCACAGTTAACTGCTGCCGAAGCTGCACATTCTCTTCCCTCAGCTGCTCCATCTTAATCAAGGTTTGTGTGTGTGTTTTCAGGCAGGGAACAAACTGTTTTGCCCCAGCTATGGATCCCAAAGAACGCAGCACACACAAAGCCCGTTCAAACCTTAATTTACTGAATAAACCAGTCTTTTATAACAACGGCTATTAATTGCATTAACAGCTGCCAAGAATTCAAAGAATAATAACTGAAAACTTACTATGGTTGGCAGAATACCCAGAAGCAATTTGCAGGAAGCTGATAAGCAAGACAAGACACGAAGGTATGTGAACTAAGTTGTTCCTTGCAAATTGCTTCAGTCGGCGTTCCTCCTTAAATAGGCTAAGGGAATGGCAAATTACCCCCAGGCCTTACTCTCGAGGAGACATCTTTTTTTAATTTTTTTTTTATTTCTAAACATAACAAAACATAAAAACAACCGTTATTCAATGCAATCACAGAAAGTGTGCCGATCGGTTAAGATTCTTTTCTGCTTAATCCCAAATCCAAGATTACAAATCATTTAATTTCTCTTATTTGACAATTTTATATATCTCTTTATATTATTATTCTCATCTAGCAGTTATTTAACAAAGGCTTATCTCCCACAAGAAAACACTTCATATATTTTGTCATTACCTTCATTTCATATTTCATACTTTATCTCCATACTTTATTATCTAGCCATTAAGAAAATAGATCCCATATTGAATGACCGCCGGCCTCGCTGCACGTTGGAGCCGCCTTACAGCTGGCAAGCAGCTTGGAAAACCCGCTCTGTAAACGGCAGAGCGGGGAGAGCTAGTGGGGGCTGGTAGAGCCCCCCTGAGTTACCCCCAGGACCTTTTTTTTGTCCTGGGAAGGGCTCAGGGTGATGGCTTCCTATTCACCCCACGGAAGCTCCGCGCAGCGAGGGACCTCTGCTCGCAGCAGCAGAGCCAGACGGCGAGAGCAACACCACTAGAATGACAGAAATTTACAGCAAGCGAGTAATCTGCTGAAACCAGGACTCATTAAAAAGGAAAAAAGCAAGTATTTATCTTTTTAATAAGTTTTAAGGAAAAAAAGAGACTTGAGAAAATGCCTCAGAAAATGGCGACTGGCATTGTTAGTGAAAATGCCTGAGAAAATGGAGAGTGGAAAGTGAAAGTGAGAGTTAAGCCCGCTTTGAAGTACTTAAAAGAGACATTCTAACAGGATTTTTGGAAAAAGAAAAAAGAAACAAAATTGATTTAAATAGAATCCCTTTGTTTTTTGGGGAAAGTTAAGATTTTGTGGAAGTATGACTCCTAAATAAAAATCAAGCGGGGGCTCCCTTCCTTATTAGACAAAAGAAAAAGTAGAGAAGACTCAAATGCAGTTGCAGGGAATTGGAAATGAGGATTTAAAAGACTTTATAACTAGGTCTTTGGGAGGTGTTGAGAAGATAGAAAGCTCACAGAAGCAACTTGAGGAACTGGTACAGGAAAAATATGATGATCTGAACCAAATTATTACTAAAGTAGTTTCTGATCTTTCAAATGCGGTGTTGGAAATGGGGAAGAAAGTGGCTGAAATCAGTACAGAGCTTGATTCCAAGATAAAAGTTACAGAAGAAAAATTTTTTAAAGCTGATGCCAGAAATCAAAAAATTGAAAATGATGTGATGATGCTTCAATTTAAATCTATGGAGTCTGCATTAAGACTAAGAGGCATAAGAGAGAATGATAGAGAAAATTTAAGAACAATCTGTGCTAAGGCATTAGCAGCATAACTAAAGTTGGAAGATGATCAAATTCTTGGCTGTATTGAAAAAGTCTATAGGGTGAATTCACATGTGGCCAGACATAGGAATCTGCCCAGAGATGTTGTTGTCTATTTTACTGATAGAAGATTGAGAAATGATATTTTGCAAAAATCCTATTCTGCTATTGTGCAGGTAGAAGGTACACAAATTAGTGTTTATAAAGAGCTACCACCTAAGATTTTAAGAGACAGAAAAGATTTTGGTTTTTTGGTGAAGGAACTGAAGAGAAGTAAGATTCCATTTAGATGGGATGTACCAGTTGGTGTAATTTTGAGATATCAAGATGTGAGATATTGTTTAAATACTATTGAAAAAGCAGAACATTTTTATAACAATATACTTAAGGGAGCCCCCATATTTTCATCCTCACCAATGTCATTAACTATGGAAGAAGATACGAAAGATAAAGAGTCTGAAAGAGAGACTGAGGAAGAAGTCAGACAGATGGAACCAGAAAATCAAAGTGTGTCAGAAGAAAAAGGACCACTAGGTGGTTTTCTAGATAATTATATTATGGATTATCTAGGTCTGAAAATAAAACATTCCAGAGATTTTAGAGATGTGGTACTGGGCCTTGAACTGTTGAAGCAAGAATCGAATGTTAAACATATAACTCGAGATGAGAAGCAAACCTCACCAAAACAGAAGCAGCAGAGGCCCAGTACTCCACAAGAGCAAAAGGGGAATGATGGCAAGCAAAAGAAAACAGAAGTCAAGGGAGGACCTAAACCGAAAACCACTGCTGTGCAACAGATGCTTTTTGAATTGCTGCAATCGCTTCGTGAAACTTAAAGGACATTTATGAACAGATTGAATTTTTTACAGAAAGGATGGCAAATATTTTATTAATTGAAACAGTTTAAAAGATAATCTTGATTATATATGATTCATACATGAAAATGGATTATAAAATTTTTGCAATCCAAAATCCTGAGTTGGATTTAACATTTTGATAAAGGTAAACAGATTGCTGCAATACATGCAGATGATCTGTGGTTACCCTATTATAGCTTTTTGGAACTAATCATCTAGATGAAGAAAATAAAAATGAAAACATCTTGGAAACCCGAAGGAAGGAAGTGGAAAGGTTGGCAGGATTTGAAAGAGCTTTAAAAGAACATCTGAGTATGCAGCTTGCAGTTTTTATACAAGCTTTGGAAAATTGGGATGAGCTGCATCTGTTTTTCTTTTTAGGTGGTTCAGTAGTAACTAGGTTGAATGTTCTACCTAGAGGATTACAAAATATCTTTGTGGTTGGATTTTACAAATATAAAGTCACTCGGGGGGATTTCTATACGGAGAGATGTTTTTTGCTGATGCGGGCAGCTGGAATATGAAGTTTACAAAAACTATGTTGGAAGATAGTATATTTAACTTCAATCAAGATGACGAGAAGATTAAAATTTGGATTATTGAGACAGAAAATCATTTGACGTAATTGTTATATATTATATATTATATTTTATTATTATATAATAAGGGGGATTGTTTTAGGTAAAATAATTATGGGTGTAGTTGGAATATAATAACTATGTTGGAAGAAGAAATTGATTTAACTGGGTTATAAAGAAAATTATTTGATATAGATGTTATATATTATTTTTTATTATTATATAATAACGGGGACTGATTTAGAAGAGGAGGTTAAAAATTGGTTTACTGATAAAGAAAACTATTGATAAAGAAAATTATTTGATATAGATGTTATATACTATTTTTATTATTATATAATAAGGGGGATTGACAGGTAAATAATTATTAATATTGGATTAGAGAAAGGTATGACATTTTTTATTTGGGCTTAAATATAAGAGTGGTAATGATTGTTAAATGAATACTGATGGTTGATAAATGAGGTATATACTATTATTATTTTTTATTATAATATTATTAGTTTTAGGAAAATTTTATTACTTATAGGTTTATTTGTTATATTATTTTTGTTATATGTATTTTTTCTTTTTTAATTTATAGTGGAAGCCAAGGGCGGGATGGGGGGGGATATGGGATTGGGGGTTGGGGGGAAGTGGGGGGGGAGAAATGATAAAATTTGTATTGTAAAACTTTTTCAATTAATAAAAAAACAGATCCCATATCACATAGTATTGTTTGTCTTCCTGTTCTCTAATTTCAAATGTCAATTTACTCATTTCAGCACATTCCATAATTTTCTTAATAACTTCATCATCAGTAGGTATTTTCTCTTTTTTCCAATTTTTAGCAAATACAATTCTAGCCGCTGTTAAAACATTCACGATTAAATATCTCAATTCTTTATTATATATTTCTGGTAAAATCCGTAATAAAAATATCTCTGGTTTAAAGTCAATATATTTCTTTGTCATTTTTTCTAACCATGTGTGGATTTTAGTCCAATATCTTTTAGCTTCTGCACATGTCCACCACATATGGTAATATGATCCTGGAGTCTGATGACATTTCCAACATTTCTCCAGTTTATTCTTGAACATTCTGACTATTCTCATTGGGGGTAGATGCCACCTGTAAAACATCTTATACAAATTCTCCTTATACAGTGTGCTGCAGACATTGTCATTTTTTAATTTTGCAACCACAATTTTTGCCATTTCTCTCAATCAATCCCATGACCAAAATTTCCCTCCCATGCTATCATTGTTTCTTTAACTTGTTCTTCCAGTTTTACCTCTAATAAATAACCATATAATTTTTTAATTACATAGTCATCAGAACCCATTAAGATCTTATTTAAATTAGTCATAACATCATAAAAACCTTCCTGTTTAAAATCTTCTTCATATCTAGAACGTATTTGCAAATAAGAAAACCAATCCATCTTAAAACCTTGTTCTTCCAATTCTTGCTTCGATTTAAGTTCAACCTTTTCATCCATTAATTCACTATATCTAACAATTTGTTCCCCTCTAAATATTACTGAATATGAAAATGCTTCAATTGTTGATACCCAGACTGGAATTTTCAAATAGTGTTGTTTTTTAATCTTCTCCCAGTTTAATAACAAAGCCTCACATATATGATGTCTTCTAAAATACCCCTGTATTTTTGTTCCTTTATTTTTGTTCCTTTATACCCGTGATGGCGAACCTAAGGCACGGGTGCCACAGGTGGCACATGAAGCCATATCGGTGGGCACGTGAGCTCAGCTCCGACATGTGTGCGCCAGCCAGCTGATTTTTGGGCCTTCTGGGCCCACCAGAAGTCAGGAAACACACTGTTTCCAGCTTCCGGAGGGCCTCTGGGGAGGATGGGGAAGGCCGTTTCCCCCCCCCCAGCTCCTAGAAAGGCTCTGGAGCCTGGGGAGAGCAAAAAAACAGGCCTACTGGGCCTAGTGGGCCATCACGTGCCAAAAATGGGGTGAGCACGGGGGGGGGCAGGGTGCATAGAATTATTGATGTGGGCATGCGTGACCCCACCATGCTCCCCCCAGTTTTGGCACGCAATGGCAAAAAGGTTAGCCATCACTGCTTTACACCATAAGAAAGCATTCCACCCCATCAACAAATCATGACCTTCTAGATTCAGTAATCTAGTAATTCTTAATGTTATCCATTCTTTCCAAAAGTTCCCAATTAGGTAGACCAAACCCCCCTCTCATTCTCGCATGTTGTAATATCTTTAATTTTATCATCGCCTTCTTTCCCTGCCAAATATATTTTAACACCATTTTATTCAAATCTTTAAAAAAGTCTTTCCCCAGTCTAATTGGAATTGTCTGGAACAAATATAAAATTCTAGACAAAATATTCATCTTAATAGTTGATATCCTTCCAATCAATGAAAGCTGTAAATTTTCCCATTTCGCCAAATCTGTCCCTATCTGTTATTTAAGTTTATTATAATTATTTTCTTTAAGTGTGCTATATCTTGCTGCCAAATATATCCCCAAATATTTGACTTTATTTGTGACCTGATCTTTGATACATCCACCAATTCTTCTTTTTGCTTTACCAACATATTTTTAGTCAGAATCTTCGTTTTATCTTTGTTGATTTTCAAGCCAGCTACTTTCCCAAATTCTCCAATTTTATCTATCTATGTAATTATTGATGTTAGTGGATCTTCAAGAATAAAGATTTGGTCATCTGCAAATGCTTGCAATTTGTATTCTTCTTTTCAAATTTTCATTCCTTTTGTTCTTCTCTGATACTTCTATTTAGTGCTTCTAGTGTTAATATAAGCAACAGGGGACAATGGACAACCTTGTCTGGTACCTTTTTTTAATCTCAATAGAGTCTGTCAATTCTCCATTTATTATTACTTTTGCTGTTTGTTTATGATATATAGCTTCTATTGCTTGAATAAATTTCCTACTGAAACCCATCTGTTCCATTTGAATCAACATAAAACTCCAATTTACATTATCAAAAGCTTTCTGTGTGTTTAAAAATATCAAAGCCATTTGCTTTTCAGGGTGGGCTTCATAGTATTCCAAAGTGTTCAGAATTATTCTCATATTATCTCTAATTTGTCTTTTTGGCAGAAACCCATTTTGATCTGAATGTATAAAATTATTTGAATATCTCTTGAGTCTTTTTGCCAATATTGAAGCAAAAAATTTATAGTCAGAATTTAGCAGGGATATAGGTCTATAATTTTTGATTTGTTGTGAGTCTGTATCCTCCTTAGGAATCAATGTAATATATGCCTCAGACCATGATTTGGGTATTTCCTTCTTAGTCATCACTTCATTCATAACTTCTAGAAATGGGAGATTCAAAGATTCCTGCAATATCCTATAATATTCCGCTGGCCCTGGTGCCTTTCCATTCTTTTGTTTCTTAATTCCTTAATTTAATTCCATCATCGTTATGTTTCCCTCTAGCATCTCCTCAATGTCTTTAGGAATCTTAGGTAAATTTGCATTTTGAAGATATCGTATCATATTTTCTTCCTCTATCTTTTCTTTCTCATACAATTGTCCATAGTAATCCTGTATAATTTTTTTCTTCTCTTTATTTTCAAATTTACTTTGTTCTTGGTCGTCGATTAATTGTATTATTTTTCTTGATTGTCTCTCTTTTTTCAATTTATATGCTAACCAACTTCCTGGTTTATTAGCATTCTCAAAGTAGTTCTGTTTAGTGTTTCTAATTTTTTGAGCTAATACTTCTTTCTCCAGTAAATCCATTTTATGTTTTATTGTATCCATTTCCACTTTAGCATCTTTTTTGTGTGGACATTTCTGAAGTTCTTTTTCAAATCTCTTGTAGTCATCTTCCAATATTTTTGTCTTTTCTTAAACATTTTTTTCCTTATATAAACCATTATCAAACCTCTAGCATAGACCTTCATCGTATCCCAAAGATTTTGCATCGATGTATCTTCTTTTCTATTCTCCTTGAAGAAAAAAGCCAATTCTCTCTCCATTTTCTGAACAAAGTCCTTTTCTTTTAATATAGTATTATTTAAAGTCCATTTAAATCTTTTTCCTTTCCATTTCACTATCACTGAATTATGATCTGCCCAGGTATTTGCTTCTATCTCAATTTGTTCTATGCTCAAAGTCGATTCCATTGTTGTCCATATCATATCTAATCTAGACCAAAATGAATGTCTATCCAAATAAAAGGTATATTGTCTGTTCTTTCCATTTCTATCCATGCATCTTTTATTTCCTCAGTCATCCTAAAGAAAGATTTCGGTAGTATCTTTCTACTATGTCTTATTGTTTTATGTATTTTATAGTCCAATTTGTCATCCACTATACCGTTAAAATCTCCCATCATGCGGATATTGTCATATATATTCAATTATTTCATTGTCATATATATTCAATTCAATTATTTTCATGTGCAATTTTCTGTAAAAGTCACTTTGATTATTTTTTGGACCATATATTGCTACTAAAAGAACTTCCGTATTGTTATCTATTATCTCCACCATCAGAATTCTTCCTTTGTCGTCTGCGTATATTTGCTCGGTTAGTATTGCATTTCTAATATATAAGACCACTCCTCTTTTTTTACATTGTGGCAATGATGTAAAAATTTCCCCTAATTTTAAATGTACTAGTAATTGTTCATGTTGCTTTTTAATATGTACTTCTTGTAGGCAAATTATATCAAATTTTAGTTTCTCTAATTTGTGAAATATCTTTCTTCTTTTAACAATTGAATTAAGTCCATTTATATTTATTGAAATCAATTTTCTCTCTTCCATATTCATACTTTATATGCAGGTTTTACTGCTCTAGTTGATCTTAATTCACCCTATTCTTTATGCTCCACAATCCCCCCTACTGCACCTTCTGCTTTTTCAATCATTGCTAGTTCCTCTTCTTGAAATTCTACTGGTACTACTGTCGTCTGGAATTCCATTTCCTTCTCCTTGAAAAATTCTGCATAAAATGCTTTTGCTTTGTCTATTGTATCTATTCTGTATCTTTGGAGTTGCCACACTAACACTAATCCTTCTGGTATCAGCCATCTGTAGTTCACACCTTTTTGAAGTAATATTTTAGTCAAAAATTGGTATTCTCTCCTCATCTCCCTCACTTTTCTTGTACTTGCTTCAGAACCACAATTTCTTTCTCCTTATACTTCAGTGTTTTTTCTCTGGCAGTCTGCAGTATTTGTGCTTTAATTGATTCCTTAATAAACCTTATATGCACTTCTTGTGGTAGCTTATTGTGCATTGCATACCTAGTATAAACTCGATATATCTCATCTACGCTATCCATCATCTTTTCCTTGGTAATTTCTATGCTTCAACCAGAATTCCTGTCATTATTTCTGCCAGATTCTCTCCTTTCTCTTCTTCTACACTTTGAAATCTTGAGATAAAATTCTGATCTGTCAATCTCCCATCCAATTAGTCCACACCTGTCGTGTTCAACTTCTCCCAATCTATTATCTATATCTTTGATCTTTTCCTCCTTTTGTTCCTCATTTTTCTCAATCTTTTGTAATCTCTCTTCATATTTCCACATCATTTGCTGTAAACTCTCCACTTTTTCATTTGTCTGTAGTTGTTGTTCGATCTTCTGGACTGCTTGGAAGATCATTTGTAGTGTCGTGTCTCTGTCTTTTTCTTTCTCCTTCTCCTTCTCCTGCTGAAGCATCATTTGAATTGATCTCTGTCCTCCAGATGGTGACGATGATGGCATAGTTGAGGAGGATCCAACTGCTGTTATTTTTCTGCCCATTCTATCCAGTAGTCACCAATAGCTGAAATGGGAAGAAAAAAAAGCCAAAAAAGAAGAGAGTATATATAAAAAAAAAGAAAAGAGAGAAAATAAACAATTCTTAAGGTTCTTCAATACCCTAATCCACTTTGAAAAAAAATTTAAATTAATTCCAATGTCCATAAAAATAAGCTAAAGGGAAATCCAATTAAAAAGAAAAAAAAGAAAAAGCCAAATAATCAACCAAAGGAAAAAAAATAAAGTAAAAACCAAAAATCAATCTTCAGGTACTTGTAAACCTTAATCCAATTCAGCTATGTATGAACAAAGAATAAAAAAGGGGAAGCATACAGAGAGTTATCACTTAATTGGAACAAGAAAAATAATAATAAAAGATTTCAATTTCTTCAGCAGCGCTCCTGCCCAAACATTAACAAATCTCTCTCATTCTGCCTCTGACTCCTACTTCTAATAGTTTCCCAAAGAGCACCTGAGTAAACAATACAGATAGCTCCAACTTCCTCAGATGTGCTTCCAACTATTTTATCAACAAGAGAGTTCAGAGTCCTTGAGATATAGCCACAATATAATACAATTGTTTCAACTTGCTACTTGAATAGAAAAAAATAACGAAGTTTCCAGTCCAGTAGATGGCAGTATTACACACTCTCCTAACTTCCCCACTAATATAATCCAAACGTTCTTTGTCAGTAAAATAGCAAATAGAAATTTAAAACAATCTTCAGAAAAATAAAAAGAAAAATTAAATCCCAAAATAAAGATATTTTGAATAAAATGCAAGCGTTTAAAAATGTACAGCTCTCAATTCTGTCAATCCTTTTCAGTCCAGTCCCACTCAAAAACAAAACAAAGATTTATAACTCCACCAGTGTAAATGATTTGGCAATAAAAAATAAGTCCAGCTTAATTTCGCCGCTTAATTTCTTTCTTTCTCCAATGTAATTTCCACTTCAATCTCAGGGTGTTCTTTATATTAATTTAAATTGAAAGTCTCTTACCGCATCAACTCACTATCCTTCTATTCTTCTTCCGGAGCTTTCCCAACTTCAGCAGCTACTATGGCTGCCACCCCGCTGTTAGAAAAAGACTTCTCCTGGATCAACCAGGGACTTTGCAGTGTCCCTGAGATCGTCAGGATGTGCCCTCCACTATCACAGTCAAAACAAGACTGTGAGGTCCAATAAGGACCGTCCAACAGCGAGGATTTTGGCAGCGATCCTGGAGCCCAGGAATCCTCTGACCATTCCGTCGTGACGTCACTCCTCCCCTCTGAGGAGATCTCTTCCTAAGGAGCCACTCCTGCCTTTTGGCAGCTCTGCGCGCCCATGCATTGAGAAGAGGCTCCTCCTCTTCACCCTCTTCACTTAAGCGAGCTTCTGGAGATTCTGAAGGCCCTGCTGAATCTCCACCTTTGGTACCACATCTCCAGCCTCCTCATTGTCCGACTTGAGTGCCAGCTGCAGAGGCTACTGGCGCAGCACCACACCAGCCTCCTTGCTGTCTGAATCCGCTACTAGCTGCACAGGCTGCGTACGGGCCACAACAGTATGCAAAGGATATAGCCATAGTTGTCTCCTACTCTTCAGGTAGGAGATATCAGTCTCATAAGACCCCATGTTATGAACCACTTCTGCATGGGACAGTGCAAACCTGTCCAGAGTCAGATGGAATATTTCTGGCATTAGATGGCTTTCAAATCCATAGTCTGAATCTTTTTCGGGAAGAAGGAGACAATTGCAAAACACTTACTTCCCTTTTCAACTCTCAGTCCTTCTCTTCATAATTAATATGTTCAAACTTCTCCCAGATAACTGTGCAGGGTGCATCTTTGGTCATCTTAGTAGGACCTACCCAGCTGTCATCAAAGTTCAAGTGGATTTGAGGAATTTTATTCTCTAGATGTCTTGAAAACTTTGAAAGACCCAGATTGTGTTCCAGACCATCCTTCCCTGTAATGGTTGCAGGTAATTTAAAGATGGTTGCTGAATAAGTGGATTCAATAAAAAAGGAAAATATTGCTGTTCTCTTATCAGCCCCATGTAGGCCTCTCTTACTGCCTTTGGCAATATTTGCTTCTTGAGTTCTGGCAGTGTTTTCCTAGGCATCTCCTCTGTTGCTTCATGTCTTGTAGCTTCTTGGTAAATGAAACTCCTCTGGGTTGTCAGAGTTTAACAGTTTTGCACTGCTAAAGTGCAATTTTTTGATAGCTGCCACTGTCTCAAGATTCCAACTGGTTACTCAATAGAAATGTGCACAAGGGCCTTGTAAAACTCATTAAGCATCCTCTGGAAGACCCTCAAGAGAGATCTAGAGTGGACTTATCAAATACAACTATTTTTCTTGCAAGTACTGGGAACTTTGTGTTGAATTGAATGGCTGCTACTCAAACAACTGTATCAATAGTTTAATATAATATAATAAAATCAATATAATATATACTGATATATATTAATATGTAATAAGGTAGCAGTTTTAATAACAAAATTAAAGAAAAATTGGGGGAAAAGAAAACTATTCAACTTACAGTCACTTCAAAAATATATGCTACATTGTAGTCAGATATTTATTTTTATTTATGTACATAATTTTTATTAGAGAAAAGTATTATTGCAAATTATCATAACATCTGTGCCAAAAAATAACATTGCTTCATCATCTAATTAATAGAAAACATTATCTTTTTCAGGACGGATATGAACCAAAAGCCAATTAAATTTCTCAGTATTATTCTTTTAGCTACCCTCATGCACAATGCCACCTCACAGATACATTTCAAACTTTTGGTATATAATTCAATATCACATTAACATCTTTAACATTTAAAGATTTTCCCATAAATCTATTTATATAAATACTATTTCAGAACAGTGTCAAAAAAAACCACCAAAGCATATTATGTATTTTTCGGAGTTTTAAGATGCACCTTTTTACCCCCCAAAAGAGGATGAAAATCTGGCTACGTCTTATGCACTGAATGTTGTATCAGCCTTAACTGGGGAGAGGGAGTTGGTGTGGTGGTGGCAATGGCAGCAACAGTGACAACAGTGGCAACAGGCAGCTGATTGGCGGTATTCTGGGATCCAACTGCCATTCAGAGTGGCAAAAAGCAAACAGTTCTGAGAACCATTTGCTATAAATTGACGAGAATTGCGGCCTTGCTGCCGGACCTGCCGCTGCCCGCCTGAGCCGCCTCCCCCATCACCGCCACTGGTCGCCGAAGCCTGCCGCCGCCTGATGAGCCACCTGAAGAGCCAGCCACCCCATCACCATCGCTGCTCACCGATTGCCACTGATGTTAATATTCAAAAGAAAAACTTTCCCAAAGGAAGTGATTCCAAGAGGAGGTGTTGTGCGAATGGAAGGGCCAATGAGAAAGGATGGAAGGATGAACATGGAATGAAAGTATGGATTGAAAGAGTGTGGTCCAAACACCCTGAAGGGCTTCTGAAAAAGACAGCTTTATTAGTGCTCAATCAGTTTAGAGCACATATTAGTGAAACCACAAAGAAAAGATTCAAAGAAGTGTAATTCTTGCGGGTCTTACCAGCCAGTTGCAACCTCTTGATGTTTCCATCAATAAGCCATTTCTACATGTGAGAAGAGTAGAACAAATGGATGGCTGCTGATAATCATGATCTGACACCCACTGGATGAATGAGGAGGCCCACTGTCACTCAAGTTTGTGAATGGGTGAGAACATAATGGATCTCAGTGAAGGACGAAATTGTTACATGGTCCTGTGGCATTAGCAATGCCTTAGATGGAACTGAAGATGATATCATATATGAAGGTAGTGAAGAAAGTGATTGTGAGCAACTGAGCTTCCTAAACTCTGACACCAGCGACAATGATGAGTTCTTGAGGTTTCCAGAAAATCAGAGGAGTGCTTGAACCTTAAAGTCTCTCCTCATTTGTTAATGACAGTGATGATGGTTCTTAATACTGCTGTTGACCTTACATGGTTGTAAAAAATGTACATGGTTGTAAAAAGTATACATAGTTGTAAACATTATTCTGCTATACTGGAATTTTATTAAATAATATATTACTACACCATTTGGTTCATAATACTTTTTTCCTTGTTTTCCTCCTCTAAAATCTAGGTGCGTCTTATAGTCCGAAAAATATGGTAGGTCAGTGAACCGTTAAGATTTTTTACATCTCCAACAGAGGAAATCTCATTTTTTTGATAATTGGCTTTTACTGCAAATCTGTTGATACAGTTTTAATGATTTTTAGGACTTGCAGCCATTGATAGAACAGTATCAGATATTCTTAACTGTTTGGTACATGTTTGATATATTCCAGTGGTGTCTACTTAAAAATATTCTTAGGCTTTTGATCTAAATAGATTGTGAGTTTAATTTCTGTGATGGATTCCATCAAATGGGCAAGTATCCCAGGTGTCTTTGGAGCAACAAGCTGTTGTTCCAGAATTTAATTTTACTTCTGTTTGATAAGAACTTCACCCTCTAGAAAGGAATCATTTATTTCTTAAATAGTTTCTTCTTATCCTATTGGTAAGTTTTCTTCTTTTCTTTTAACAGATTAGTTGGAGTCCTGATGGCCATCGCCTTCTTTCTGCTTCTGGAGACAAAACAGCTAAGATCTGGGATGTTGGTGCCCAGAGTGTGGTAACTACATTTAAAATGGGATCAGATGTTCTGGACCAGCAATTGGGCTGTTTGTGGCAAAAAGGTCATTTATTGACATTATCCCTTTCTGGCTATATCAACTATCTGGATGAGAACAATCCTAATAAGCCTCTTTGCATCATAAAGGTTTGTAGAATAATTAAGGCAGTGCATTCTAGTTTTCAACTTCTGCTTAGCAATAATAATCATGACTATGAAAAATAATTCAATGAAAGACTGGTTTGAATCCCAGTGATTATTCTGTTGCCTATTATTGAGTTAGTTTAAGCACAGTGACTTTAATAAAAGTAAAT
The DNA here is from genome assembly GCA_030761175.1 of Masticophis lateralis. Classification (NCBI taxonomy): domain Eukaryota; kingdom Metazoa; phylum Chordata; class Lepidosauria; order Squamata; family Colubridae; genus Masticophis; species Masticophis lateralis. The sequence continues at coordinate 23,983,535 of JAUDYJ010000007.1, read as the reverse complement.
CAATTCTGCATTTTAGATGAATATTGTTGATACCATTATGGGAAATGCAATTTTTTTTTTCATGTATTGGAGCATGTTGATATCTCTACAGCAGAGGTGTCAAACTCATGGCCCGCGGACTGGATCTGGCCTGCGGGTTGCTTAAATCTGGTCTGTGAGGCTGGCCTGTAAATAGCAAAGGACTGGCCAGTGGTGCCTCTGGCAGCCAAAACGGGCTGCGGGGGGGGGGGCAGTTTAAGGCCCCATTTTGGGGGCAAACTGCTGCAGGAGGCATTTGTCTCCCATCCCCTACCCGGACCTATGGAGAACTACAGTGCAGATCCAGCCCTCGAAGAAATCCAGTTTGACACCCTTGCTCTAGAGTATCACATGTTCACATCCTTTTAAGATCCAGAGAATGTGATCAGTTCTATGCAGCAAAGCTTTTGATCTATACTTCATCAACAATAGTACTTTTCTTCTCCTTGACCATGTCTTAAAATTGGTTGGATGTGGCTAACATTTGGAATAGAGGCCACAGAAAACCACAGAGAATTGGGTTTGATTAGAAAGAAATAAGAAATCAAATAGAGCAGGAGTGTCAAACTCATGGCCCGCGGACTTGCAGCCTACCATCGCAGAAGGTTGAGGGCATGGGGCTGCAAGTGATGAGACACTTCCCCCTGCCCCCCCCCACGTGCACACACACACACACACACTCAAACGTCTGCGATGGCAGGCTGTAAATTAATAAAAGCTGTTTTTTTGGAATTGCTTTCACTGTTTCTACAGTTGCTTTCAGGTAGGCACTTTTTTTTCTTAGCCGCAAGCCCCGTGGAAGTCTGCAAGAAGCACCCATCCCAGCTTATCACCCCTGTTCTTTTCCTCCCCAGTGTCACAGCCCGTGCATGCGGGGGGGGGGTGCGCGCATGCGTGAACACAAACACGTGGGTTGGGAGAAGTGACCTGAGAGCCATGCTGAGGCAACGATGGGGAAGGGGTCAAAATGGGAAGCCTCTACTGGGAGCCTTTGCCAGCTTAAATAAAAAAGGAAGGGAAGGGAAGGAAATGAGGCAGGGAGGGAGGGTTTGTTTTCAGTCTTTTAAGTGGCCACAAACTACTACCAAAAGTGGCATTTGATCATGAGGCAAGGAAGCATCAAGAAATGTTTCCCCTTTTCTATTTGAGTATCCAAGAAGGGACAGGAAAGGAGAAAGAGGAAAGAAAAAGAAGGAAAGAGGGGAAGAGATCAAGGAAGGGGAAAAAAAGAAAGAGGGGAAGGAAGAAGAAAGAAAATAAAATGAGGGAAGCAAAAGGAAAAAGGAAGGAAGGAGGGAGGGAGATTATAATGAGAGGGAGTCAGGGTCTGAGGGAAGTCTTGCCACCAGCAGCCCTGGTGGTCACTTGGCCACCAGCAGTCCTGCTGCCCTTTCACCATCCCCTTGTCCTCCTGTCCTGTCCTGGTGGTGTCCCATCCTAATGCTGAGAACGCTTTGGTTAAAAAGCTGGGTCTCCTTGCATGGAGAGGGGATGGGCCTCCCTCTGACCCACACATTTTGCCTCCCACACATACCATGAGCAATCTACCCAAGGAGAGCAAGCATAGCAGCAGCAGCCTTGAGGAGGAGATAAGTGCAGCCGGGCACCCCCTCGGGGAAGTGGGTTTGGTGGGCTGGGCTCTGGGATCCCAGTTCCCTGGGAGGTCGAGGGCCAGGCTGGGTGCTTGCCATACACTGCCTAGGGCTCAAGGCAGCCTGCAGTGCTGTCTGAGGATCCTCTGTATGGCCTGAGACGGACGGTGAGGCTCCTCTGATGGACAAGGGTTTGGCGCTCATTGGTCTCGCCTTCCTCCACTGGAGACAATGGATACCCCCAGCCATGCCTAGGCCACCACAGATGCCCCCTGACATGAGCAATGTTGAGCTAGCCCTCCTCCCCTCACCCTGCCCCCCCCCAACCTTGATGTGGCCCTCAATGAAATCGAGTTTGACACCCCTGCCATAGAGGGTAGAAAAACTTATTCCTTGCCTGGGATTTTTACTTCTCTTGTCACACAATCCTCAGTCATCTAGATCTCATATTGATCATTCAATTTTTGGCTTATTTAGTCTTCCAGAACACTTAATACCAACTTTTCTACTCCAAATTCATTTTCACCACATCACTTTTAGCATCTGTTCCCTTGCCAATTCTGCACCAACTGCCTCTGTTCAGCACCCTCTCTGCCTGCCTGTTTCTTCCTCGAAGGGAGAGGTGGCATCCAAGGAAAGTGCCAAAATAAAATGCCTGAAAGCCCAGATAGAGAACAGCCAGATGAAAGGAGGCACTGCTGCCCTTACACAGTTGAGAGACTTTGAAGGTATTTGTGCTTCAGCAGTTCAGATTCTTTCTTAGTGAGAGAGGTAGGAGTAGTTTAAGGCACTCTGAGTAAAGATACTTGTCCTTTTTCTCTCCTGCCTTGTCTTTGCAGAACAGGCCACCTTACCATTTGTCTAGCTTCATTCAAAAGAGCAAAACATCCCTTGTCTAGTCTTTCTGTGCTCCATATGAATTATATTAAACTGAATATTCTGGCTTTTTCTACTTAAGCTGCAAGCTTCTCTGTGGAATATAATCATGGATTATGCTGTTATTTGCTCCATAATATGAATCTGAATACCAAATTGGATGAAAATAGGAATATGGAATGGAAGAGGAATTTGGAATAGGAAGACGGAATGGCATAGGAATACGGAATGGGATAGAATATGGAATAGGATGGAATATGGAACGGAATAGCTTTATTTGGCCAACAAGGAATTTATCTGTGCTACAGAAGCTCTCAGTATATAGGCAAAACAACAATCATCATAATACCAATAAGACGGAGGAGTAAGGAGGATAATAAGAAAGATAAGTGATAATCCTGCAGCCCTATTATATGGGTAAATATGTATAGACATTAGACAGCACCATGGGAATTACTTGTTCAGCAGATGGATGGCATGAAGGAAGAAACAGTTGCTGTATCTACTTTTTGGCATGCAATTCCCTATAGCACTGTGCCAAGGAAAGGAGTTGAAACAGTTTATATCCAGGAAGTGACATGTCTGTAGTTATCATAATTCTGTAACCATTGGTGGGATTCAAATAATTTAACAACTAGTTCTCTGCCCTAAGGACTGGCTGGATAGGTGTGACTGGGTGGGTGTGGCCAACTGGATGTCACTCACATCGAGGGGCACCTTGCCTCACCCTGTCTCCTCGCCACACCCAGCCACGCCTCATCCCTCCCCTCCCCTCCCAGCCACTCCTTGTCACTCCTGGCCTCACCTCTCCCAGCCTTGTCTTGACTTACAACCACAATTGAGCCCAAAATTTATGTTGCTAGGTGAGGAATTTATTAAGTGAATTTTCCCAAATCGTTCAATATATCCCTGTATCTAATTATTTTGGTCCAGTCTATTAAATTTGGATGCATTAATGTTTCATTGGGAGAGATCTATTCTTATATAATGTTGCTTTTTGATTTTATTCCAAATTAATAATAATGAGCTTCTAATTTTATGTCTTCTAAAATATCCATGGGTTTTATGTTTTTCACCCCATAGGAATGCATGCCAACCTATCTGAAAATTGTGACCTTCTATTGTTAACATTCTTTTATTTCCCAATTTCCACCCCAAATTACAGTTTCTATCAGTATATTAAATTTCAACCAGACTTTTCCTTTTTTGAGTTCTTTTTTGATTTTCTTCTTTCCACTCCTTATTGCATCAGATTGTCTCTATCACCCAGTTTGAGCTTAGTCACTTTCAATTCTATCACACAGTCTCTACATCCTCCCAGTTTTACACTCTGCTTTATTCTTAATATTTATAAATCCACCATTGTCCGTGCGTCTATCTATAAATCTCTTTCCAAATTACCTCCTCCTCAATCTTCCAGGTCCACCAAATCTGCCAATTAAAGGAAGGAAACTCCTTTGATTTTGAATTCCAAAGCAATAAATCTTTGAGTCCAAATATTCCAGTTTGTTACTTTGTATCTTCTTTGTTGATTACTTCTTCCGCTTCTTCTGTTACGATCGTCTCCTGTTAAGCGCTCTCTTTCCCAGTCACCATTCTCTTTGCCCTCTGCGACTCTCGCTCATGACTGTTTATTGAAAATCTCACTTTTCTTTTTTTTCCTCTCTGATCCTTCGCGACCACCAATGCTGAATCCACTTTTTTCTTCCTTGCTATGCGGCCACCATCGCTCTCGACCTGCCTTAAAGACAGATTTTTTCCTGCTGGATTTAAGGGATCCGGCTTTTGTTCTCCTGGACACTAGCGTCTCGTCTGGAGCTTAAAGCCTTCCCCTTTAATATTTTGAACCCTCCAGGTTTGGAAATGCCCTTATGGGGCTCCTTTTCAGGAATTAATTGGGTTTTCGAGAGCTATAAATCACCCCCTCACCCTCACCCCCTCTGCTCTGATGTCACCGCCGGAAGCCTCTTGCTATATTTGTTAAGTGAATCACTGCAGTTGTTAAGTTTGTAACATGGCTGTTAAGTGAATCTGTTAACAGACAAACAAAGAAGCCAAAGACTAGCTGGATTGCTCCATTTAGAGAAGATTACACATCCAGGGAAGAAAGAGGCCTGTGATCGCTCCCCCCCACCCTTAATTGGGGACAGAGGAGGCAAGGAGTGGCTGGGAGAAGATTCAGCTGTGTTGGAAGTACACCCCAAAAGGACAGTGCCAGGAACCACTAAAACAGTGTAAAAAGCTTAAAACAACCCTTTCCCTTTAAGAAAGTCAAGTCCCGGAATATAAATACCAGCAAAGGGGAAAAAAAAAAAAACTCCAGAGAAGCAGCTCAGGTTATAGAAAATCTGGGTATACTGCCAAGAACCATTAACGGCCGTTACAATGTAGCAAGGCTTAACCATAGAGGCAGTTTTGGAAAACACTTAAGCAGAGCAATAACGATAAACAGGATTAAGCTAGAAACAACCCACATAGGCATACCAGAACGCCTCCTTCCTGCCTTCTTGACAGGATTAACTCCATAAAGTGGGAAAAACAAAAGGCTGTTGGGAAGAGATTTATTCCAACAGTTGGTTCGCCGAACTGCTCAGAAAGTTAGCTACTGGTTCTCGCGAACCAGCTGAATCCCACCACTGCCTGTAAGCATCATAGTGTTTTGATCTGAAATGTCTGAAAAGGGATTTTTCATAAGAAATGTAGGCTATTGAGGAAATCCTGTGAACTTTTTAATGTTAGAAAGTTACAATGGCAAAACGAAAGTTTTTGATATATACAGTGGGGCAAAAAAGTATTTAGTCAGTCACCAATTGTGCAAGTTCTCCCACTTAAAAAGATGAGAGAGGCCTGTAATTGTCATCATAGGTAGACCTCAACGATGAGACACAAAATGAGAAAACAAATCCAGAGAATCACATTGTCTGATTTGGAAAGAATTTATTTGCAAATTATGGTGGAAAATAAGTATTTGGTCAATATCAAAAGTTTATCTCAATACTTTATTATATATCCTTGATTGGCAATGACAGAGGTCAAATGTTTTCTGTAAGTCTTCACAAGGTTGGTACACACTGTTGCTGGTATGTTGGCCCATTCCTCCATGCAGATCTCATCTAGAGCAATGATGTTTTGGGACTGTCACTGGGCCACACGGACTTTCAACTCCCTCCAAAGGTTTTCTATGGGTTTGAGATCTGGAGACTGGCTAGGCCACTCCAGGACCTTGAAATGCTTCTTACAAAGCCACTCCTTCATTGCCCAGGTAGTGTGTTTGGGACCATTGTCATGCTGAAAGACCCAGCCATGTTTCATCTTCAATGTTCTTGCTGATGGAAGGAGGTTTGCACTCAAAATCTCACGATACATGGCCCCATTCATTCTTTCCTGTACACAGATCAGTCATCCTGGTCCCTTTGCAGAGAAACAGTCACAAAGCATGATGTTGCCACCCCTATGCTTCACAGTAGGTATGGTGTTCTTTGGATGCAACTCAGCATTCTCTCTCCTCCAAACACGACAAGTTGTGTTTCTACCAAACAGTTCTACTTTGGTTTCATCTGACCATATAACATTCTCCCAAACCTCTTCTGGATCATCCAAATGCTCTCTCACAAACTTCAGACGGGCCTGGACATGTACTGGCTTAAGCAGGGGACACGTCTGGCACTGCAGGATCTGAGTCCCTGGCGGCATAGTGTGTTACTGATGGTAGCCTTTGTTACGTTGGTCCCAGCTCTCTGCAGGTCATTCACTAGGTCCCCCTGTGTGGTTCTGGGATTTTTGCTCACCATTCTTGTGATCATTTTGACCCCACGGGGTGAGATCTTGCATAGACCCCCAGATCGAAGGAGATTATCAGGGGTCTTGTATGTCTTCCATTTTCTAATTATTGCTCCCACAGTTGATTTCTTCACACCAAGCTGCTTGCCTATTGCAGATTCAGTCTTCCCAGCCTGGTGCAAGTCTACAATTTTGTTTCTGGTGTCCTTCAACAGCTCTTTGGTCTTCACCATAGTGGAGTTTGGAGTGTGACTGTTTGAGGTTGTGGACAGGTGTCTTTTATACTGATAACAAGTTCAAACAGGTGCCATTAATACAGGTAATGAGTGGAGGACAGAGGAGCCTCTTAAAGAAGTAGTTACAGGTCTGTGAGAGATAGAAATCTTGCTTGTTTGTAGGTGACCAAATACTTATTTTCCACCATAATTTGCAAATAAATTCTTTCCAAATCAGACAATGTGATTGTCTGGATTTGTTTTCTCATTTTGTCTCTCATAGTTGAGGTCTACCTGTGATGTCAATTACAGGCCTCTCTCATCTATTTAAGTGGGAGAACTTGCACAATTGGTGACTAACTAAATACTTTTTTGCCCCACTGTAATAAGATATAGTTACCTTATTTTTTCAGTAGCCAATATTCAAGTGAAAGAAAAGTTAGGCAGACAGTTTTTCCGATGGTCCATAAATTGCTCTTTGGCTACCACTAAAGTAGCTGAAGCTTAGAAAACCCTTTTCTAAGAAAAGGCTAGGTAGTTTTGTTGGAAATATGGGAGCTATTCCTGCTCCATTTTATCTAAACCTCTGGTTTTTGATGTGAAGAAGTAAAAGGTTTTGTTTTTTAAAAACATATATAAATGATAAATGTGGCTTTTGTAATAATCATATCTACTTTTTTGCAGGGTCACAGCAAATCAATACAGTGTCTTACAATGCATAAAAATGGAGGGAAATCCTATATATACTCTGGAAGCCATGATGGACATATTAATATCCTTTAAGTGATTAACAATTTTTGTGCTAGCCTGAGGTGGCTAAATAGCTATTTTTCATTATTATTTTTCTGTTATCACTGCTGTGTAAGGATTGCTTCTTCTTCCAACTTAAGAAAGTAAAAACTTTTGAAACGTGGTTGTTCAAAAGAGACCTTTTATTAAGCAGAAGTGATAGTCACTCAGTTAAAGCAAGATCTGAATACCCTTAGGCAAGACAAGTAGGATTAAAGCAGTAGAGACCCCCGCCCCTTTAAGTCAGAATACAGATTTTAGCCAATATACAAATGTGAAGATGTTTTCTTTCCTAGTTTCCCTGAGAACCCGAACAATCATGCATTCACACTGTTATCCTTTAAAGTGAAACAACATGGCTGTCATAAAAATTCCTCTGGGTAAAGAGGATCCCAGGGCTCTTTGGTGCCAGGATATAGGTTGTAAAATATCTGTTGACACAGGGAACAGTCCAAGTCTCCCCCTTCCTCCAATTGAATGGCTGAAATATTATTAACTGAATAACTGAAATATTATTAACAAACAGGATATACTAGAGCTGTTCATGCTTATTTGAATTACTGAATGAAAACCTTAAAGTTGTCTAATCCTTTTTTGAGATTGCTACATTCAATATAATTTGAAATTATTCTATTTGAGTTGAATAAAAGTTAGCATAGAACCTCCTCCATGCAGCATTCTCAAACTTCAAGTGACTTTCTCTCCACTTCCAGTTGGCACTGCAGCGATCCAGACAGGGAAATAGTGGGCCTCTAATGAGCCCCGCGAAAACCCTGTCTGTCAAGCCACCGCCGCCAGGTCTGCGGACGTACCCTGTCCTGGAGGGACAGCAGGAAAGAGAGGGACCCCTCGGATGGCTGAGAGGAACAGGCAGGTTCCTCGGGGCTGGAGGAAGCCCTCTGTACCGGCGGCAGGGGAGCGGCAGCCATGGTGGCTGCCTCGAAGCCAGGGCCAACTGGGAAAGCATTGTGCAGGAGGAAGAAGCAGGAAAAAAGAGCGAAGAGTTCGGAAGCCGGATGAGTGAGATCCAACCCAGGCGGGAGCAGCGCTCAAATGATGGCTGTGTGCCCCTAGCCTTAATTAGCAGCTACAAACTATTGAGGCAAGATGACTCAGTAAAACAATTAACAGAAGGAAAAGACCGTTTAATGGATTATTGCAATTACTGACTGTTTTGGAATGATCATTTTCTTGGAAAAATATAAAACTTTTTTTTCTAAATGGGAATGGTTTACTTTTGAAGAGAGAAAGAGGGAAGAGGTGACAAACAGGAACTCTTTAAAGCAAAGGGAAAAGACAAGTGGTAATAGACAAAATGGATATTGGCTGTAATGAAGTGAAAGTGCAAATTGTGGATTGCTTGCGGTTTGAAGGAGAAACTATGTGCCTTGCTATTTAAACTGAATTATTTTGGAAAAAATTAAGGAGGTTTGATTCTGGAGATATCCAACCTGTCTACTGGAGAATATATTGATGGATAGAAAGAAGAAATAAAATGGAACAATTAAAACTGAACTAATAGGCGCAGCAACAAAAGAAAAAGGTGTGGCAACAGAAGAAGAGATGATGATACCATATATGGAATAGATACTACAAAAGAACTAAACTTTATAGAACTTTTAACTCTGATAACATTGAAATTGAAAAGGAGTAGTTTTGGACAGATTGGAAAAAGAAGAAATGGAATATAGTGGGTAGCAAGATAAGAAAAACAATACAGTTTGATTAAAATGGAAATGTAATGATTAATACTTATTTGATTTCTGAATACTATTAGGAGGTGTTTTCCTTCTCTCCCCCCCCTTTTTTTTGCTTTTTTCTTTTCTTTCTTTTTTTCTTATTGTCTTCTGCTTTACTTTTGTTCTTTCTCTTCTCTCCCTTTCTGTTTTCTTTTTTATTTCTTACTTCCATTTCTATTGAACTTGACTATATAAATATATAAATATTAACTTGGTCATGAAATGCGATTATAAATGATTGAAAGAAAATATGATTTTTAAAAATATCTTAATGCTTAAATGAAATTTTGAATTTCAATAAGAATTATTTACAGATTTAATAACCAGAGTAAAGTGATTTTTAAAGCGGAGAAAAATGTGATTTCTATAGAAAAATAAGAATAAATATGAAGAGATATGATTTTAAGGGAAATTTACAACTTAGGAGAAAATATGTGAGAAGATAGTTGTTGAAATACATGTTTATATAAAATTGGTGGGAGATACAGAGGAGAATACGCTGAAAAAGCAACTTATGTAATAGGCTGTGAATTTGTCAAATAAAACAACTAAAATAATAGATCTAGGAGTGGAGGAAAGCAAATGAGCCAAACAAGAGATAGAGATTTGGAGGAGAATATGCTAGAAATCAGCCAAAATAGAATATGCTGGAAATCAGCCAAATAACAATGGGAGGTCTGGAGAAGATTATGCTGGAAATCAGCCAAACAATGGAAGGAGGTATGGAGGAGACTATGCTGGAAATCAGCCAAAATAGAACATGCTGGAAATCAGCCAAACAAAAATCGGAGGTATGGAGGAGACTATGCTGGAAATCAGCCAAACAATAGTAGGAGCTATGGAGGAGGATACTGATGTTGAGATAAACTTGTCTAATATGAAATGTGTAAAATTAAAGGTAAATTGTTAAAGTTTAAGTTCAGAGATTTATTGAAATGGTCTAGATATTAAGAAATATACATATTTTTACATATAAATTGAAACAAAAATAGAGCTGTATTCAATTTGAAATTAAGATATGTGGTGATAAAGTTGTAAGGTAAACAATCAGAAGAGGTAGAATATTTTTTTTTAAACAAATTACGTTTTGGTATTGTTAAAAGGTCTAATGAGAAGTTGGGAAAGAACCAGATATAATTGAATTTATAAATGGATATAAAAATGAATTAAGGTTTTCTTCTTTAGGAAATTAAATTGGTAGTGATATAATAGAATAGTTCTGATGAAGATATTAGAATTTATGTTTAAAAAGTTTTTTTTAATGTTCTGATTTTTAATTTTAAAAGATGTAATGGGAAATTGTGAATGGAGTTTTTTTTTCTTTAAAAAATGTAAACGATTGTACCTATCTGTGACGGGATCGAGACTTCGCTCTTGAAAGATATATTTTATGTTTATGTTGGAAAAATTTTTTTTTTAAAAATATTATTTTTTTTAAAGTGACTTTCTCTCCCAAGATCCAAAAATATTTTCGATACTCCAGCACTTTGCATAACAACCAACGTATTTTCTGTGCATTTCTTTATAGATAATTTGAATTCTGACTTGACACGTTCCATTAAAGTTTACAGTGCTGATATCAGCATTGATTTCTTAAAACCTTGGGAGAATAATCATCATCATTTAATTTAGGCGTTTATTGTTGACTGTCTAAATGTATGTGGCAAAACTTTTGATATAACTTGTTACATGGATTAGGTTTTAGATTGTCTTTTCCTCCTCATCCTGAAGAGAATTTCCTTAATTTTTTTTTGTACATTATTGGGATTCTGAAACAGGAGAAAATGATGGATTTGATGGGAAAGGACACACAAACCTAGTTTCTCGAATGGCTGTGGATGATTTTGAGCAGTTGGTCAGCTGTAGTATGGATGATACTGTGCGTTATACTAGTCTTAACAAAAAGGAGTACAGGTATTCGTGTTTTAAGCTTTCATCACAATTTTTTCTGTCATCATACTATTTAAATATCTATTTCAATTTTTAGACAATTTAGTCTGTTATATGAAAATTTGTATCTGATAAGCAGTTTTCACAAGCAACAATAGCATTTTGCCATACTGTGATTAATGTTTCAGTAGCATCCTTGTTACCATGTCATGTAACACAGCACAATATTTATCCAAATTTAAGCACATTTTAGAAGTTGAAATGAAATAATTAATATTGAAGAAGAAATTTCTGAGGGTAAAAGAATAGAAAAATCTCTACATTGTTGTTGTGTTAAAATAAATTGATTCTGAAGCCAGTTTTCATGTTCCAGAATTGGTGAAGAATAATACAACTTGGTTATATCTTGTCTAGTTTGACTGTGCGAACCCTGAGGGAAATGGTCAGGGTTCCCTACAGCCTTTGTTCTGCCAAGTGTAATCTCAATCTCTGCCCTTCTTGGTTGATGAAAGATGAAAGGACCTGGTTTAGGATGCTAGTAAATATATCCTTGAATAAGGGGGTTCTACTGTCCTTAAAGGAGGCAGTGATTTGATATCCATCACAGGACATGTGGGCAGTTATTAACCAACTTAAATCGTTCCTTTTTGGAAAAAGGTTGAGAAAGTGATAGGGTTGCACCTGCTTGTATTTCTTCAGTTGGGAAAATTCGCTTTTTTTTTTTTAGCAACCAAGATGTTATAAAAATGGATATTCAACCAAAATGTGTGGCAGTTGGACCTGGAGGATATGCAGTGGTCATATGCATTGGAGAAGTGAGTAAATTTAGAAAAACAAATCATAGTGCATTCTTTTATTCAATTATTTTAATCCTGTTGCTTTGTGCTTTTAGTACTCTGGGCAATTGATATTTCATTGTATTGTGTAAACTGTAAAAAATTTAATTCAGTAACCAAACCAATGTTGTTAGATGCTGTTAGAATGCAGCAGTAGTGATTTAGGGGGTTCCTCCCCACAAATTAATAACAGAGTAGGGAAAGAGGTATGAACATGCAATGAGCAGGTGAAGGAAAAGGATTGTGGCACTTGTTTTGAACTCAGAGGTGAAAAATCCTGTTGCAGAAATCCCTGATTGGAACATTGCACTCTAGGCAAAAGAGCAAGAGCCAGTTTGGTCTAGCAGTTAAGGCAGGGGTCCTCAACCCCCGGGGCCATAGCCCACTATCGAGCCTTAAGCCCTTTAAAACAGGCTGCAGAAATGGTGGATGAGTGCACGTGCACACATCCCAACTTGCATGAGCAGCAGGTGAGCATGGTCACATCTGCTCCATTTGCATGAGTGACATGTGCACTTGCGCACTGCTTGCATTGAACCATCCCCTCTCCCCCACCCCCAGCCGGTTTGCAAAGTCAGAAAGGTTGGGGAACTCTGAGTTAAGGCACCAGGCTAGAAACCGGGAGCAATGAGTTCTAGTCACAGGACACAGGCATGAAAGTTTGTTAGGTGACCTTGGGCCAGTCCCTCTCTTGGACCATGAGATCAGGCCTGACAACTGGTCAGTCACTTCCAGTTGCAAATAATGGATTAGCACTCAGTTGATTGGAAATAATGTGGACCCTGTACTTGCAGGGGGGAAGTGTTAGAATGAAAAAACTATAGGCAAAAGTTCATGCATATCTTTCTTCAATTATAGATTATTTTGATGAAGGATAAGAAGAAGTGTCTTGCAATTGATAACCCTGGTTTTGAACCGGAAGCAGTGGCAATTCACCCTGGAGGTGGGACAGTAGCAGTTGGAGGAACAGTAAGAATATTTCTCATGAAATTATCTCATTTTCAAGCTTTTGCATACATACAGAAATGCAGTAAAAGCCACTGTTTCCTTTGGTTCTTGCTTAAACTTACCCTTGTTTGTATCTCCAGGATGGGAAAGTGCATTTATATGCAATTCATGGAGCTTCTTTAAAAAGTGAAGAGAAGGTCCTGGAAGCCAAAGGACCAGTAACTGACCTGGCATATTCTTCTGATGGAGCTTTCCTGGCTGTGACAGATGCAAACAAAGTAGTCACAGTGTTCAGCGTTGCTGATGGTTATGGGGTAAGAATTATGTTAATCATCTCCAATTGGTTTTTAGTTTCACGTCTTAAATAGAAAGCATAATAATAGTTCTGCCACATGTCTCAATTCTAATCAGTTTGCAATGGCTTCTGGTAGTTTATGGTCAATCCTCATAAGCAGGTTTATTAATAGTATAAAGGCTGCTGGCCTATTGTTGTTAGTTGCAAAGTTGTGTCCGACCCATCGCAACTCCATGGACAACGTTCCTCCAGGCTTCCTGTCCTTTACCATCCTCTGGAGTCCATTTAAGCTCAGGTCTACTGCTTCAATGACTCTATCCAGCCACCTCATTCTCTGTCGTCCCTTTCTTCTTTTGCCCTCAACCTTTCCCAGCATTAGGCTCTTCTCCAGTCAGTTCTTCCTTCTCATTAGGTGGCCAAAGTATTCGAGTTTCATCTTCAGGGTCTGGCCTCCTAAAGAGCAGTCAGGGTTGATCTCCTCTAGGACTGACTGGTTTGATCGCCTTGCAGTCCAAGGGACTCGCAGAAGTCTTCTCCAGCACCATAGTTCAAAGGCCTCAATTCTTTGGTGCTCAGCCTTTCTTGTGGTCCAACTTTCAAAGCCATACATTGCAACCATAGCCTTGACTATATGCACTTTTGTTGGTAGGGCGATGTCTCTGCTTTTTAGTATGCTGCCTAGATTTGCCATAGCTTTCCTCCCCAGGAGCAAGCGTCTTTTAATTTCTTGGCTGCAGTCCCCATCTGCAGTGATCTTGGAGCCCAGGAAAATAAAATCTGTCACTACCTCCATTTCTTCCCCATCTATTTGCCTGTAATTGAGACGGCCGGATGCCATGATCTTAGTTTTCTTAATGTTGAGTTTTAGGCCAACTTTTGCACACTCTTTCTTCACCTGCATCAAGAGGCTTTTTAGTTCCTCTTTGCTTTCTGCTATTAGAGTGGTATTATCTGCATATCTGACGCTGTTGATATTTCTCCCAGCAATCTTAATTCCAACTTTTGATTCATCTAGCCCCGCCTTTCTCATGATATACTCTGCATATAAGTTAAATAAGCAGGGTGACGGTATACAGCCTTGCCGAACTCCTTTCCCAATTTTGAAAGTGGTGTCATGTCCAGTTCTCATTGTTGCTTCTTGACCTGCATATAGGTTTCTCAAAGGACATATAAGATGGTCTGGTACTCCCATCTCTTTAAGAACTTGCCACAATTTGTTGTGATCCACACAATCAAAAGCTTTAGCATAGTCAATGAAGCAGAAGTAGATGTTTTCCTGGAGCTCCCAAGGTTTCTCCATCATCCAGTGTATGATCTCTAGTTCCTCTGCCTCTTCAAAATCCTTCCTGTTTTTGATCCACATACTGCTGGAGCCTAGTTTGTAGGATTTTAAGCATAACCTTACTAGCATGTGAAATGATTGCAATGCTGTGATAGGTTGAACATTCTTTGGCATTGCCTTTCTTTGGAATTGGAATGTAAAGTGACCTTTTCCAATCCTGTGGCCACTGTTGAATTTTCCAAATTTGCTGGCGAATTGAGTGTAGCACTTTTACTGCATCGTCCTTTAAAATTTTGAATAGCTCAGCTGGAATACTGTCTCCTCCACCAGGTTTGTTGTTGCTCAGATTTCCTAAGGCCCATTTGACTTCACATTCTAGGATGTCTGGCTCAAGGTCAGTGACCACCCCATCATGGTTATCAGGGATGTTAAGTTTGTTCTTGTATAGTTCTGTGCAATTTTGCTACCTCTTCTTAATCTCTTCTGCCTCTGTTATTAATGCCCCTGCCATTTTGGTCCTTTATCATGCCCATCTTTGCATGAAACATTCCCTTCATATCTCAAATTTTCTTGAAGCGATCTCTGGTCCTCCCTATTCTATTGTTTTCTTCTATTTCTTTGCACTGTTCATTTAAGAAGACATTCTTATCTCTTCTAGCTATTCTCTGGAATTCTGCATTCAATTGGGTTATCTTTCTCTTTCTCCTTTGGCTTTCATTTCCTTTCTTTCCTCAGCTATTTGCAAAGCCTCTGACAGCCATTTTGTTCTCTTGCATTTCTTGTTCTTTGGGATGGTTTTAGTTACTGCCTCTTGTACAATGGTGCGAACCTCCATCCATAGTTCTTCAGGCACTCTGTCTATCAGATCTAATTCCTTAAATGTATTTGTCACCTTTAGTGTATATTCATCAGGGATATGGTTTAGTTCATTCCTGAGTGACCTAGTGCTTGCTATTGACCATCGTATACTCTTGACAAAATTCTATCAGCCTGTGCCCTGCTTCATTTTATACTCCAAGGCCAAACTTGCCTGTTATTCCAGTTATCTTTTGACTTCCTACTTTAGCATTCCAATACCCCATGATGATAAGGACATCATTTTTTTGGTGTTAATTCTATAAGGTGCTGTAGGGCTTCATAGAACCAGTCAATTTCATCCTCTTCAGCGCCAGTGGTTGGGGCATAGTCTTGCACTACTGTGATATTGAATGGTTTGCCTTGGATTCGAACTGAGATCATTCTGTCATTTTGGGGATTGTATCCCAGTACTGCTTTTCCTACTCTTTTATTGATTATGAAGGCTACTCCATTTCTTCTGAGGGATTCTTGCCTGCAGTAGTATACCTGGTGGTCATCTGAATTAAATTCACCTATTCCTATTCATTTTAGTTCGCTGATTCCTAAAATGTTGATGTTCAGTCTTGTCATCACTTGTTTGACCACGTTCAGCTTGCCTTGATTCATGGATCTTACATTCCAGGTTCCTATGGAGTATAGATCTTTATAGCATCGGACTTTCCTTTCACCACCACATGTATCCACAGCTGAGTGTCCCTTTTGGCTTTGAACCAGTCACTTCATTCTTTCTGGCTCTACTAGTACTAGTCCCCTGCTCTTCCCCAGTAGATATTGGACACCTTCCGACCTGAGGGGCTCATCTTCCAGCATCATATCTTTTTGTCTTTTGGTACTGTCCATGGGGATTTCATGGCAAAGATACTGGAATGGATTGCCCTTTCCTTCTCCAGTGAATCACGTTTTGTCAGAACTCTCTGCTATGATCTGTCCATCTTGGGTGTCCCTGCACAGCATAGCTCATAGCTTCATTGAGCTACGCAAGCCCTTTCACCACAACAAGGCAGTAATCCATGAAGGGGTGCTGGCCTATAGTTTTAGTAATTAAGATGCACTTTGGAAGAACTATGTTGCCTAATGAAAGTATTGATAGGTTGAAATGATCAAATCAAACTTTATTGTTGGAATCTATTCCCCCATTTTTTAAAAAAAATATGCATAACCATTTAAATGTAGTTATCAAATATAATCTTGCATTGTTTACTCCCCTATATTGATTTTAGAACATAAAAGTACATAAATGGTTGAATAATTATAAGAATAATAATTAAATAATTAATCATCAGAAAATTGTAAAAGGCAGCTTAACTCAGAACAGCTTACATCCTGCAATATACCTTTAACACCATCAAACATCCACATCTGCTTATCCCAGGTCTTTGGAAAGGACTCGATAGCTAAACAAAAATACCAAATCAAGTATGAACATTCTTCTGATTGTGTGATAAACCATAATAAAAATAATTAACTTAATTTGAGGATTAAAAATATTGTATAAATATTTTTTCTGAATAGGAACATAATTTATTTTATGGCCATCATGCAAAAATAGTTTGTGTTGCCTGGTCCCCTGATAATGAGCACTTTGCTACTGGTGGCATGGACATGTTGGTGAACGTGTGGACCCTAAGTGACCCAGAAACTCGAGTCAAAATACCAGGTGATTCAGGCTTTTTTTCCTTTGAAAGAATTAATGCTGAAATTGATTGAAAAAGAAGGTGTGGTAGTCTATATTACTTATCTGGGTTAAATTCTATTTGATAGACAAAATTGAAGTTTTCAGGAGAAATTTTAGAATTTGAAAATAAAATTTTCCACAGTTAGTTGGAAATTCTAAAATCAGTTGTTTCTATAAGACTTAATTGAAGGTGTGTTCATGCATTTTTATCTTCCCTGTTTCTTCTCCCATAAGAATTTGAGAGACTGGAGGAGCAATTCATTCCTTCATTCATTCATTCATTCATTTTATTCAGTTTACTCATTCATTCATTCAGTTTGTAGAGCTGTTTCTCAGCATAGAAATCCATAATAGATGCCATATAGTTTCAGCTTTGAAATGTCAAAGGAAGGGGTTCCTACCATTTTTATGAGCCATTGGTCCTGCTATTAAATAGCAGTTCCAATGCTTTTTCATTTGAAAGCTGCTTTCTGGCAAATTAAATTCCTGCTCTTTTCATGAGACTTGGTGTTTAAAGAAGGTCTGCAATCTATTTAATGTTAAAAGAGAAGAACCATAAGAGCCTCAAGAAAGGAATTAAGTACCAGATCCAACATTTTATAGCAGTGATGTGCAAGATGAGCAAACAGTATTAGCCAAGGAAGCAATTATATGGCTAGCCAGACTGAAAGTCATATTAGTGCTAAGCTTTTTTTCAGAATGCATCTAAACAATTGGACAATATTGTAATTACTCACATTTCTCTTTCATCTTCTCTTTGCTAAGATGCACACAGGTTACATCATATTAGCGGTTTAGCATGGCTGGATGAAAATACCTTGGTAACAACATCACATGATGCCTCAGTCAAACAGTGGTCTATTTCCTACAAGTAAAATGCTTTCAGTCAGAATAATTTCATCAGGAGAGACTACTAGAGTGAAATAAAGCATTTTTTTCTCAAAATTTAGCAAATGTATAATGGGATTCTATAACATATTCTACTATCTTTGCAAGCAGTGTTTATATCTGTAATTACATAACTGTTGAAAAGCTTTAGTCAGTAACAGTTTGCACATGAAAAGCACTTAAATTATATTTGGAGTTTAAAAAACCTTTTGTGTGCTGAACATTCCAGAGTTTGCAACCTTAGCAGGGTGATAGAACTGATTTGGTTCCCTATTTTTAATACTATATGTAAAACACATATTCACCTGATCTTGTACAGCATGAGAGAACTCTCATTTTTTTCTACTTGCAGAACATTTCTGTACTAAGTGATAAGAATGCTTGTTGTGATCCACAAATGAATTGTGATGTGCAGCTACTGTATATGGGCTTGTCTGTAATTCCTCAAATTGTGGTCTCAGATTTCCTTCAAAAACAAAAAACAAAAAAAACCAACAATAATAATTGGGTACATCCATAATAAAGTTTTTGGTATTTCCTGTGCAGATTTGTAGTTCTTTTTAAGATAAAGGCATTTTTTTCCAGATTGATACTTGTTACTGTTTGGAACAAATGAGAATATTTGATCATGATTTGTTTGGAAAAGGAATATATATATATATATATATATATATATATATATATATATATGTATGTATAACTCACTCACACAGATCAATATTTACATTTTGATTCCCACCATCCACTGGAGCACAAAATGGGAGTCATCAGAATCTTCCATCACCAGCAAAGATAGGAAAGAAAAAAAACCATAAACACATCAAGAAAGCCCTTAGAATATGTGGCTATCCCAAGTAGGCCTTCATCAAATCTTAAAGATCCTACGGGAGCTCCTCTATAACAGACAATGACGAGAACAATAAATGAAGCAACATTGTCATTCCATACGTTGCAGGAATATCGGAAAAGCTCAAGAGGATCTTCAGCCAAGATAACATACGTGCATACTTCAAACCAAAGAATATACTAAGACAGAAGCTTATCCATCCCAAGGATAAAACACCCAGACAGAAACCGAGTAACGTGATATATGTAGTATAATGCAGTGAGCCACGTACATTGTACATCTGTACATTGGGGAAACGAAACAACCACTTCATAAACACATGGCACAACATAGGAGAACAAACACATCAGGACTAGATTCAGCAGTCCATCTGCATTTAAAAGGCTCAGGCCACTCTTTTGAAGACAACAAAGTCTATATTTTGGACAGAGGATCACTGGTTTGAAAGGGGTTAAAGAGGTCATTTATGTCAAAATGGAACAGCCCTCTCAACAGAGGGGGAGGGATATGACATCATCTATCTCCAATCTACAACAATCCTGTCAACAGTTCCAAGAAGGCTCCATACCAATTTGCACCACTCAGGTGACCCTGATGATACAGGGTCCTCCAGGTGACCTTAATGACCTGGTAAAAGAATGCAAATGACCAGCTGCCTGCAAAGAGTATAAGTCCCTCCATTCCCCACCATCCAGTCAGAGCTGAAGAAGCTTCTTGGATGAGAAGTGAAATGTTTTTAAAGAAAAAACAAAGTCCAGTTACCTCTAGAAAAAAGCACCTTTGGGATTCCAAGCAGAAACACTAGAGATTTCGAGGCACCACGACAAATGTCTTGGGTGAAGTCCCCACCACAGCATTATTCAAAGAAAACAATGGCTACAATTGTGCAGCAGATCTGTCCTTATGCTTCCCATGCTGGAGTGGCAATAAGGTGCTTTAGAGCAGCAGTCACCAACTGGTAGTCCATAAGAAAATTTTGGTGGTCTGCAGAAAAGTTATTTGCATTTTTTATATTGCACTAAATACTATTTATCTTTTTAAAGAATTCATATTTGTGGTCCACGGGATTTAAAATTATGAATTTAGTAGTCCCTGAGGTCCAAAAGGTTGGCGACCCCTGCTTTAGAGGTTTGAGGTGAAGCAACAGTACATGGAATCAGGTTGTGGCTGCAAGAGTGCCACTAGATGGCAGCAAAGCATTAGGGATTTTGTTGCTGTTTGTCACCCTAATCAATACAGATAGTTCTCCTTTTGCACTGTTAATACATCTCATGAAATGGTTGCATTATTCAGATTTGCACTATTGAAACTAATATTTCTATGGAAAATAGGATAATTGGTTCCAGCTTGACAGAAGTAGGTAATAAAAATTTTAAACATAAATTTTATATGTATGTCTATTCTAAGGAAAAGAAGGACTAGGTGAGACATGATAGCAGTGTTCCAATATTTGAGGGGGCTTCTACAAAGATATGAGGATCAAATTATTTTCCAAAGCATCAGAAGGCAAGACAAGAAACAATGGATGGAAACTAATCAAGGAGAGAAGCAACCTAGAATTAAGTAGAAATTTTGCAACAGTGAGAGTAATCAACCAATGGAATAGCTTCTCTTCAGAAGTTGTGGGTGCTCCGTGACTGGATGCTTTCAAAAAAAGACTGGTTAGTCATTTGTCTGAAATGGTATGGGGTCTCCTGCTCTAGCAGGGACTAGAAGACCTCCAAGATCCCTTTCAAGTCTGAGATCCAAGATCCCTTTCAAGTTATTCTATGAAATGTTACAGTAAAGGATAAAAAGCATATACTAATAATTTAAATTATTGTTAGTAAAGTTACAGAATAACTAGAAAGCAACATAAAAACAACTCTATCAGATTTACATAGCCTATTTAACATCTTTCAGTTGCATCACATGTAAATGAGAAGCCTGTTTTTAAAATTTACAGTGCCTCTGACAGAATCTTCTTTTCTCCATTTTGCGCACATGAAGATTAGCAGAGTATACAATTGCATGTACTAGCGTCAACCAAGCATGCACCAAGCCATGCAGTAAATAACCTAATAGCCTCTCATTGCTATCATTTAAAGGGGATATAAGGGTACTTTTCAACTTATGATGATTAATAGTATCAGAATTTCCTTCACTATATGATGAATTCATTAACAATTGCAGAATCTGTATATTAAACCTGAAGGGTTGAATAAAAAGAAAAGGTTATTCCTGAGATCAGTTATGCCTTATTTTCATTGCAGCCACACAAAATTTGGCTACTTCTGGATCTGGATCTTCTGGATCTGAAAATTTGGTTTCAGATCCAGAAGATGATTCATATAGGAATTCTCTGTCTGAAAATTTACAAATTATTACAAATAAATAGATTTAATTTCCCTGAAAAATAGTCTGGGAAGATGTAAAAGAGTGTGTCCTGGTGTGAAAGATGAAATTCTGAAAGATCAAACTTTATTGAAACAGATAGTTGGGTTCCAGCGCACATAAGAAAACAGGGAACAATAGAAATCCAAGACTTTGTATTAAAAATGTAGAGCAGGAAATTATAGGGCTCTGATTTACTCTCAAGCATTTGGCTCTAGTCAATTTCAACCCGCTCTTGTTAAAGATGAGCAAAGTTTTATTTTTCCTTTTCAATATATAAAGGGTTAATTTGGGAGGTTGGGAAGGCTGCTTTGTTTAGGTGTAATAATAGTTCCTTTGGGTCTAGTAGGATTATGTCAAATGGGGAATTGAACCTGGCCCTGGTTACAGTGTCAGGAAGAAATAAACTCTTATTTCAGCCATTGCAGGGAGATGGAAGGTTGGGATGGAGAAGCAATGAGGAAAACATGACCAAGAGACATTTTATTATTTATTGGATCAATTTATGTAACTACCCATCTCACATATGAGACACTCAAGTTACTGAATTCCAAGGTCTTTATGGGCTATCACTGGACTGATTGCAAGGGGGAAAAAAGAAAACAAACAAACCAGAAAGCTGCTGGTAAGAACTTAGCAGCCCAGAACAAAATTGGTCATAAGGGACAGTGACCAGTCATTGAAGGGGAGGGGTGCTAATTGGACCTGTGGACAACCCCAGACTAGAATAAAGTATATCAGAAGGGATGTATGGTCCGGTGTCTCCTTGTTCAAGAAAGTAAAAATACTTGAAATGTTAGTATTTCAAAAGGAACCTTTTATTGAACAGGAGTGATAGCAAGACAAAAGGAAAGCAGATTCAGTCCAACGTAGATTCAGCCAATCTGCAGGTGTAGAGATGTTTTTGTAACATTTGTCCTGAGAACGTAGTAAGTGAGCGTTCTTCTGCTGGATTTCAGAGTGATACAACCCACATGGCCCACCCTCCCCTTACATTACCAAAAGGTGAGAAAACCTCAAGACGGCTAGGTGCCAGGATAAAGGTTATAAAACGAAAGGTTACAGGTTTTGAGGGGGTGAGGAAGAAAGCAATAAACTAAGTAATACATCCATGGTCTCCCGCCCCTTCCCCGCATTACAATAGGGATCTGACAAGGGCAGTAAATGGCTTAGGATGGAAAACAATGCAAGCTTCAAAAAATGGGTGAGGAATTTGTGGTGAACTGGGAGTAGATGGAGAATGAGAATGCAGACAACATTCAAGCAAAGGTGGCAAGCAGAAAGTGAAGATCCAACCCCACCTCTGCCTACATAATTATTGGGAGGTTAGAAGGGGCATGGATGTGGGGGGGATTGGAAACAGCTGCAACTTCTTCCTATTTCTTAAGTAATTTGTTCAGACTGCTATTCTTAAATACTGTTGGAAGAAATGAGCATCTGGGTTCTCCAAGTGGGGAAAAAGACACCGGAAACATGGAGACTGCTTGGAAAGATGATTTAATGGTGGACAGGAATCACATGGCTTGAGTTCCTGAGTAGAAAACAAAGAAGCCCCAGATGCTGGGGCTTGGTTTTATGCCCTCTGTTGGGCCCCACCTCTGAGTTTCTTGTTCCTGTATAAGAAATGTATCCTGATTGGTTGTCAAACTCCCAGGTGGTCTAGGGGTCTCAGCTAACTTTGTAGGTTGTCTCTCAAGCTTGCTTGAGTCTTGCCGTGTGGTGAGTTTCTGTTGCTAGATGGGTCCTATTGTGTTGCAGATGATGGGCCATTGACAAAGGTGGGGGGAAATGAGTGAGCTTGGCTGAGGCCTTAATGGCCCATTGACAAAGGTATGGGAGGGGGAGGCAGGAAGCTGCTTTATCTTTAAAACTTGTTTCTCCATTTCTCATCCAGGGAAATATAATATTCTGTCTTTTTTTAAATATTTCTTAAAATATTTCATTCTTCTAGGAGAGGGGTGAGTGCTAACTTAATACAGTACAAAGGGCACCAGCATCCTGTTTCCTTATTACATACCGGTACATGAATGTTTAATAATAATAATGAAGGTCAGAATTGAAAAATTATCAAATGATTCATATCATACATTGTGCAAAGAAGCAGAAGAAACAGTAGATCAAATACTCAGCTCATGCTAGAAGACATATAAACAACATAGCACAGTCACAAAATGATTCATTGGAACTTCAGTAAATATTTTCCTGAAGCAGTAGGATCATAGTTGAGAAAGTAGTAAAAATGAGCAGGTTAAAATATTGTGGGAATTTCCAAATACAAGCTGATAAAGCTCTTGGCTGAAATGAAGAATGTGGCTAATTGATGTGGCAATACCAGGGAACAATAGAATAGAAGACAAAAAAATTAGAGGTCACAAAGTATCAAGATCTGAAAATCAAAACTGAAAAATAAATCAGTATGGTAGTCCCAGTGGTTATCTACACATTAAGTACCATATCCAAAAAAGTTTTGGATGGCATTTACAAAATTTGCACATTGATAGAATTTCCAACTGTCAATTGTAAAAGATCACACTGTTTGGATCCATATATATACTGCAACAGATACATTATGACATTCTAGGTTTTTGGGAAGAACGTGATGCGTATAAAGGTCAACACCAGGTAAAGAACTGGCAGCTATGATTTCATATTGTTGTGAGTAGATAATAAGGAAATACCATCAAGACAATTAAGACTTGACATTTCCAGACTTTAGATAATAATGGAATAGTGGACTGAACTCAAGAACAATTAAAGCCCCTAATAGGAAGACTAGAAAAATAATGACAATGAATCATGACCCTTCATCCATGCAGCAGTGCTGGTAGACTCTTTGAAGGCACAAGTTCTACAAATAAAAGGTCCCTTTGGTTAGCACCAAAATGAACAACCTTGGAAAAATGCTGAGCAATAAGGCTAAGAAATAATGGAGAAAAGAAAGGAAAAGTAATAAAGTAATAAGTAATTAATTAATATGTATTTTGGCAAGCTCTGTAATGTTGTGCCTTGCAGTAATTTCCCATAATATGTTGTGTGTTTGTGGATGAGTAAGGTTGATACTGCACAAAGATTTCCAAGGGATGTGAAATACGTATTGCAACTCTCTGTGAGATTCAGTATCTAAATACTATGATTTCTCAATGAGAGTTATTTTCTACTTGAAGCAGGCAAACTATTTTCTGTGCCACAGGGATTCCAAAAGAAGCACTTCTCATTGGTTTCCTATAGAAGTGAATGACAGACATTTGAAGAGGGGAAGGTCCTTTTCATTTGACTCCAGTTCCTAAAAATCCAGCCTGCTCATTTTTCTGTTTATTCATCTGCAGTATCTAAACTTGGTGTTTATGTCATGGTAAGAATATCAAATGTATTCCTTGCTACAGAAACACTTCCAAGCTACCAAGCACCTACTACCACATGTGATGGACATGTAGAAAAGCAAAAGAATACTGGCAAAGGATTCAAATGTGGTTGGAAGAAATGACCGGACAGAGATTGGAACTCAAACCAGAACTATTCTTATTAGGAATTAGTAAAGAAGATCTAAGTAAAGGGTTAACATATTTAATACTGCATATCATAACAGCTGTGAGAATAGTTTATGCCCAACAGTGGAAGAGTGGAAACATACCTAAAGAAAGGAAAATAATAAAGAAAATACTTGACTATCCAGAATGTGATAGACTTGACGCTAGAACTGAAACATAAAGGAGAGACAGAATATTATGAGATTTGGAATAGATTTTATCAATAGTTAGACTTAAGGAATGGAAGTTGGAACGGATGAGAACAAGGATGCATACATTGAAACAAGAGGCAATATATGTAATATATTATGTAATTGTAAGTGTGTAGCAGAGGTTAAGTATGTGTATATAATTAGTAAGTAGCAATGTATATTGAATACATAAGAGACTTGTGTTACACTTTGTATGGCAGAGATATTGCCAAAACGGTTCCACCATGTCCAATTTTTTTTAACAATAAAGCTTTTTTTTAAAAAAAAGAAACACTTCCAAGCATGGTGTTTGATTAATGAGGTGTTACAGAATTTCATCTTGTCCCCTGGTTTTTTTTAATCTCATATAATCAGAGATTTATAAGAGATCTCAAGGCCATTAAATCCAAGCTCTGCTCAGTGCAGGATGCACTAATATATTTCAGCCAGATGACTAGCCAGGCTCTGTTTGAAGACTTCCAGTGAAGGAGAACAGACTGCTTAATGCCTGATAGCTTTTACTGATGGGAAATTTCTCCTAATATTTAACTGAATCTACTTCCTTGTATTTTCAACCCAATGGTTCTGGCTCTGTCCACTGGGGCAGCAGAGAATAAGTTTGATCCCTTCCATGTTTGGCTGCCCTTTAAGTAACTGAAGGTGATTGTCTTATCTCTCATCAGTTTTCTCTTCTGAAAGCACCTAGTTCCTTGAACCATATTTTAGTTTTGGTCCCACCACATCTAGAGGTCATTCAAAACTTTGGAAGCAGATAATAACATTCAACTTTATCTAGATCCAGAGAGACAGTGCATGAACTGAAGTAGGCCACTGTAATAGAAAAGGGCTCCTCTTTCAGCAAATCAGATGAATGTGACATTTATTTCCATCTACAATATTAGATTATTGAGCAGGACAGAGTTCTTCAGACACATTCTATGACTGAATCTGGAGTCTTTTGTTAACATGCTCCAGCCAAAAATACTCAAATGCCAAAAAGACTGTCAAACATGTAATTTAAGATAGGCTTATTGAACAGTCCATTGCTCATGCCAGTATCAATACCTCAAACACAATGAACATTTTGGAAGTGGGATTTCTCTCTCTATTTTTTTAACGCAACAGTGCATTCTTAGAAATATAAAGATTTTACTTTGAATTTACAAGCTTTGAACAGAGATACTGTTCTAGCTCAGATCTGTCTGTGACTGTAGAAGATTGCTTTGGGTTGCCTGCCAAATTATTACCATGATTAGCCTCGGCTGCAGCCCTCAGTAAAGTCCGATTAAAGGCCACTCCTGAGCAGAACACCTCTGTGTATGAATCATGTAAACTATGAAAGTGAGCTGACAAGATAATTAGTATAGTATTAAAACATTTCCCCCAAATTTCAAGTCCTAGTGGAAAACATTCAATATGTTTGGACGCTGATTTTTTTTCCTGTTCTATTGTTTCAAAAATTTATTCTGTTCTATTTCATATTTTCTTAACCAATATGAAGGATGTTTCTTGAGGATAATATCAGTAGTGGGTTCCACTTAACTTCACTACTAGTTCGGAACTGTGTGTGTGTGCTTGCTTCGCTTGTGCGTGGCATTTCTGCGCAGAGCGTCCATGATGACATCCAGATGGGTGGGTGGAGCCTCCTGCCACTGCCACTACCAATTCACCCAAGCCAGGGAGAACAGGTAGAAACCCACCACTGGATAA
Organism: Masticophis lateralis; assembly: GCA_030761175.1. Lineage (NCBI taxonomy): Eukaryota > Metazoa > Chordata > Lepidosauria > Squamata > Colubridae > Masticophis > Masticophis lateralis. Next base: position 23,957,206 of record JAUDYJ010000007.1, on the reverse strand, counting down.
TATTATAAACAGTTAATGCTATAAAACACACTCCAATTTTTTAAGCACTAATAGGCATAGCCAGGTAGAAGTGGATTGTGGCACTCGTATTATCTGGAAAACCAGCAAAAGGAATGATAAGAAACAAGACAGAGAGAAATGGAGGGAGGGGATTTAATCAGGATATATTTATTTTCTGACACAAGATTTGATTAGCAGAATATATTTAATCAGCTCAAGAGGAGCTTCCCAGGAAGCACTTACTGAAGAAGAGCGACCTATCCTGTTCTATCCAGCTTTATATACAGTAAGAATTGTTTTCCTTTTAATCACATGGAGACATACAAGAACATATGGATAGGAGCGAGAGAAAGAGTGAGAATGACCATGAAAGAGAGTGAGAGTGACTATGAGAGAGAAAGATGACAGAACTAACAGGGAATTTTCTGATTGTTCTGAATGGATTGAAGTAAAACATTTATTTTGTCAGTTTCAAGAGGAAGAGACAGCAGCTTGCAATCTGATATGGCTTTACTGGGGAATATGTTCTATTAAACTCAGTTGGACTTTTTTCTGATTAAAGTTCAAGAATTTCAGGAACCATTCATAGCTCTCATGTGGTGGCTTGTTTTTATATTTTTATTTATGATTCTATAGGTGGTTACCTTTCAGAATTCATCCATGCCAAAATGTCCCCCTACATGGTTATAAAGTAAATCTTAGCTGATTTTGAGTACAGTGGAGTTAAGAGTGGGATGGAAGACTACCAGGAATCCTTGGTAAGGTTGAGCAGCCCATGTGATGACTCCTCTGTATACTTCCCTGATGCCTCTCCAGATGTTAGTTCAGAAGAGGATGAGATGGTTCCAGGCAAATCAGGAAGGAGGCAGCCAATGGCTCCAGAGCAGGGTCTGCAAGTTCAGGTGAGGTGGAGCAGCCACAACTGGTCAAGCAGATCTGATGGTTCTTGTTTTTTGCCCATTTTGGGTGACATATACTCCTGGGGGTTGGAAGCAGTATACCAATACACTCCCCTGCAAGCCTGCAAGGTAATTCATGCAGAGGATAAGGTCTGGATGGTGATCCTTCTGGAGAAGTTCGCTGTGACCCAGATGGGGGTAGATCGCAAGGAGCAGATCTGGGAGGAGCAATGGCAAGACTCCTTTGTGACAGCTTTCAAAGCTGAAGTGGATCAGTTAACCGGGAGGCAACCGAACCCGTGGTCTTGGTCCAATGACCTGCTGTGTTACCAGGGATGGATTGATGTGCCTAAGGGACCTTCATGGGGATTGGATTTGCATTAGTGTCATGACAATCTGGATGCTGGACATTTTGGACTGTTCAAGACTCTCCACTTGTTGGGGTGGGTGTTTTGGTGGCCCTGCATGTGCCACGATGTAGCTTCCTTTTTCAGATTGTCATCAAACCAAGCCCCTGCCAGGTCTGTTGCAGCCCCTGCCAATGTTGGAGAGGCCATAAGGAAGTGTATCTATGGATTTTATCATGGACTTCCCAAAATCGCAAGAGGTCATGATGATTGTGATGGACATGCTCTCCAATAAGGCCCATTTCATCCCATGAGCTGGTCTCCCCATGTTGTAAGAAATGGTGTAACTGTTCATTCAGCATATTTTCCAGTTGCATATTTTCCTCAGCCTTCCTGAGCATGTCATAATAGATTGCAGAATGCAATTAATGGCCCAGTTTTGGCAGGCCCTTCTTAAACTGTTGGAGGTACACAGGTGCCTTTTGTCAGAGCACTATATAAAGACAGATGGAGGCATAGAATGAATGAACGCAGAGCTGGAGCAATACCTTCGCTGCTTTGTGAACAGGACAATTGGGTGGATTTTCTGGCTGTAGAAAAGTTTGTGTACAACAACATGCAGCACGTATCCATGTGAATGTTCCCATTCATTGCCAAATATGGATATAACTCATGTCTGTTCCTTTTGGCACCATTGGACTCTTTAGTACCAGCTGCTAGAAACTTCCTACAGGAACTCGAGGCAGTGCATGGATGTTGCAGGACCAGCTGAAAAATACTAAGGAGGATTACAAAAAGTTTGCAGATTGGCATCAGTGGTCTGTTCCTCCCTTCACAGTTGGCAATCTGGCCTGAATGTCTACTTGATATCTTCTGTTAGTACACCCATCCTGGAAACTGGATCATCAGTTCTTGGGGCCCTTCCCTGTAGAGGCAGTCATTAACCCGGTGGTCTACAGTTTGACCTTGTCTGCATGGTTTCGGGTGCGCCCAGACTTCATTAGTCCAGCAGCATCTGCCAGTCCCCAACAGACTGTGGACTTGCTGCTCATGCCAATCTTTTTTTTTTTATTTGATTTATATGCTGCCCTTCTCCGGAGACTCAGGGAGGCTTACAATGCGTTAAGCAATAGTCTTCATACTTTTGTATATTTATACAAAGTCAGCTTATTGCCCCCACAAACTGGGTTCTCAATTTACCTACCTTAGAAAGGATAGAAGGCTGAATCAACCTTGAGCCTGGGGAGATTCGAACACAGTAATTGCAGACAGTGGATGTTTAATTACAATGCTTTTAGTCCGCTGAGCCACCAGAGCTCTTGGTCCAGGGACAGCCAGAATTCAAAGTAGAGTGCATTGTGGAATCTCATTTCTGAAGGGGGTGCCTCCAGTACCTTGTAGATTGGAAGATATGGTCCCGAGGACATGTCCTGGGAAGAACCAATGCTGTGCATTCCGCTCAGCTACTCTGACAGTTCCACCTCCAGTACCTGCAGAAACCTGGTCTGTAAGACCTAGGAAGATGGGCCTTGCTGGGGGAGAGGGGAGGATAGTGTGTGCCTCCTCTGGCTATTTCCCCAGACACCTCTCTGGATATTAACTTAGAGGAGGATGAGCTGATCCCAGGCAAGTCAGGAGGTGAGGTGACTGATGACTTCTGAGGTGGGGCTGCAAGTACAAGTGAGATGGAATAGCACAGAGAGAGAGACCAGATGAGCGGCCAGCTGAGAGTGGGATGCTTGAGGCACAGCTTCAGCAGGACAGTCCTGAAACTTTGGGTGGCACATAGCTGCAGCTGTCAATCAATGAGGAAAAGGTAACTGCCTTCTCCACCAAACCCAAGAGCTCATAAGGGGGAGAAAAGTCAGAAACATGGGAGGTCAGTCCGACTACTTGTGAGGTGGTAGCCTTGCCCTCCCTTAATAGATTGCACCAGGAGCTTTCTATTTAGAGCAGTGGAAGGAGGAGAATGATGCTGAGAATAATGTGTCAGTTTCCTGGCTGCATGTGCTCCTGCGTTCATGACTCTTGTCTTGGACTTCAGATTGTGCTTCATGGACTCTGGACTTGTCTCTGTCTCATGGATTTACTTTGACTTTGTGGTCTTGGCTCTGTTTCTGGGATTTACCCTTTGTTTATGGACTTGTCTTGGTTTTGTGGAGAATGTTTCGGTGAAGAGGTTGTAGAAAAAATGCTTTTAAAAGTTAAAAAAAAAGCCTCTGATGATTGTGCGGCTCAGCTGGGCATGGGGGGGGGGCAGGGATTTTTGCTACCGGTTCTCCGAACCACCCGCCTCCATTGCTACCGGATTGGGCAATCTGGTCCAAACCGGGAACATTTCACCCCTGCACTACCTCCTTCGGACAGCAATTTATTTCAAACTTTAAATTGTATTTATTGATGGCCAGTGATCAGAGAGATAGCTATAACAATAAAAACAAGCTCAAATACTATAAAACTAAGATACATGCCTACAAGTTTACAAGTATACGAATAATAATAATAGCTGCTGCAAAAAGATTGCACAGACTGATTACAAGCAACAGCATGACAAAGTAGCAACAATGATACATTGGAAAATCTGGAAGAAATACCATTGGCCTGATAATGATCATCATCATTATCATTATCATTTTGCAATAAGAGGTGATGCATGAAGAAACAGCTAGAAAAAATAACAAAATATTGTGATTTGCAAATTGAAGTTGAGCAATTATGGAGGAAGAAATCAGTGTTCTATCCATAACGTGTTTCCCCAAAAATAAGACTGGGTCCTATTTTCTTTTAGGCATGAAAATAAGCACTTGGGCTTATTTTCGGGGAGGTCTTTTTTTTTTTTAGAGGTGTAGGAGGAGGTGAGTATGGTCACCTCATGGCTGCTGGGTCCCTTAACTGCCACTGAGCAAGGGACAGGAGTTCTGTCTCTCCTGTGCCTGGAGATGTTTCCAGCACACTCTTGCTAGCCCCAGCCCTGCCCATGGACAGTAGCTGAGTAGCTGAGGCACCTCTGCTCACCTTGTGGCTATGGAGCAGGCAATGACCATGGTTTGCTCTCCACCAGGTCCGGAGCTTGGGTGTTGCTTAAATTGCTGCTATGATGAGGCAGAAAGCCCCCTACCTCCCGCCTCTATCTGGTGGCTGCTGCTTGAGAAAAGGACAGGGAATTGTGGAAGATTGTGGGAAGCACATGCTTATGATAGAACAGAGCCCAGCCTGTTCCTTTCAAGTGATCAAATGTCTGTGTCTGTGAGAGAGAGAATGAGAGAGAGAGAGAGAGAGAGAAACGATGGAGGAGAGTAACAAGAATTGCAGGCAATATTGTTGAAAGGATTTCCTCTCCATTGTTTCTCTTTCTTTCTCTCTCTCTCTCTCTCTCTTTCTTTCTCTTTTTCTCTCTGTCTTTCTCTCTCTTTCACACACACACACACACAAACAGACAGATAGACAGACATTTGATGAGAAATGGCAGAGGGCAATCAGGTAAGGGGACTGACCCTCCCCTGCCTTCAGCTCAGTTCCTGCTGGCCTCTACATGGGCGACCCCCACACGGCCAATGTAAGAAATGGACTCCCTTGCAGCACCTCCTCTCTGGGCCTCACCTGCCAGGGCTCCTGCAGGCATCCTGGTCACTTAAATGCTGCCCAAATCGCCTGGATGTTCACAACTTGAGTGAGCCACGCAACTGTTCCACTCGCCTGCCCACCCACCGCACCTGGACCTGCTGGGCATTGTCCACCGCAAACCAAGTGACAGGGAGGCTTCAGGACAATGTCCTTCTAGCACCCACCACCCTGGCAAAGGCAATGTGGAAGCAGGCAGGGGCCGCCCAGGGCTCCTCTGATGGCCTCCCCAAACCAGGCACTGCTCGGGGGAGGTTCATACATGAGGTGTGAGTACAGGTTGAGTTTGGCATTTCACCTTCCTGCCTTTTGCGGACTTTTGGTTGCATGCAAGGAAAGCAGCAGAAGCAGAAGTCATTGCAAGTCATTAGATTAAAGGTTGGTAATTATTTAATTCAGTTTCAATGTTCTGTCCGCACACTGCTTCTGCACAATCTTGGATCCCGATTGTCCCAGCTTCATTACTGCTACCGATGGTGGTCTTGCCTGCTGCCCTTTGGGAGACCTTCTTTAGACCTAACAAGGAATTTGCAAGTTCCTTGTGGCCAGCAAAGGGCCTCTCCTTCCTTCACCTCTCCTGCAAGGAAGGGTCTCCCGGCAGTGGTTACTGGCTGTATTTTCGTGCAGCTCAGCAGAGCCAGCTATTTTTCAGCCATTCTCGTGACAGCTGCAACTGGAAGTCACAATGAGGCACTATCTTGATGTGGTTGTGGGGCTTGTGTGCTTTGAGGAAGATGCAAAATCAACAGAGAAAAAAAAGTCAAATAGTGCTCCACCAAAATGGAAGATTAAATTGGAAAATAAGATAAATTGAGATCAGATCAGTGGTGGGTTCTTCCCGGTTCGGCCTGGTTCGGCCAAGCTGGTAGCGGTGACAATGTGACATCACTGAACTGGTTCTCTTTGTCTGGGAGCTGGGCCCGCCCACCTTCTCCCATATTATTCCTACCTTTATTTCTTCTTTTTTAGCCCAGCTGACAGGTGCGGCAGAGTAGATTGCCACACCTCAGCTGGGCAGATACAAAGTGCGTGCACGAAGAGAACCACTAGTAATGCCGGTTGGAACCCACCACTGGATCAGATGCAAGCCAGCTAGAACAGATGAAAGAATATGTTAAGAGTGCTTGCAGGATTGCTGTGACTATGTGATTAGCTACAAACTGTAAAGATTCAAACAGGCCTATCTCTGCCTCGCAATTAACTGCAAGCCTTCCCCGCCCTAGTTAATTGCCTATCCACTCACCATACAAGTGGGAGCTTGCTGCCTGCCAAACAGAGCCAAACGCGGGGGGCTGACACAGATAGAAGGGCTACGTAGAGCTAGAGCTGAGCTAGCTAACGACGAGCTGGAGCAAACAGAGCTGAAACAAAGTTACTAATGCCTGAGCTAAGAGTTGAAGCTCAGAGCTAGAAAGCCAGAAAGAAGAAAGCTTGCCTTTGCTGAGCTGAGCATGCAAGCTAGCATATGCCTGCAAGCTAGCATCTGTTGATGTCTCTGAGCTGTTGCTGCTGCTGCTGCTGCTGCTGAAGCCACGACCAAGAGGGAGAGCTGGAGAGTTTCCCTGTCAGAAGCTTCAAGCCACAACTGAATCAACTCTACAGGTGATTTGACTCAGGACTTTCTCATTCTTTCTGCTGAGAAGCCTACATTGCCGTTTTCCACTACCTCGATGATGTATCGATTCTGAAACTACTCAGTGTTGTATTAGTTTCTTCCTTCCCCTTTGGAAAGGGTTAAGAGGACTGGTTTTGGTATTGTGGAGAGGAATTTAAGGAGATGGCCTGGCTTTTGTTAATGAAGATAAGTTTTGTTATTGATGTGTTTTTAAAGACATTGTCCTTTTAATGTTATTTAGTAAAGTATATTTTTCTACAAGACTCCTCTGTCAGTTTTATTTCAGCCCCAGTGCGTTTGCATGTGAACAGGTTCACGGTTCGTTGGGACAAACCTCACCCCCTCGTAACAGAATAGAAGCTGAAGAACAAAAAGACCAAAGAATACTTAATCAAGAAATACCACTTAGAAACAAGGAAGATGAAGGAAGCACTGGAAATAATAACAAATAATAGCTATAGCCAAGAAGATCAGCAGATATGAAGCTTGAACTACAAATTATAGGCAGAACCTCAATCCAATCAGAAATGTTTCTACCAATCCACAAATGGAGAGACTGCAGTGAATCAGTCAATACCTGACACAGAAGAAACAATGCAATTCTGGAAGCAGATATTGGATAATCCAAAGAAATATAACAAGGATGCACCTTGGTTAAAAAAGGTGGATAAGAATAAAAAAGAAGCTGAAATGAAAGAACTAGTAATAACAACAGAAATGATAGAGAAAAGAGCAAGGAAAGTCAAGAAAAAGGAGGAGGAAAAGGAGCAGAAAGTTAGATAAGGTAGACAGAAAGGATAAAGGAAAAAGAAAAATTGAATTGAGGAGGAAAACATCAGCAAAACAGCAGCACAATGAATGAATGGCTGCACACTGAATTGGAGGCAGCAGGTAACAGAACAATAGACCCAGCTCAGGAGCTCAATGTTGGAAAAGAGGCAACTCTTTTGATAACAGCAAACCAGTAGCTGATCAGCACACAAGAAGGGAAGCTGAACAAGGCTGAACAAGTGAACTGGTGGGTCACAATATATTCAGTAATTGCCTAGACCCAAATTCTAATCTAGGCAGCCCAGCTCGAGGGGCAACCAAGCATTGTGGGCCCTAGGGCCTAGCAAACATGAGCCCTCAGCCCTCCCCCAGTGTCCTTCCAACCCGGCAGCCTTCCCCTATGACCTGCCCTAGGTGGAGGAGTTGTGGAGGACTTGATCAACATTTCCTCCCCAGTGAGACCAGCAGCCCCCCCCCCACCTCCTGCTAGCCTGGAAGCCCTTCCCAGAGCCCGCTAAATGGAGGAAAAAAGACCTGGAACAACCCATCCAGCATAGGGAACTGGTGGCTGTGAGAAATTGTGGGGGGGGGGGCAGAATTGGAGGAGGAGAGAAATGCAGCAGCAGCAGAATCATCAGAGGGGAAGACAAATAAATAGGGAAACAATAAGGACAAGAGTAGAACATTAGAAATCAAGGAAGAATAGGATTAATAAAGTTCAATCAAATAAACAAGGCAAATCTTAAATAATAAGGTAGGCAGGAATTGGAGGTCAAAAACTTTTTTAAAATATAGGGAAGAAAAGGATAAATAAAATATACAATTGTTGTAGAAAGAGAAGACTGAACAACATTCCTGGGTCAGCCAGAGACAGTTTATTGTGCAGTGTCAGAACCAGATTTGTATCTGCAATTCTGAACAAAGAAGAGGTCTGATACAATTGCTTTTATACTTTAACATGACAAAGGATTTGATGAGCACAACAGCTTTCCATATATGGTTAACATATATTTGTTAGGTGATGGTTGATACTTTCATCAGTTTTCTATATTACTAAATTCCTACATTAATTTATAGTACATGAGATCATCTTAGCTAAACATCCTTTATTAATTTTGTGATTGTTGATGTGTAGGTTAATGGCTGCTTCATATGAATTTCCTTCTGACCGTGACAGCTTTGGTCTCTCAGAAGTTATGTATTAACAAAACTGGAATTTAGCTGACTTGGTGAAATCTCCAGACAAGCATATTTCATTCTTATAATAATGTGAATAAAGAGGGTCCTCCAGTGTTCATATAGCTGACCCTGTACCATTCCTACATCATTCACATTACAGTAAACAAGTTAAATAAATAACAAACTAGTAAAACAAGCACAAAAAGGCAGAAATAAGGGTAAGAAAAAATGAAAGAAAGATACAAAACATTTTACCCTAAAAAGAACCAGCAAAAAGAAACAAAATCATGGAATAGGTGACTGATACTTGATGTTTTGCAATATATGTTCCATGTACGTGCTTATGCTCAAAGAACACCCAAATTATACATGTATTAAATGTAAAATATGTGAACTGCTAGAGGAAAAAGTAAGGAATCTAGAGGCAGCTCTAGCTAAACTCCAACCTATGCAAAAAAGCTATGCCCAACTCAAACTATATAATGAACAAAAAACTCCCAGAGGATTAACCCTTGGAGGAAGGCAAATGGATATATGTCACACATAGAAGGAAACACAATCAAAGAAAGAAGCAGCACACATCTAACAAACCCCTGCTGCCCAATCTAATCCAATGAGAAGCAGCCCCATTTCTGAGCAACCAATTCTCCCCCTAGTTGAAAATACTCAGACCCACAACCTCCCACTCAAAGAAAACATGCAAACATTTAGAAAAGAGACATCATCCAATATCCCTTAAAAAGTCACATCAACAAACTTACCTGAGATAAACAGAAAAGTACCCCAGACTGTACCCCCTAAAAAAGGAAGGAGAGTGTTGGTGATAGGAGATTCTATTCTCAAAGGAACAGAACCATCCATCTGCAGACTGGATATACAATCTAGGGAGGTATGTTGTCTCCTTGGAGCAAAAATCAAGAAAATGGCTGAAAACCTAACCAAAATAATTAGGCCCACAGATTACTACCCTTTTCTACTACTACATGCAGGGACGAATGACACAAAAAAGGACTTGAAAACAATATTGAGTGATTACGAGCAGCTAGGCAAGAAAGTCAAGGACTTAGGTGCACAAGTAGTTTTTTCATCTGTACTGCCAATGAAAGGACAACATCCAGTAAGAGAACAAAGAATTCTAGAAGTGAACCACTGACTGAAGGGTGGGTGTCATCAAAAAAGCTTTGGATTCCTGGACCATGATCTGTACTATCTCCATGATGGGCTTTTGGCAAGGGGTGGGCTGCACCTCACAAAGACTGGGAAGAATGTCTTTGGAAAATGACTGGCTCAATTCATCAGAATAAATAAAGAATAAATAAATAAACTTTATTGTCATTGTATGTGTATACACAGTATACACATATAACGAAAATTACTTGACCCCCAAAGACCAGGTCCCACACACCTAATTCCCAAACACACTCCCACCCACCACAATTCCCCTAAACCACCCCAAAATCCACACAACAGACCAGAAGGGCTTTAAACTAAAATTGAGGGGGGAGGGTGACCAATTTTTAGGATCTCCAGGACCTAATTCCAAGCAAAAACCTCTAGAAAGCAAGTGAAGTAAGGAGGGATGGGAAAGAAGACAAACTCAGACACCAAATAGGAGACATAGGAAGCATACCCAGAGTCAGACATAAAGATCTCAAGTGCCTATATACAAATGCACAAAGTCTAGGGAACAAACAGGGTGAACTTGAACTATTAATACATGAAGGTAGATATGATATAGTTGGAATAACAGAAATTTGGTGGAACTGGAACATACTGATAGAAGAATACATACTGATAGAATGATACAAATAGGTCAAAAAAACCAGACCCCATAAAAGAGGAGGTGGAGTTGCACTGTATGTAAAGGACCACTATATTGCTACAGAAATGCATGAAACCAAAGACGAAAACCTCCTAGAATGCATATGAGTCAATATAAAAGAAAAAAAGAATGACATGTCCATAGGTCAACAAATCAAGCAGAAAAAATAGATCTGAAACTCAGCCGATACCTGCCTCCCAGGAGACCCTATGGGGCCAAAGCAGGGGTGAAATCTAAAATTTCTTACTACTGGTTCTATGGGCGTGGCTTGGTGGTGGTGGGGGTAATGTGACTGGGTGGGCATGGCTGTCTTTTTTTCTTACTTTTAAAAGCATTTTTTCTACAACCTTAAGAGGTTGCAGAAAAAAAATGCTTTTAGAAGCCTCTGACGATCCCAGCTGAGCTGTGTGATCATCAGAGGCTTTTTTTTACTTTTAAAAGCATTTTTTTCGAACGAAGAGGTTATAGAAAAAATGCCTTTAAAAGTAAAAAAAACAGCCTCTGATAATTCCATGGCTCTAAGGTAGAAGCAGATAAAGGGGGACCGTTTGGATGACAACTGGATAACTTTATATTCACTATATTCTAAAAGCAACTATATTCTGAAGACAGGAAATACCGCCAGCTAGAGAAAATACAATGTCAGCATGAACTCCCTTGACATTCTAAAGAGGCCCCCCTAACTTGTCAGAAGAAAGGAACATCCCTAACTTGTCAGAAAGACATATAGCTAAAGGTGGTTAGGTCATGGACATCCATATGGGCTAAAATTTGTCCTTCAACAAGAAGAATTTGTACTTCAGCCAATTACAAGAAGAATTATGAGTGTTGGATAAAGATAATGTAAAACTTTAATAATTAGAAGATGTCAATTAAAAATGACAAATGTATGTTAACCATATATGGAAAAGTTGCTGTGTTAGCAGAATCCTTTGTTTAGAAAAGTATATAATGTGTCATACAAGCATGGAGTCTTTACTCAGAGCCAAGATTGGCAAACATGGCTTTCGAGTCTTTGCGCAAATAAAACCTCTCTCTGATTGATCCAGGAATGTTGCTTGGTCACTTCATTCCATAACAATTCTGGCACCCTGCAGAAGGGACTACCGTGACGGCTGCCCTGGTGGGATCGGCTCCTTCCCAAATGGAACATCCATCAAGCTGGCTACAAGGACTCCATTGAAGTCTCAGGAATCTTCCAGTGAGGAGGTGCCGTAAACCCACCAGCGAAACAGACCAGTCAAGGACCCACAAAGGTCAATCAGACAGAGACCCCAACAGAAAAATTTCGAGAAGAAAAGCAAGCCTGCAGGTAAGTATAAATCAGGGAATTTTAGTTTCTTTTAACAAGGATGCCCACTAATTAAGTAGTGGAAGAGGGAGATTGATCACCTTCCTGGAAGACGAGCATTGCCTTAAGTCTTCAGTCATGAGTTAAAGTCTCATGTTAGGACTGTGTAGTAGAGGACTTGATAAAAGTTAAAGTACACAGAATGAAAAGTAAGAAGTTAAAAAAATGTGTGATAACAGAAGGGAACTGCCGCAGTGTCGTAGGCATTCTGATAAATCACCATTTTTAAGCTAAGAAGCTCTGAAGGAACTAAGAAAGGAAAGGAAATTGTTTTATTGTTCTTCCCACAGGGGTTTAGCAGGTAATAAAAAAGTAAAGCCTGTCTAAAGGGGAAAACAAGTTGAATTGATTGCTTTGATGTAATTTCTGTTGAAAATTATTTTGTTTTGTTGATGTGCATTTATAATGATAGTGTGTAGAATTGAATAAGAATTGAATTAATTGTGACATGTCTATTAATTGAACATCTTGACTTGGAGATGTGGGAAACGGAGAGTAGTTTGGGCCCACAATCATAATTATGATTTAACTGCTCTCTGAGTTCCCCCACTCCTTTAAGAATAAACTATAGGCTAGCCAAGGAAGTAAAATTAAAACAAACAACTTCCCTCCACAGATCTGGAAATGTTTAATGGTATGTATGTGTATGTGTATGTATGTGGGCATTTCCAAACCTGCTATTTAGAAAAATGGAGCTCCTTTAACACATTTTAATGATTGGTTTAAGTGAAATTTCTGCATGAAGAAGTTTGATTGTAGCACAAATGTGAGTGTGTATGTGAGGTGTCCTAAAAGCTCATAAGGAGTGATTGATTCTGTGCCCTGTGAATGTCTGTGTGTTGTTGAACGGATGCTGAAGAGGCGAAAGGAGATGAGAATCCTATGCAGTTTAACCATTTTTTTTCCTCTCCCTGTATTCCGAACCCCACCCCCTTCCTTCGAGAGAAGCAGAAAAGGGTGGGCTGCGGGCTTTTGTTCTTTTCACCATTTTTTTCTCTCTCTGCTGAAACAGCCTGAGAAAGGCGGGGTAATGCTATCTGATACCTGCCTTTGTAGCTTCACTGTTTTTGACTCGGAATACAGTTTCTTTAAGGGAGGGTGGCTTCTCCGCTTGCTTTTAAAAACTTTTTCCTTTTCTCTTCATCTGTCTGAGAAGGGAGGGCCAAGTGGAGGATCGGCTGCAGCCTCTCACTCTCTCTCCCCCCCCCACCTCTCTCTCACTGTTCCATTTGCATATGAAAGCTTTTCTTTTCTGCTCTGAAAACAATTTTGATTTTATTTTTCTGGTAATTCTTGAGGTTTCAAATATTTAATTAAACCTATATAAAAGAAATGATTTTGAAAAATTTTCTGAATCTGACTTGCATTTTATTAAAAAGCAGAGATTGACCCTAAAGTTTGATACAAATATGCTTCAGAGCATTGATCTAAAATACTTCATTTAAATTGTTTTACTTTTGCAGCTATTCTCCTTACAATATAGGAAGTTAAGAAAGTTGGGAAGGGAGGCAAAGCCTTTCCCTTCTGGGGTTCAAAAGCTCCCAGCTAGGAAATTGCTTCAAGGTGGTTGGGGGCAGAAGTAGTTTATTGTTTATAGGAAGGCGACATGACAAATGCAAGCACAGCTTTCCGAAGCTAGCCTGTTTGGACTGCAAGAGTAACTTTTTTATATCCTAAAATGTCTTTTGATTTTCTCTGTGACTCTTTAAAGTCTTTTGAAATTGCTTTGATTTGTGTGTGATTGTTTTAAAAATCCTAATTACTTTGATTTGTTTTCTTTTCCTTATTGGGTATTTTTTTTCTTTAAGGTGGGGGCTGGATCTCTACCTGCGTTTTTTGCTTATTTCTTTTTGAGGAATTTCACTACTCTTTTGTGTTTCTTATATTTTCCAACAAAGAGAGAAAGGAAGTTTTAGTGTAATCCAGAAAAGTTGTCTTTAAAGTTGGTTTGCATAGACTTGTGCAGATTTGGAAGCTAGAAATGGGAGTTAGAGGGTGGAACCGATAAACAGAAAGATTTGGGATTTGTTTTTGGGATCATGTGGGACCTTCAGAAGGCAAAGAAAGGGTGCCAAAGAAGGATCCAAAGAAGGGAAGCGTAAGTGTACAATTTGATGGCAGAAGATGAAAGTCAGTACTAGTGGCGATGGGTGACTCTTTTTTTTGGATTACACAGAGAGCTCTTGATAAATTTAATATTAGGACCAACAGAAGAAAGTAGTATTTTTTTAAATTAACTGAAATCAAAATGAGTAAACAAAGCATTAGAATACACTTAATTAAGTGAAGGAAATAGAACATCACTCCTGATAGAATAGAAGAGGTGGCAGTTCAACCTCTACCTGAAATCAAGCAAGAACTAAGGAGATACTGAGGTTTGGGTTGATGGGAATACTGATCTTACCAAACCCCTGTATGCAAAATTAATTGAATCTGGACTTTGGAATTTGAAATGGGAGGGGCACAAAAAGAGGTAGCTTTGAAAATTTGAAACAAGCTTTCACCAAAGCTTCTATATTAAGTTTACCAAATTTGGAAAAGCCTTTCCATCTCTTTTAAACACAGTATATGGATTTGTACAAAAAGGTGTTGGCTCAGGACTGCACAGGACAAAAGAAACCCGTGGCATTCCTGTCAAAAATAATGGACCCAGTAATAAGGGGATGGCCAGTATGTATTCAAGCAATTGCTGCTACTGGTCCAATTAAGTGGGAAATTGACCTTTGGGGAAGCCCCTATTGTGAGCACCCCATCTAAAATATGAAGCTATTTTAATGCAGCAGACTGACTTAATTTTAATTACAGATCACAATTTGAATCCAGCACAGTTCTTAGCCAACACTAGATTAATGGATCAGTTTGGATTAAAATATTATTGTGCTAAAGTAATTGATTTACAAAATAATAAATAAATAATAATAAATAAAAATAAAACCAGATTTGGAGTTACACCCCCTGGAACAAGAACAAGCAATTTTTATTATAAATGGACACACTTAAGAGATCCTGAAAGCAAGGGGTTTGCCTCAAAATTGGTCTGCTCAAACTTGTGAAGTGTATGCACTAAATCAATCTCTATGCATCTTGGGAGGAAACATAAACAGATTCCAAGCATGCATTTGGGATAATGCATACATTTAGCAAACTATGGGTGAAATCATTGTGGAATTCAAGCTATTGTAAATGAACTTTTAAAATGTTATAATAATATTGGAATATACCCTGTAGCAAATTATAGACAAATGTTTAATTTGTGAAAAGAGGCGAATAAACAAGCTGTCAGAAAACATGAAATGGGTGATCAGATGGGTGGAGATCACCAGCTTTAAGATCATTTCAATGTACTCAAGTGAATTTTACAAAATTACCAAGAAGGGGAGAGTACAATATTTATTGGTCATAGTGGACCGCCTCATAAGGGGGGTTAACGCCTTCCCTGCAGTAATGCTACAACAACAGAAGTGTCAAGAGTTTACTTAGATCCAACCTAGAAAGAATATTAGAATACCATCAGATGTATTGTTGTTTGGTGTAGCTTTCATGTCAGGAAGCATATGCATTGATTACCTGGAAACAAAGTATTGAAACAACATGTATATAAACTGTCCAGATATTTTGAAGTTCTTAGGAAACAAGGACTCTTAGCCCAGATGCCACTTTTGGAGTTTCCAGTCCACAACTTCCACCACGATGATTGGGTGTTGAGCTGGAGCTGGAAGGAAGTTAAACTCCAAGTGAAATGGCCTGTGCCAGCCCCAAAGGAGTGGAAGGTGGAATATCACCAAGGAAATCTATTGACATTGCGGATCCAAAGGAACCAACCGACTGGCGAGCAGTAACCAGTGGCTATAGCGTTCTTCATCACCTGGACTATGTTTGTATTTTTCTTTTTAGGATTAAGTAGTTGCCTATGCTGTTTCCCAACTGCAGAGGACTGCAACTGATTAGATTCCATTGCAAATTCTGCCAGATGTGTTGGATTTTGTAATAGTGCCTTTTAAGACTTTAGAAAGAAGATCTTGGATCCATTGGACGACACTTGCAGACCAGAGTGATCCGGTCACATACCAGGTAACAAACATTGACAATGTTTGTTACCTGGTAACAAACATTGTTTGTTACCAGGTACCAAACAATGCTAACATTAACAATGTTAGCATTGGTGCTAACATTCAAGAATACACCTTGCTAAGTCCTACCGGCAATGGACTCTCTATGCACGGTGGTGAACGTCTGCCTTGCTGAACCACTCTGGAAGCTGGTTCCCAGCGCACGGCTGAAGATCAGTAAGGATGAAGACAACCTTCACCCTGTAGATATATCTTATTCATTGTAATGTAATGCATTCTTAGTAATGTTAGAGATAGGTTGGGTGTGGGTGTGGATTCTGTGGGTAGTTGCTATCCTAGCCCTACTTTTACTCTTCTTTTACATATATAAGGAATGGTTTTGTGGTACACCTAGGATTTCTTCCTACTGCTAGTTCCCAATCATCATGTACCACTGACTCTATTCCTGACTAGTGAGTTTTACACCATAGGTGATCATGCTTTGTTTATGACTTTAGACATTGTTCATAACAGGACTCTCATGTAACTATATCATGAACATTAGTAGAGACACTTTAGGTCAAGTACGCTCCCATCAAAAACGCATTGTCTATGCACGGGGTCATTACTTTAGACCTAAGACAACTCCACAACCTAAGGTTCCGAGATTAACATACCCTGCAAAGGGGGGGATAGATAAGGAAAATGGGCCTCTACAACAATTGCATAAAGCAGACTACATATCCAGAATCCTGGAATTAAGTCAAGAACTTGTTAATCAATATAACCCTACCCTAGGTCAAAGATGTTGCTTCCTGTTAAATCACAACTCTGGGTTAGAACAAAGGCAACAATTATCCTTGAAGGGGATAGCAGAGATAAAGTACCCATCTCACCGATACAAGGAGATTTTTATGAGGCATTCAAAAGACTAGGTAAAAGCCATTTTCCTATTACAGGCCTAATAGCTACCTCATAGGAACACCTTTTCTGTGTATAAAGAGGAGGCCAACCAGAAACTTGGTAGGCCTGTAGGATCCATGACAGAAGAACAATGTCAGTCAAAAATATACCTTGGCCCTAAGATGTATTTGATGGATATGAAATTAACAAAGGATATGTTTCCCTCTGCCCACCACCTATTTCGACAAAAGGTTACTTGCTTAACACCATCAGAAATGAGCTTTAAGAAAGGAAAGTGGGGAAGATGGAATATGTCCTTTGAAAGCTGTCCACAATGATTTCAGCCTCCACAGTTTCCACTTTGGCTAAACTTTAAGATCAAATCAGGTTTATGTATCCTTTTTCCACTTGAGAACAAGACTTCCCGATATCTTTTTGAAGGACCAATTCTCAGATAAACAAAAGAACCCTTCACTAGAAATCCCATTGCAACCACTGGCAGGTGGCAGGGACTCTAGGGGTCTGGACTAATGAAGACCATCGTAAGAGTCATGCTTTCTCTATGCATAGAAGAAAAAGGAGTGTTCTTTTTGTGTGGAAAGGATGCACATTTATGTCTGCCAACAAACTGGACAAGAACATGTACATTAGTTCACCTTTTTCTTAAAATAGGTGTTGTCACTGGAGAACATACTATCCCTGTTCCCCTTATAAGACATGTTCAGAAGAGGGACTCAATATTGATCCCACTATTAGCAATCATGGGAATTGAGACTACACTTGGAACAGGTGTAGGTGGTCTGACACACTCTGTAATACAGTTTCAGCAATTGTCAGAAGAGCTTCAAGAGAGCTTGAACCAGATTGTTGGAACCTTGGTCAAAGTCCAAGATCAGATAGATTCCTTGGCAACAGTAATTTTACAAAACTGATGTGCCTTAGACCTCCTGACAGCTGAGAAAGGAAATCAGGTGTGGTCAAGGAAGGTGCTAATGAACTGCAGGATAGGGCTTCCAAAATAAGCCACATGTTACAGACAGCAGATATGTGGTTTTCTTGGTTGCCTGGATCTGGCAGGATAAAACAAATGTTATTTTTGTTAATATGTGCTGAAGCAGGTCTAGTTTTTATTTCTTGTATAAATCCTTTAGAGGGTAAAAGAATTGCAATCTGAAAAGAAGTTAGTTTTAATGAAAACTCTCATCGATCATCAGTTTAGCTCTAATGCCTTTGAAGAACATAAAGATTCTGAAACAGATCCATATGAGAACATGGGGCCTATAGAAAGGTGGAGAGAATCTCCCCAAGAATCAAGAGAGTAATAACAATCAAGAACTACTTATCCTTTACTTTTATTATTATATTTTGTTAGACTCCATATATGGTAGATTTGTTTATTGGAAACTAGTATACAAATAGTGGAAGTTTATGTATTAAAAATATTAATAAACAAACTTCCAAAGGGGGGGATAAGGTAGAAGCAGATAAAGAGGGACCGTTTGGATGACAACTGGATAACTTTATATTCACTATATCCTAAAAGCAACTATATTCTGAAGACAGGAAATACCGCCAGCTAGAGAAAATACAATGTCAGCATGAACTCCCTTGACATTCTAAAGAGGCCCCCCTAACTTGTCAGAAGAAAGGAACATCCCTAACTTGTCAGAAAGACATATAGCTAAAGGTGGTTAGGTCATGGACATCCATATGGGCTAAAACTTGTCCTTCAACAAGAAGAATTTGTACTTCAGCCAATTACAAGAAGAATTATGAGTGTTGGATAAAGATAATGTAAAACTTTAATAATTAGAAGATGTCAATTAAAAATGACAAATGTATGTTAACCATATATGGAAAAGTTGCTGTGTTAGCAGAATCCTTTGTTTAGAAAAGTATATAATGTGTCATACAAGCATGGAGTCTTTACTCAGAGCCAAGATTGGCAAACATGGCTTTCGAGTCTTTGCGCAAATAAAACCTCTCTCTGATTGATCCAGGAATGTTGCTTGGTCACTTCATTCCATAACAGCTCAGCTGGGCATGGGGAGGGGGGTGCAGGGATTTTTGCTACTGGTTCTCCGAACCACTCGCTGCCATCACTACCAGATTGGGCGATCTGGTCTGAACCGGGAGCATTTCACCCCTGGGCCAAATCCACCCTGAAGGGGTGATGAACAAAGGAAGGACACTTTCTAGATCACGAGGAAACAGCAATTTCCTTGTTTGATCCAAACATGATCCTCATGTATTACAATTGGATAATCTATTTTTAAACCAATATCCATCATTAGTTGTTTGTAATATATCAGATCAGTGCATACCAGTGATAGACATGAAAATTCTGCCTCCATTGTAGACAGATTAATATGTTTTTGATGAATTGATTTCCAGCCAATCAAACAATTGCCTAACATTATAGCTATACCCGATGTAGACTTTCTAGTGGTCACATCAGTAGTGAAACTGGCATCAGCATATGCGCTCAGTACTACATCTTGGTTAGGTTCTAGATACAATGCATAATGCATTGTCATTTTCAGATATCTTAGTATACGCTTTGCGGCCTGCCAATGCCTATCAGTTGGCTCTGCATTATACCTTGCTAATTGGTTTACGCTAAATGAGATATCCGGTCTCGACCAATTGCTGATATAAGAGACTGTAAGAGTCTCTTATAAGAGCCTATAAGAGACTGGTAGATCTCCTTACTAAAGTTAGGGCTTTGGATTTCCTCATGGTTAAAATCCTGTGCCATAGGTGTCTTGGCCGGTTTACATAGCTCCATGCCATAACGCTTCAATATCTGGCTAATTTTGCTAGATTGAGATATTTTATAACCTCTAGCTGTTTGACTAATATCTAGTCCCAAATAATGCCTGATGTTTCCTAGATTTCTGATCTTAAATTTAGTCTGTAACTGGTGAACGATATCTATGGCTTCCTTGTCAGTTTTCGTTATTATAGCTATGTCATCTGTAAACAATAACAAAAATGAAACTAACCCATTACTTTCTCTCTTAAAGAGACATTTATCCGCTATACCTTCATGAAAACCAATCCTATTTAGCTCTTTAACTATGCATTGGTTCCACTCAAACCCTGATTGTTTCAAACCATAAAGGCTTTTCTTGAGCTTCCAACAATCAGTTTGGTTTTGTGTTTCAACTCCTAAAGGCTTCCTCATATAGATGGTGTGCCTTAATGGAGCATGCAAGTATGCCGTCTCCACATCTATATGGTTAATACTATATTTGTTCTTAGCCGCCCATACCAGTATTGTTCTTAAAGTACTAGCACGTAAACTAGGAGCAAAAACCTCATCGAAATCTTTTTCGGTCTGAGAAAAACCTTGAGCTACAAGGCGAGCTTTATGGGTTACTGTCCCATCTATACTTTTCTTAATTTTGTAAACCCATCTACAACCTATTACTTTCTCACCAGGTGGCAATTTCACATTTTCATAAACATCTAGATCAGTCAATGACTTAATTTCCTTACTCATTGCCTCCTTCCAAGCCTTCTGCTCTTTTTCAGGATAAAGCCTGATATCATCATAACTTGAAGGTTCGATGTTAACTTGGCAAACTACAGTTGCCTTATATCGATCTGGTGGATGCCATTCCCTAGTAGATCTTCTAGGCAATACAGGACTCATTTCAGATGTTTCAGTTTCATCCTCCCCTAAACCTACTTCCTGTTCCTCACCCTTAATAGAGGATTCTACAATATCTATATCCTCAGGAATCTCATCAGGGATATGATGCTCTATCCTAACAGTATTATTATCATGTATGAAATCTGCATGCTCTAGTTTATCCCATCCTTCGTGCTCTAGAAATTTAGCACTTGCACTACAGTAAACACTAGTAGTACCCTGTGCCCAAAATCTGAAAGATCTATGATTTGATTCATAGCCAACGAAAAACATTTTTCTGGCTCTTTGTTGATCTTTTCTCCTAACACTAGATGGAATATGTACCCAAGCTGGGGCTCCAAATGTGTGTAAATAACTAAGATTTGGTTTCCTCCCATGCCATAAGGTGAATGGTATTTCACCTGTAGAGGAATGAACCACGTTGTTTAGAACATGGTTAGCACACATAACAGCCTCGCCCCATAAATTTTCAGGCAAACCAGAATCTGCCAACATAGTTCTAATCATGGCTTGTAATGTTTGACCTCGCCTCTCAATATAGGAATTACGTTCTGGTCTGTACGGAGCAGATCGTTTATGCTGGATCCCTGCATCCTGCAAAAACTTTTCTAACCTTTGGTTAGTAAATTCTGTACCATTATCGGTCACTAAACATTTAACTTTAAATTTCTGCTTCCTTTCCACAAAACGCAACCAGTTGTCTATATGCTGGAATGTTTCAGATTTTGTTTTCATAAGATAACAGAATCCATATCTTGAATAATGGTCTACTATGCTTAGAATATAGCACGCACCTCCTATACTGGGTTTCTTGGGTCCAATTAGGTCTATAAACACGACCTCTAACGGCTTTGTAGTTTTAAAACCATTAACTCGGTTTGCTGGTGTAACCCTACTTTTCTGCTGACTACAGGCATTACAGTTCAGATATTTAGTACATGCTTGTAGTTTTATCCCTTCCGATAATTGCACTGTCTTCTTTAACATCCTGAAATTCAAGTACCCAAGTCTCCGATGTAACAGATGAATACATTCATCATGTGGTTTAACATTCTTATAAACAGACGTAGACTTAGCCACCAATACTGGGTTCTCCCTTAAAATGAATAAATCATTTTCTAAACTTGCAGTAACAACCTTGCCATCTTTCTCTATAAGACACTTATCATTTTTAAATGTTACTGTAAACCCAAATTGTACCAAAGATTTAACAGATAATAAATTGAATTTTAAACCAGGAATATATAACATAGGCAATGGTTCATTACTAAATGACCAACGAGCAACACCCTCTCCAGCTACCTCAACCTTCCAGCCATTTGCTAGTTTAACATGTTGGTTACTCTTCTCCATTTTAACAAAACATTTTCTATTTCTAGTAATAGATTGAGAAGCACCACTATCAACAACCCAACAATCCTGGTTAACATCAGTAGTTGAACTAGATATAGCTAAATTACAACCCTTCTTGGGTCTATTATTGTCCCTAACAGGCATTTTCTTATTTTTACAATATTTAGCTATATGCCCTTTAGCCCCACAAGCAAAACAACATTTTACAAAATAAGCAGTTGAGTACATTTCATCTTCTTTTGGTTGTTGCACTCTCAACTGATCCCTTTCTTGTCTTCTTTTGGATTCTTCCAACAACCTACCGATTATGCCAGCCAATGTCAGTTCATCTCTGGACAAAACCTCTAACGAAGAAACAAAGTTGTCATAACTATCGTCCAAAGAAGAAAGAATTATGTAAACTTGTTGTAGTTCAGAGAAAACAAGTTCCTTTTCATGCAGCTCCTGGAAACTTCTGGTCATGGATTCCAAATGAGCCATCATATCTCCCCCTTTAAGAAGATGTTGTCTAAATAATTTTCGTGTGAGATATATATGAGCACCCACAGAGTCACGAACATATAGTCTCTTCAACTTGGTCCAACACCTAGCAGCAGACTCTTCGCCACGGATATGGACAAGCTGCTGGTCACCCAGTGTCAGTCCAATAATACAAAGAGCTCGTTCATTGTCTCTGTTAAACTTGGCTAATTTCTTGGCATCTTCCTCATCAGCAGGATCCCATGCTGTTACATCCGGTGGATTATTAACTATGTCCCACAGTCCTTCTCTACGCAAAAGTAGACTACATTTTGTAGACCAGGATACATAGTTTGTTCCGTCCAGCCGGGTTATCATGGAAAAAGTTGCTGCTTGTTCTAGTGCCATCTTCACTTAGATAGTTTATAACAAACACAGTTTGTACTACTCACAAACTCAAACTAGCTCTCAGTGTAACTCTGAAAAAATCCTAGTTAGTTCCAGTTGGTCCTGGTTGGCCCTGGGCCCATAACCAATGTTAAGGATATTGTTGTTGTGTAACAACTAGCAGAGTAAAGTGCACAGAGAAATGTTGCTGAGAGCAATGAGATAGAGATACATACAAACTGGTGTTATCAAAAGTTTTCTTTATAATGGGAAAATAAACAATCTCGTAGTTTTCTAAACAGTCCAAGTCTTTACTGGTTAACTCCAAAAAGCTTCTTACCAAACAAACAGTAGTTGGTTCACTCTGGTTCACAAACCCCGGATGGTAGCAGATCCACCCACACACGCACGTGATGATAGCAGCTTATCATCCACTGAATACCTTACAGTACCCTTCTTAAATACATTGTTAAATTACAATTAATTATAGCATGACTCAGCATTACAGCATGATGCAGCATTAAAACTTAAAGTCACAGAACACATATATTGCCTGGACAACTGTTAGGCCCAAATCATATCCTAACACACACCACATGCGAAAGGGAGCTTCTCTCTTCCTTCACAGAGGAAGATTACTTAATTAAGGTAGCAAACCAAAATGATGTAAGAGTAACCGGGAAAGGTAATGTGACTCTTCCCAACATAGGGAAATTAGAGGGGGTATTACTGGTACCTGAAATACCCCACAACATACTTGCCTCCTTGAAACTTAGTAAGGAAGCAGGAATAGAAATTAATATCAAGGAAGGGGGAATCACCATGACCAAGGATAATGTAACCATTGGAAAAATCACAATTAGAGGGGGACTACCCTATTTTCACGCAGATAGAACTAACTCACATAATAAAGGCTTCAGTACAAGAGATGAAACAAAAGGGAACGAAATCAAGGGCAACAAGAAACAAGAGAAAAGGAACACTCACCCTCACAAGGAAGGCACACAAAACACAGGGAAAATCAACCTAGGGAAGCCACTCCACGATGAGTGTGCACATCTGCTCCACTGCAGGCTAGGGCACGCCAGCTTCCCAGTTGTCCAGAAGGTTGCCGATTGTACTGAAGGGTCAAGAATAAAAAACTGTGAAACCTATTTGGACTGCTCCGTATGTAAGCGCTCTAAACTCAAAGTAGCCCCCAGACCCAGAAAAGCCACACGTACAACAAGTCACACATTTGAGATGGTACACATGGACCTCGTAGGCCCCCTGAAACCTTCCATAAAATATGGCAAGAAATTTTTTCTGACTATAGTAGATGACTACAGCCATTATGGCTTTGTATATACCCTAAGATACAAAAACGAGACTTATCAAAAATTCAAAGAATTCTATAAACGTGTGGAAATACAACACAACACAAAAATTAAAAAAATTATGACTGACAGAGGATCAGAATTTCTGTCTAGTGACTTCTCACGTTGGTTGAAGTCAAAGGGTGTTCTGCATTTTAAATCTTCGCCTTTCTCACCTTTTCAAAATGGCGTCGTAGAACGCAAGAATTCCGCATTGCAGACAATGATGAGATGCGTCCTCAAAGACGCTGGGCTAAGCCAACACTTCTGGGCCGAAGCCCTAGTCTACTCTAACTATACAATCAACAGACTCTGGTCCAGTGTACTAGACATGACACCTTATGAAGTCATGTACAATAAAAAACCACAGATATCCCATCTGCACATCTTTGGGGTCACTGCAGATGTACATATACCAAGACAACTTCGCAGAAAGGGAGACAAAATATCTAAACGACTCAGATTCATGGGTTATGAGCCAGGCACAAAGGGATTCAGGTTTATAGATAGTAATAAAAGATTCATCATCTCCAGATCTGCCACATTTCACGAGCAGGCAAATTGGTCAAAGATACACCTGAATGAACTACAACACCAGATAGAAGCCAATCACCAGAAGTCAGACAATATTGATCACCCAGACAATAGCCACACACAGAAACCACACCAACCCAAGCAAAAAGTAGACTCCCTCACCAACAAAGAAGCGAGGTACATGCATGACACGGAGACACTGCCAGATAGGCCAGTCAGGGCCAATAGAAACCAAACGCCCAAAAAATTCAATGACTACATCATGCACCTGCAAACAGACCCCATCACCCCTGAGACTTACAATGAAATAACTAAACTGCCACTAGAAGAAAGATTAAAATGGGAGGCCGCAATGGAAAAGAAGATGAACAGTCTTAAAGAGTTAAATGTATACACTCCATCTAAGGTACCAGAGGGCAAGACTGTCATAGGAACAAAATGGGTCTTTAAGGTAAAGACTCTAGAGGGGGGCCAGAGCATGTACAAGGCAAGGCTCGTAGCACAAGGGTTCGCTCAAAAGTTCCCTGATGATTACACTGACACATATTCACCAACTGTAAGGCCCGAGAGTGTCAAGAGCGCACTGGTCATCGCAGCAGTACTAGGCCTCAAAGTGCAACAATACGACATCCAGACAGCGTACTTGCACGCCAAACTAGATAAGGAGATATACGTGAGAGCGCCACCTAGCAAAAACACTACCAAGAGTGACACCTGGTTACTGAATAAAAGCTTGTATGGGCTTAAACAATCCGGAAAACAGTGGTACGATTGTTTGGTCAAAGTGTTGGAATCTCTAGGGTTCAAGGCTACTCTAGCCGATAATTGTCTTTTCACCAGAAGGAACAATGGGGGCGTAGAATATGTTCTCATACATGTAGATGACATATTATTTATAAGCAAAGACAAGAAGGACTGTGATATTTTCACGAGTAAACTGAGCAAACACTTCTCACTAAAGTCTCTAGGAAGTATCAATAAATATCTCAAAGTACATGTCAGCAGGTCACCCAAGGGATTTCTACTGTGCCAAAAAGAAAAAATCAATGAACTTCTCTTCAAATGTAATATGACTGGAGCTAAACCAAGTGAGACTCCAATGCAGGCTGATTTCCTAAAGAATGTATATAATGACTCACCTCAATTCCAAGACAACACTCTGTACCGATCCACCATAGGCTCCTTATTGTATATCGCCAACTGGACACGACCAGACATCGCCCTACCTGTAAATCTACTATCAAGACACGTAGCCAACCCCACAATATTCCATTGGGAAGCAATCAAGAGGATACTCAGATACCTAAAATACAGCATCAACACTTGCCTGAAATTAGAACCCAGTACCACCAAAGAACCTCTCCTTTCTTGCTACGCTGACACTGATTGGGCAGGTGACACCAAGAGCAGGAAAAGTACCTCTGGATACGTTTTCTTTCTAAATGACTGTCCCGTATACTGGTACACCGGTAAGCAGAACCTCGTGGCCACTTCCACCACTGAAGCCGAATACATATGCTTATCCAAAGCCATAACCAACCTCATATGTTTCGATGAACTACTGACCAACATCTGGGCTGAACCCACACGCCCCATTCACATATTTGAGGACAACAAGGCAGCCATAGAAATATCCACCTCAGATGCTGTAGGTCATAGGTCAAGACATATAGATATCAAACACAAACATGTAAGGCAATTTCATAAGTCCGGGTTCGTCACCATTGTACACTGCGACACAGAACATCAAACGGCAGACATACTCACAAAGCCTCTACAACACAAACAACACTCATACCTCACCTCTAGACTTTGTGTCTTACCCATAAACCCTCACCAAACAGAATCTATCAATTCCAGGGATAGGCATTTGGAGGGGGATTTGTCACAAGTAAATGCTCTCCCTGGGCAGTTCCCAACTTGCAAACTGGCAAGTCAAGGGTTAATTATCCTAGACAAACCCAATTCCCCTTATTTCCCCCTCCCATTACCTATAGCTCCGCCTCCAGGGTATTTAAGGTCTCCTCCAGTTGATACCGCCTTTGTTCCTGAAGATACCTGTAAGAAAACAGATAAGAGTTAATAAAGAATTTATTATTGATTTCATTCATGAGTCTTCATATGTTATTGGGCCCCAACTCGATCCACAGTAACAAGGTCTTTTGCAGCGTTAGATAAAGGTGGGTGCTTATCAGCCTTTTCTCGAAGGACCATGGCAGACTTCTGTCGGACTCTTTACCAACTCTTTGTGACTCAATACAAGCTGTGAATAAACAATAATTCACAGCCGTAGAAATAAAAAGAGGGTTTTTGGGACTAATCGTGTGCTTTTTACTGTCTCAGGAAGCCTAGGTCAGAACAGTTTGCTTCCTGCCCTAAATACAAACAAACCTCTATTAAGATGGAACAGTTTTGTGCCAAAAACATGCAGCTCAATCAGCAAGTAGCTCTGCTGGCAGCCCAGGTGGCTCAGCTCCAAGCTCATGGTGCTTCACCTCCCCGGAGAAAATGCCTGGTTGCTGTGCCAGATAAGTTTGATGGCAACCAGGCAATGTTTCCTGCTGTTTTGGGATAGTGCCAGCTTTTTATCAGCCTGAGAGCTGAAGACTTCCCCACTGACTGAGATAAAATGGGGTTTATGATTAGCCTGCTCTCCAGCTCTGCAGCTCACTAGGCCATCCCTCTGCTGCCAGTCCTCTGTTGGATGATTTCAAGGGGTTTTGTGATCATCTTAGACTTATGTATGAGGACCCTATCAAAGCACAGATCACTACCAGAAGACCCTGAAGCATGGCTGGCACCTGCTGCAAGAATATATCAGCGAGTTTTGGCTGCTTAGCCAGGATTCGGCCTGGAACGAAGCTGCCCTCATGGACGCATTCCAGGATGGGTTGTCAGAGGAATTGCAGGACAAACTGGTCCGTGTTGATGTTCCTTTGAAACTCAACGCCCTGGTCCATCTGTGCCTTAGGATTGACACCTGGTTGCAGAGACGGACCAATCATCATGCCTCCCGGGAGACCAGGGTCATGCGTGAGACCCCAACTCCAGGGAAGGAGCCCATGGAAATAGGTGTGGCCAGACCCCACCTGAGAAAAACAGACGGCACTCAGGGGGTTTGTGTTTGTATTGCGGGGAATCTGGGCACATGGCCGTATCAAGAAGTGACAAGGGAAGTTGGCTCCTGGGTCTGCCCCACAGGCACAGAAAAGCCTGTTGGGAAATGACCTGAGCCCAATCTATGGGAGACCCTGGGTCGGGCGCACATCAACACCATGTCACACCCAGCGGACATGGAGGCCAGACCCCTCCCCCCAGCACTTGATCCTTGGCGGCACGAGTATTCCGTTCCAGTAGTCCCAGGGGATTCTGACTCATGCCTTGGTTGACTCTGGAGTTACAAAAAACTTTATAGATGCAGCATTTATAGCCAAATATGCAGTTCCTCAGTGTCCAGTGGATCTTCCTATGCTTGTGGAGACCATTGATGGCTGGGTGCTTCTATCTGGGCCTATTATGGCTGCCATGCAACCCTTGCACCTGACCATTGGTTCTCATGAGGAGGCCATCCAGTTCTATATTACCTCCAGCCTGCATTTTCCCATGGTCTTGGTCTTGGTCTTGGCTTGGCTCTGCATGCACAATCCGCAAATCTACTGGTCTCAGAACTTCATCTCTTTCCTGAGCCTGCAATGCATGGACCACACCCGCCAAGTCTGTGCAGGCCAGTTGCTGAGTCCATCTGGGGTGTCCTTGTCTTCTGACCTAGCGAACTTCGTGGATGTCTTCAGCGAGCAGGAGGTGGACCAATTGCCCCCGCATCGGCCATGTAACTGCCTCATTGATTTGATTCTGGACATGCCACGCCCAGTGGGGCGTTTTCTATTCGATGTTGGACTTTAGGTTGGCTGTGTTGCAGGATTTTCTGGACAAAAATCTGGCTCAGGGTTTTATCCAGCCCTCGTTGTCACCACTCTCCACCCCAGTCCTGTTCATGAAAAAGAAGACCGGAGACTTGTGGCTTTATTGCAACTACCAGAAGTTAAATGCCATCACAGTGCACAACCGGTATCCTCTGCCCCTTATTCCTGAACTGTTGGAACGGCTCCGGGAAGTTACTATGTTCACCAAATTGGACCTGCACGGAGTTTATAATCTTGTTCGGATCTATCCCAATGATGAATGGAAGACGGCGTTCAGCACCAGGTATGGACATTTCAAGCATACAGTCATGCTGTTTGAGGTGACCAATGCTCCCACCATCCTCCAACATTTTAAGAATGACATTTTCCGGGACCTCTTTGTCATGATTTACTTGGATGACATTTTGATCTACTCTCCCTTCTGGGAAAGCCACCAACAGCACCTATGCTTGGTCTTGCAATGGCTCTGGGAGCTTGTATGCAAAATTGGAAAAATGCCGGTTTTTCCAGTCCACCATCAAGTTCCTGGGGCATCACATCTTTCCTGAGGGCATTGCCATGGAGCAGAGCAAGGTCAAATCTTTGCATAGTTGGCAATCTCCTTGGCAAGTGAAGGATGTCCAGTGACTCCTCAGGTTCACCAACTACTATCAGACCTTTATCCCTGGTTTTGCTTTGCTGACCATGCCCTTCACTCGACTCCTGCAGAAAAAGGTCCCGTTCTGGTGGAGTACCCCCGAGCAGCAGGCATTCCAGGCCATGAAACAGACATTCATGAAGGAGCCCATCTTGAAGCATCCTGACTCCCACCATCCACTTGTGGAGGAAGCAGATGTGTCGGATGTTGCTGTTGGAGCAGTGTTACTCCAGGCTCATGGATCTTGTGGTACCCTCTTCCCTTGCATGTGTTATTCACGGAAGCTCAACTCTTCCGAGCCAATTACACCATCTGGGAAAAGGAGCTACTGGCAATTAAAACAGCATTTGACGCCTGGAGACATCATTTGGAGGGGGCCTGGCATAAAATTAAAGTCTGAACGGACTAGAAAAACCTGGAATTCCTGCAGACCACCTGGAAACTGAACCAATACCAGATTCAGAGGTCCCTCTTCTTTGCCAGGTTCAATTTCCATGTCACCTACATCCCCAGTGTTTGCACCAAAGGGCAGATGCACTCTTGCGGAAACCGGAGTATTCCCACATCAAAGACCCACTTCTGCTCCGGGCAGTTTTGCCTATAGAGTCTTTTTCCATGTTTTAGGAATCAGTGGACATATGGACTCAGATACAGGAAGCACAGTGGTATGATGCTTATGTGGAGCAATGGAAGGAAGAGGTGGGGCCCGCCTCTCCTTGGACATTTACTGAGGATCTCTTGCGGTACCGAGACAGGCTATATGTGCTGGTGGGGCCACACTGGGGCTTTATTCTGTCGCAGTGCCATGGTAATCCTGCGGCAGGGCACTTCGACCTCTTTAAGACAATAAACCTAGTTTCTTGCACCTTTTGGTGGCCCCAATTGCAACATGATGTCCAGGCCTACATCATGTCCTGTGTTTGATGCTGACAGACCATGTCAGCAATGGAGCCCCCGCCTCCAAGGCTGCTTCAGCCATTGCCGACACCAGAAAGACCCTGAGGTACCATTTCCATAGACTTCTTGATGGATTTGCCTCCATCTTCCAGATTCATGACCATGTTCATGGTGATAGACATGCTGATGAAGATGGCACATTTCATTCCATGTTGTGGGTTATTGACAGCTCACGCCACCACCGCATGTTTCTCCAACATATCTTCCGGCTATATGGCCTACCGATAGGGTCGTTTCAGACAGAAGGGCTCAATTTACAGTCCAGTTTTGAAAAGGGCTGATGTCAGCCTTAGATGTGAAAATCTGCCTGTCATTGGTGCATCATCTGGAAACCAACAGCGGGATTGAGAAAGTCATCGGGATCCTGGAGCAATACCTGCGCTGCTTCATGAACCAGCAGCAATCCAATTGGTTGGATTATTTGGCAGTAGCAGAGTTCATGTTCAACAATTTGCAGCACACCTCCAAGCAAACCCCTTTCTTGGCCAATGTGGGGTATCATCTTTGGTTATTTCCCCTCACGAAACTCAATTCACTGGTTCAGCAGCTACTGACTATCTGTCTGAGTTGCAGGCCATCCATCAATTGATTGCGACATTATCTGGAGAAAGCTAAGGAGGACTATAGAAGAGTTGCAGATCAATCTTGGCAGGCAACAGCGCCATTGGCTATGGGGGATTGAGTATGGTTGTCCATCAGGTACCTTCCATTAGACCGGCCAGTCAGGAAGCTAGACCACTTGGCCCATTTCCTGTTGAAGCAGTCATCAACATGGTTGTCTACCGACTGACATTGCCACGCTTGAAGCGAGTCCATCCAGTCTTCCATAGATCCCTCCTTGTTCCAGAATGGCCAGCCTGTCTGCTATGCCAACCTGACCTTTCCCAGCCAGTGCCACGTGACGGAAATGGACTGCCCGAATACAAGGTCACCAGAATTCAGGACTCCCAGTGGCTTAAAGAATGGTTTCAGTATCTCATTGAGTGGAAGGGATATGGGCTGGAGGATTTCACCTGGGAGGATGTGACCTCCATGCATGCACCTGCTTTGGTGAAAGCATTCCATGACCAATTCCCATCATGGCTGCATCCGGATCTTCAGATCCAGGGAAAGGGCCCTGCGGTAGGCTGGGGCAATGGTTTCGGTGCCCACAGAGCCTGCTCTGCATGCTACGTCTGGCACATGTGCCATAGGTTCGCCATCATGGTTCTAGACTCTAACCAAAGCAAAAGTAGAACAATTCCTGTGATCTGAAAAGATGCAGTCTAAATTTGTATTTTTTTTAACTACATCCTATTGCTGATTCACATTTAGTTTGCAGAAACCATTATTCTAATTTTTTTCACAAGAACTGTTGTCAAGCTGCCCGTTACCTTGCCAGCAGTGTTCATAGGGAAACAAAGATTTAAAAAGATGTGATGGCAGAAGGAGTGTCATAATGGAAGCCCATTTCCTTTGACCATGCATGCTACACCAACACCCATACAAAAGAGGCAGGATTTCCATTCTGACACACACTTCACTGATCACCTTTCTCATTTTTGACTACCTCATTGATTGCTGACCTGCATTTCTGTTGTTGCTTTGTAAATAAATAATTTTATATTTATCTGTGTTATATTTCATTCTATTACTTTTATATTAAATTATACATTCTATTAGTCTATTCTATTCTATTCTATTCTATTCTATTCTATTCTATTCTATTCTATTCTATTCTACTGCACTGCACTGCACTGCACTGCACTGCACTGCACTGCATTACTTATATATTATATTATACATCAGTTTACATTCCAATTCCAAAGAAAGGCAATGCCAAAGAATGTTCAAACAAACCATTCACTCATTTCACATGCTAGTAAAGTTATGGTTAAAATCCTACAAATTAGGCTACAGCTTGTAGGCTATATGGATCAAGAACTTCCAGAAGTATAGGCAGGATTTTGAAGAAGCAGAGAAACTAGAGATCAAATTGCCAACATATGCTGGATCATG
Organism: Masticophis lateralis; assembly: GCA_030761175.1. NCBI lineage: Eukaryota > Metazoa > Chordata > Lepidosauria > Squamata > Colubridae > Masticophis > Masticophis lateralis. The sequence goes on along the minus strand of JAUDYJ010000007.1, from coordinate 23,925,388 downwards.
GAGAAAGCTAGGGAATTCCAGAAAAACATCTACTTCTGCTTCATTGACTATGATAAAGCCTTTGATTGTGTGGATCACAACAAATTATGGCAAGTTCTTAAAGAGATGGGAGTACCAGATCATCTTATATGTCCTTTGAGAAACCTATATGCGGGTCAAGAAGCAACAGTGAGTATTGGACATGGAACCACTGATTGGTTCAAAATGGGGAAAGGAGTCTGGCAAGGCTGTATATTGTCACCCTCCCTATTTAACTTATATGCAGAGCACATCATGAGAAAGGTGGGGCTATTTGAATCAAAAGTTGGAATTAAGATTGCCGGGAGAAATATCAACAACCTCAGAGATGCAGATGATACCACTCTAATGGCAGAACATGAAGAGGAACTAAAGAGCCTCTTGATGTTGGTGAAGAAGGAGAGTGCAAAAGTTGGCTTGAAACTCAACATTAAGAAAACTAATATCATGGCATCTGGCCCTCTCAATTCCTGGCAAATAGATGGGGAAGAAATGGAGGTAGTGACAGATTTTATTTTCTTGGGCTCCAAGATCACTGCAGATGGGAACTGCAGCCAAGACATTAAAAGACCTTGCTCCTGGGGAGCAAAGCTATGGCAAATCTAGATAGCATACTAAAAAGCAGAGACATCACCCTGCCAACAAAAGTGTGTATAGTCAAGGCTATGGTTTTCCCAGTTGCAATGTATGGCTGTGAAAGTTGGACCATAAGAAAGGCTGAGCACCAAAGAATTGAGGCCTTTGAACTATGGTGCTGGAAAAGACTCCTGTGAGTCTCTTGGACTGCAAGGCAATCAAACCAGTCAGTCCTAGAGGAGATCAACCCTGACTGCTCTTTAGAAAGCCAGATCCTGAAGATGAAACTCAAATACTTTGGCCACCTAATGAGAAAGAAGGATTCACTGGAAAAGAGCCTAACATTGGGAAAGATTGAGGGCAAAATAAGAGGACGACAGAGAGAACGTGGCGGCTGGATGGAGTCACTGAAGCAGTAGGCATGAACTTAAATGGACTCCAGAGGATGATAGAGGACAGTAAGGCCTGGAGGAATGTTGTCCATGGGATCACAATGGGTTGGACACGACTTTGCAACTAACAACAAATACATTATGTTATTACTCATTCTATTACTCATTCTACTACCAGAGGACTGGAAAAGAGCTGATGTGGTTCCCATGTTTAAAAAAGGTGGAAAAAAATAACAGATCCAGGAAACTACAGACCAATCAGCCTAACATCAATACATAGGAAGATTCTGGAAAATATAATCAAAAAATAGATCTGTGAACATCTAAAAATGAGTAAAGTAATAACTAGAAGTCAGCATGGGTTTTTAAAAAACAGATAATGTCAAATCAATATTATTTCATTCTTTGACATAGTGACTAAACTAGTAGACCAGCAAAATGCTGTGGACATAGTATACTTAGAGGCAAGACATTTGACAAGGTTGACAAGGTAGACCACAACCTACTTCTTGGTAAGCTAGAAAAAAGTGGGATAGACAGCATCACCATCAGATGGATTTCTATCTAGCTGACAAACCGTACTCGACGAATAGTCCTTAACTACTGATAGTCATCCAATATAAAACCAAGCTATAGTTTTCCATGCAGATACATAGTAAATTAAAAACTAATCCTTCTGAGCTTCTGAGGTGGTGCCACGCTGGTGCAGTGCAGGGGAACTAGACTCCATTCTCCCTGCCTGATTTTCTGCATTTTGGAAGCCAGTAACGGCAAAGCAGGTCCTTGGCGGGAACAGCTATAGTGAGGGGAACATCCAGGGGTGACAAGGAGAGGAGTGATCCCCCGTTACAAAGGGTGATAGCCCTGAAAACTGGTGCAGAAGAGACCATCAAGGCAAGATCCAGAGATGTGGCAGCCCGACAAAGATATGAGAGGAAGCAGAAAGTGAGAAGCAGCAGTCATATCGGCGGATAGGAAAAAGAAAAAACGTGGGACACCGAACTATCTCTCTGGTGGATGGGATATACAAAAACTACTGAATAGAAGTGAGTCTCCGAGGTGGAGGTGGCAGCGCCTTAGCAGTGGGAGAGGAGAAGGAAGAAGACGGGATTGTTGTGGATTGGTGAGGAAGGAAAGCTATTGTGAGTGTGGATTGAACAGTTGATACCTTGGAAACAGGGTTTCAAGAGATAAAAACCTGTAGTGAAACCCAGCAGGAATAAAGAAAAGGCTACCTTTCCGGGACAGTGGTGATTGAAATGGAGGAAAGTAAAAAAAAAAAAAAAAGTGAAGAGAAAGACAGTGACAGTGACAGTGCAATTTGAAGGCAGCCACCATTCTGGAAGCTGAAAACAAGGAAGTTGCAGAGTGAACAGAGAGACTGAAGACAAAGAACTGCGGTAGCTTACATGACTTTGAAGGAGACCTCTTCTTAAAGAATTGTATATTGTGAATACCCTGGATATTTCAAACTTTTACTGTATATTCTAAATACTTAGATAAGTCCAAAAGAGACTTACCACTGAGAAATTTACATTGAATTATTAACTCTAAACTTTAATAGTTTATAGAAACATATTGCTTTTTCTGATTTCAAACTTTTTTTTTTATTGAAAAAGTTTTACATTACATTTATAAAACCCCCCCTCCCACTCCCCACCCCCCACATAACCCACCCTAACCCCCCATCCCTCCCTCCCCCCCTTGACTTCCGCTGTTTAGCAAACATCAACCTTAACATATTTAACAATCTTTAAAGGTGAGATCCCTCTAGTAAAATATTTTAAACATCATCACATACTAACATTTTTTAACATAAAAAATCTATTAACCTACTTTATCATTTATATCATTTTATACATTTCTCTTTAACATTTAATCTAAACATCCAACTTATAAATTAAACCAGATATTTCATATTCAATTCTCTAAACATATTTAACCTTTACTATAATTCCAGACATTTAACTTATACCATTCTTCATTCATATCATTTTATACATTTCTCTTTAACAGTTAATAATACTTTTATTTAATACTTTTAATACTATTATTAATAATAATAAACCAGATATTTCATATTCAATTCTCTAAACATATTTAAAAAATCTAGAAAAATATTTTAAACATCATCATCAATAATATATAACCTTTACTATAATTCCACTCAATTAACTTATACCATTCTTCATTCATATCATTTAATACTTTTATTTAATACTTTTAATACTATTATTAATAATAATAAACCAGATATTTCATATTCAATGCCTTACATTTAAGTTTAACTAAAATTCTAATTCAACTGAGCACTAGTTGAAACTTCTTACTTTGGTATTTATTCTTCATATACTCTACCCATTTCCTCCACTCCTTAACAAAAGCTTCATGGGTCCTTTCTTTTAGGTATGCAGAAATTTTTGCCATCTCTACCAAATTAGACATCTTCAATATCCATTCCTCTATAGTAGGCACCTTATCTTTCTTCCAGTATTGACCTATCAATAATCTGGCTGCCGTAATCATATGCAATATTAATCTAGTATCGGTTACTGAACAGCCCTTAACTATTCCCAACAAAAAAAGCTGAGGGGAAAACTCCAACTTCTTCTTCAAAATATTCTGCATTACCCACCAAAGTTTAATCCAAAATGATTTCAACTTTCTACATGTCCACCAAATATGAAAATATGTTGCATCCAAACAATCGCACCTCCAACATCTAGGTTGAACATTTGGATACATACATGATAATTTTTTTGGGTCTAAATGCCATCTATAAAACATCTTATAAAAATTTTCCCTCAAGTTCTGTGCTTGTGTAAATTTAACATTCTGGACCCAAATCCTTTCCCATGTTTCCAACATTACTGGTTCTGCAAAATTCTGTGCCCATTTTATCATACAGTCCTTAACTAATTCACCCTCTGAATCTCTTTCTAACAACAAATTATACACTCGTTTAATATGCATCGGCCCTTTACGTTTTATCTGAATCACCAAATCTTCTTCGTGTAGCATTAATCCAATTTTCTGATCTTCTCTCCATCTTGCTTGAAGTTGAAAATACTGCAACCAAGTTAAGTTCACTCCCTCTTCCAACAGGGTATTTAAGGACTTCAAACACCATCTACCCCCATCATTAAAGAGTATCTCTTTATACAACAACCCCCCGAGTGACTTTATTTTTGGCATAATATGCCCAAGATCCAACCACAAAGGTATTTTGTAATCCAATTGGTACCGGTGCTTCTTCCAGACTCTCAGCAAAGCATGTCTTAAGATATGTCTATTAAATACACTGTCTCTCTTATCTTCATAAAGTAAATATACGTGCCATCCAAATTGCAGATCATGGCCTTCTATATTCAAAATTTCTCTTTTAGTTGTTCCAATCCAATCTCCAACTTGTGTCAATACTGCCGCTTCATAATATAAACGTAGATTTGGAACTTTAAGGCCACCCCTTTCACGAGCATCTTGCATAATCTTAAGTTTAACTCTTGGTTTTTTCCCATTCCAAATAAATTTATTTAAACCTGCTTGCCATTCCATCAAAAACTTATCATTTTTGAGCACCGGAATCATTTGAAACAAAAACAAAAATCTAGGTAGAACATTCATCTTAACAGCTGCTATTCTACCAAGCAAAGAAAGTTGCAGCTTCTTCCATATATCAAGATCCTTTTGAATCTTATGCCAAAGTTCTTCATAATTATTTTGAAAGAGTTTTCTATTAGATGCTGCAACTTGGACCCCTAGATATTTCACCTTTGTAGCTATTTCAAAGCCTGCCACCCTTTCAAGCTCCTTCCTTTGTGGTTCCATCATATTTTTGACTATCATCTTAGTCTTTTTCTGGTTCAGGCTAAAACCTGAAACCAGACCGTATTCCTCTATAATGTTTTTCATCTGTATGATTGATTCCAAAGGTCGTGTTAGGGTAACAATCAGATCATCTGCGAATGCCTTCGTTCTATAATCTCTTTGCCTTACAACTATTCCCTTCAATTTGTCCGAGTCCCGTAGAGCATTCAACAGCACTTCCAAAGTCAAAATAAAAAGTAATGGAGATAATGGACAGCCTTGTCTTGTCCCTTTCTGTATATTAAAATTGGTGGTCAAACTGCCATTAATAATAATCTGTGCTGTCTGATCTTGATAAATTGCAGAAATTGCTTGTATAAACTTTACCCCAAAGTCCATTTTATGCAAAATCTTTTTTAGAAAATCCCAGTTGACTCGATCGAAGGCTTTCTCCGCATCCAGAAACACCAGCACCGCAGGGATCTGTTTCTTTTCCTCAAGATATTCCAACAAATCTATGAGTTGCCTGACATTGTCCTTCATGTATCTGCCTTCTATAAAACCTGCTTGGTCTTCATGAATCACATCTTGAATAACTGGCATCAATCTGTTGGCTAACACTTTAGCATAAATTTTATAATCCGTATTCAGGAGAGATATTGGTCTAAAATTTTCAGGTTTAACAGATTCTTCTTCTTTAGGTATCAGTGAAATAAAAGCCGTCTTCCACGAGGGGGGTATTTTACCCCCCTGCTGAATATGACAAAACAATTCCTTAAGATGCTCAACCAGTTCCTCTTGCAAAGTCTTGTAGTATACTGCCGTCAAACCATCTGTCCCAGGAGCTTTAGATAATTGCAGTTGTTTTATTGCAAATAAAATCTCTTCCGATGTTATAGGTCGGTCCAGTCTATCACTTTGTGTACTAGAGATTTTTGTAACTCTCTTCGCCTGCAAATATTCATCAATAAGATCTACTTTAACTTTATCAGCTTGATACAATTTGGAATAATAAGTTAAGAAAGCTTGATGTATTAAATTTTGCTGATGCACTCGTTTCCCTTTATACTCAATAGTATTTATCATACGAGAATTTTGTTTTTTCCTCAAAGTATAAGCCAACCATCTGCCAGGTTTATTGGCATTGCAAAAGGTATTATGTTTAGCAAATTGCAGATTAGTTGCTGTTTGATCAGCCATCAACATTTGAAATTGATCTTTCAAAAGTTTTATCGTTAATAGTACCTTTTCATCAGTCGGGTTCTTGATAAGCAGTTGCTCTTTTTCCTTTATCTCTATCTCCAAATCTATTCTTGACTTTTGACGTATTGATCTGTATCTAGAATTCATATGTATCAATACACCCCTCATATAAGCCTTAGATGCATCCCATACTATTTCAATGGGGGTACCTTTGTTCAAATTGATGTCAAAAAAATCTTTAGCATGTTTCTTAAGGTCCATAATATACTTTTCGTGTCTAAATATATTTTCATTCATACGCCAAGATCTCCTTTCTCTCTTGCCCAAATCAATCTCCAACCACACTGGACTATGATCTGTTAAAGTTCTAGGTAATATTTTTGTTTTGGTCACCATAGTAAGTAAGTCCATAGTAGCCAGCATGAAATCAATTCTCGAAAAGGATTTGTGTCTATCTGAAAAAAAAGTAAAGTCCAATTCTTTAGGATGATGAATTCTCCAAACATCCTTCAACTCTAATTCTTCTTTCAATGAAAAAAAAGTCTGTGGTAGCTTATTTCCTTTTTTGGCAAGTGTCTTTTTATCAAGCGTTGCATCAATCACCCCGTTCCAGTCCCCCATAATCAAAAAAGACTTATAATTCCACTGCAATATTTTATCATTCAACATTTTGTAAAAACTTTCCTGCTGCTGGTTCGGGGCGTAAATACCAATTAAAAGCATCGTACCATTCTGTACAGTTATTGCAACTGCAATATATCTCCCCTCATCATCCGCTTCTATAAGTTTAGCTGATATTCTTTTAGAAATATAAAAAACAAGTCCATTCCTTTTAGCCACACTGGAAGATATAAAATGTGATCCAATTTTTGAAATTAGAAATTTCTGATCCTGGGTTCTAATATGAGTTTCCTGCAAACAAACAACATCATTATTATATTGTTTCAGATAGTGGAATATTTTTCTTCTTTTCTGCGGTGAGTTCAAGCCATTCACGTTCCATGATAAAATTCTAAGCGTCATTCTGAAGGTGGTCGAAGCCCTTTAAGCATTTCACGAAGACTCTCGCCAACCGCCGACGTCTTCGGTCTTGCTCCTCCCACAGCTTCAGAGTATAATTTTTTCCCCTTTGTTCCATTCTCCTCCTGTGGCATCTTCCCCTGGTGTGTCTCCAATCTTTGCTTCCCTGCAGCTCGAGTTATACGTTGATCCTTAGGTTCTTGCATCAATAAGTCCAGATCAGGCTCCACCTCTCTTGTGGCTCTAGATTGCTTTGGTTTCACCTCAGGAAATTCTATTAAAGAATCTTCTAAAACACCTCCAACCGCACCTAGAATTTCCTCCCTTGGTACTTCTTGACCTTCTTTTAACATCCCCTCTTGAGGAGCCTTCTCAACTGAGATATCTTCAATAGGTAAAAGTGTAGAAGAGCGGGGTGATATAGAAAGTTTTTTCAAGACATTATTGTAGAACTGTTATAGAAACATATTGCTTTTTCTGATTTCAAACTTTTGATTGATTTATGTATATTTAAACAAATTAACTAGTTTTAAATACCTACTGTTGATTAATAATTGTAAACATAGAGATCCTTATATTTACTAATAGGCATAATAATTATAACAAATTTTAAGAAATTGGATGTTAACACTGTATTATTATTGTAAGGAAAGTTTAGAGTGAAAAAGGTGACAATTGATGGTATTGTAGAATAATTTTTTCAAAAATTTAAAAATGTCAAATATATCCACAGTAACTAAAGTGGCAAAAAAAAAAAAAAACCCAATGTCAGTGACAGATTCTCCAGCAGGGCAAAAGTTAATTACAGATATGGTGTGCAGTGAAAAACCAGGACCAACACCAACCCTGCAAAGTCTACACTCTTCATTAAATATGATTCAGGAGTTTATGATAAAAATGCAGGAATCAATAACAAACAATCATGAGGATATGAAGAGTGAATTAGGAGAAGTAAAAGAAGAAATAAAGAAACTGGATAATAGAATGGGAAAAATTCAAGATTCAATAACTAAAAATGAACAGAAAATAAAAGCGATAGAAGTAAGAACGGATCAAACTGAAAAGAAACTAGAAGAAACTGAAGAAAGATTGACAGCAGCAAACAGACACTTAGTAGAGGCAATTACTCATCTGGAATTAGAGACATCTTCCGTCTACCTGAGGTTCCACAATATCACAGAAACAAGAGATGAAGACCTACACAAATTGATGACAGACATTCTAGCTGATGCACTACAAATAGATAAAAATGAATTAAGGAACAACATTGATGAAATATATAGGGTGCAAATGAATTACACTAGGAGACACAGACTGCCATGGGAGATATATATAAGGTTTGCAAAAAGAGTGATCAGGGATGAAGTTTATAGAAGAATGAGGAATGGTCACAGACTTCCGGCAGCGACCTCAGCGCATTAGGAACGAAAGGAAAGAGCTCCATCCCTAGTTGCCTAACAATCCCACCGAAACAGCCGAAACAGGCGCTATTGATCGTGGAGAGATCAATAGTTTAAAGGGGAATATCTCAGGACCTCGGAGGGGACCACAACTCCTTCGAAGGTTCAAGAAAATCCCTTGATCCAGGGTGAAGAAAAATCAGCTTTTCGGGGCTGACCGGAGGCGCTGGAAACTGCGAGAATCGAAAAGAGTCATCAACAGGAGACTAAAAACTTAAAAAAAGAAAAACCCAAAATTTGATAGTAAGAAGTAACACTGGTGGCAGAGACCTGGAAAAAGAGATAAGAGAAGCGGCGACGGAGGGATTGATCAGAATGTAGCCATTTTGAGTGGAAGAGTAACAGCGCAAAAACTGGAGCAGCCAAAGTATATGGAGAGAGAAAACAAGAAGGTAGTTAGTAATTTTGAATATTACAACTAGATTCATAGACAATTCAGAACTTTGAGTTTGGAGCTTATTGGACTTTATAAGTGCGGAGTGGACTGAGTGATTAGAAAAAAGAATGGAGCGTGCGACACGGAAGAGAAAGGAGAGAGTGAGAGGAGCGGTGTGTGCTGGAACCTGAAGGAAGGATGTTGGATAGATTTTTACAAAACGATCATATTGGATTTATTGGCGTTGTTTGGATGGATTGGACTGATTGGATAGATTGGATAGCAGTTGATGATTAGAGAAACAAACAGATTACGGGAGAATGAGGAGAGAGACGAGATAAACATTGGAAGAACTTTAATGAGTGGACTTTACAATCGAACGTCATCTCCAACACTCCTAGCGACATTTCTTGTGAAGACTGGATATAAGTAAGACTTTTTGCCTTTGTGATTAGACATTGACTATTTGAATATAATACGGACTATTGGGAGGACATTGGATGAATAAAAGCAAAAACAGTGTGATAGATATTGGACATAAAATTTGGACTTGGATTCTGATTTCACAACGTGAACTGTAGCGGATTGAAATGGACATTGAAAAGAAATTTAAGCTGAAAAAAAAGATCCAGACCTTGGAATGGTGATTACTTGGAAGAAGGACTAAGATACATAATAAGGCAGAAAATAATCGGATGTGTTTAGACTAAGCTTAATATACTATGTTATAAATCATATTATAACATAATAGAAGTGAAAAATAATACTTAGTAATTTAGTAATTTGTATTTTCAAATATTAATAATTGAAATAACATATATTTATATATCTATATTCATTTAATTAATTATAGTATATCACATTTATTTATTTGAAGCTAATCAATTTAATCAACTTAGATAACTTGTAATAGATATATAATTTGATAGAGGTATAATATTTAAAATAGTCAGAAGTTGGTGGGGTAAGGGTTATATATAGAGTATATAAAATTTGATACTGCTTAAATTTTAGAATTTTAGAATTACAGAATTACTATAAAACTGTTAGTTAAACATATTATCTCTTTCAATTAATTGAGGAAAAAAAATAATAGATTACTGATGAATTGCTAGAAACTTGCTAAATCCCCGTTGTCTCCCCCTTCCTTGCCTCCCCCCGCTTTCCTCTTTTCTCTATTTATATTATTGTATTGCACTGTTGAGTAGAGTTACCCTCAAATAGTATTGCAATAATAATCAATTATCCAAGCTATAAAAAAAATCTAGGTGATCAATAATTTTATGAAATTGTGGCCAAGAATAGTACATATAATAGCTATGGCAACTTCAAGCACATCAACCACTATTAAAACAACCAAGAAGATATCCCCAACCCAAACATTATTGGTGGCCTCCCCAGTACAGCAGAAGACAGGAGAAACAACAGACAAAGAGAAGATCAATACTATCATAGGAATGCAAAATATTCAGGCCGCCCTTGCAATGATTCAAGAGGGAATGAAAAGGATGGAAGACAAGATGACTCTCAATCATGATGAAACCAAAAGGAACCATGAACAAATACGATTAGATGTAGGGGAAATCAAAGATAATATCAAAAACATAGATGAGAAAATAGTGAAAATCCAACAAGAAAACGAACAGAGAATTTATAAGGTGGAAGAAAAAACAGAAGCCACAGCTACTAAACTGGAAAGGATGGAGAACCAACAAGCAATAAGAAGTCGAGACACCGGAGACGCATTGACATTTTTAGAAATGGAAAAGGCATCTTTTTACTTAAGATTCCAAAATATAGAAGAACAGAAAGATGAAGACTTAGGCAAAATTATGATTGACATATTAGTAAAAGCGACACATAAAGAAAAAGATGAAATAAGAAACGGAATCGATGAAATCTACAGAGCCTTTACAAATTATGCGAGAAGAAACAAACTTCCCAAAGAAGTACATATTAGATTCACAAAGAAAACAATAAAAGAAGAAATATATAGAAAAATGAGAGAGGAAATAGTTACATATAAAGGAAGGAAAGTGCTAACACTAAAACAAGTACCGAGAAGGGCCAGAGATAGGAGGAGAGACTATAATTTTCTAACCAGACAATTAAATAAGCTCAAAATAAAATTTAGATGGTTTATACCAGAAGGAGTACTTATATCATGGGAAGGAAGAAAATTTCATATAGATATCATAGAAAGAGCCCAAGAATTTGTAGATCAACATTTAGGTTATGAAGGAGAACAGGAAAGCAGAGAAAGCAGAGAACAAAATTCTAGCAACCAAGAGATACAAATAACAAGTAAGGAAGATAAGGAACAGAGGAAGGGAAGGCTAGGGAAGGAGGAAATGATGGGGATCACTCAAAGAGTCACAAGGAACACAACAAAACTCAAAGCTACAGACAAATAAAATTAGCAGGAATGGGAGAAGAACTAAAGCTTATTTCGATAAATATAAATGGGCTAAACTCACCGAGCAAAAGACAACAAACATTTACTAAATTGCAGAAACTAGGGGCAGATATAATTACACTACAAGAAGTACATATAAGAAAGCAACAGAAAAAAATACTTGAAAACAAGAAATTAGGAACAATATACACATCTTTAGGTGACAGTAAAAAAAGGGAAGTGGTAATATATGTCAGAGACCATATAAGAACTAAATTAATTCATACCAATAAAGAAGGTTGAGTGTTAATAATAGAAGTAAGATTGGAAACAAAAATAATATTGTTAGTAGCGATTTATGCTCCAAATGGAAACCAAACAGACTTTTATAAAAAATTACATGACAAGTTAAAGGAGTTAGATTATGAAAATGTGTGCATAGTTGGCGATTTCAATGCAATTGCAAACTCACATGAAGATTACCACAGTAATAAGAAAAACAAAATAAAAAGGAAGACATTACCACAAACATTTAAAGATTTGGCACAAGAAATGTGTTTACATGATACTTGGCGAGAATTGAACACCAAAGCAAAGCAATACACATACTTTTCTGGCTCGCATCAATCGTGGTCTAGGCTGGACATGGCATGGATGATGCCGCAATTAAGCAAAGAAACAGACAATGTAGAAATTATGCCTAGTATATGGGCCGATCATAGCCCCATTAAAATTGTATGGAAAGGCTTCTGAAAACAGAAAAGATGGAAAATGGATACAAGTATAATAAAGGAAAAGGAGTATCTACAAATGATAGAAAAAAAAATCAAAATATTTTTCCAAATTAATACAAAGGACCAGATGTTGTTACAAAATTTATGGGACACAACCAAAGCTTATATTAGAAGTTTAACTATTGCATATGTGGCCAAAAGAAAGAAAGAGAAACAAAAAATTAGGAATGACTTGATAGAAGAAATTAAGACAGAAGAAGCTAAATTACAACAGCAGCCTAATAATAAGACAGTACAACAAAAACTGAAATTGACCAAACACAAATTCAACTTAACTACAAAAACCGAATTGGCACAGAAAATAAGGATGGCAAGGCAGATAAATTTCAAACATGCTAATAAAACTGGACGCTGGTTAGCCTATAAATTAATAAAGCAAACAGAAAAAAGAACTATTCACCAACTCCAAGATGAATCAGGAACTTTACATCACACACATTTAGATAAGAAAAACATAGTCAAAACATATTTCCAAAAACTTTATTGACAGGAAGATGTCTCCGGAGACCAAATTCAAAGATACCTCCAAAAAACCAATATTATACAATTTGAAGAAGAACACATAGAGATTCTGAATCGACCCATAACAATGCTTGAATTGACCGAGGCCCGTAAAAAACAAAAGAACAATAAAACTCCAGGACTAGACGGAATTCCCACTGAATTTTACAAATACTCCCAACAAACAATAGATGAAGTACTGTTACAAGTTTTTAACACAGCGTTATTGACAGCCGAAATCCCAAAATCCTGGACAGAAACCATTATCACGCTAATACATAAAGAAGATACAGATCCAACTCAAGTCAGAAACTACAGACCAATTTCATTACTCAATGTGGATTATAAATTATTTATGTCAATATTGGCACATAGACTCAAAGTAATAATTCATAAATATATTCATCCAGACCAAAATGGTTTTATACCAAGAAGATAGATTAAAAACAATTTGAGGACGGCTTCCGGGTGGCGTCTCTGTCATCGCCGGACGGCTTTTTCTATGGCCGCCGGCTTCGCTGTGTGTTAGAGCCGCTCTGCAATCGGCAGGCGGCTTGAAAATTCTCCCTTCCGGTCGGAAGGGAGGATAGAGCTGGTGGGGTCAGGTAGAGCCCCCAGAATTGCTGCCAGGGTCTTTCCTTTGCCCTGGAGAGCGTTCTGAGTGAGGGCTCCCTTTCCAACCCACTGAAGCTCCGCGCGGCGAGGGACCTCTGCCCAGCGGCAGAGCGAGACAACGAGAGCAACTCCACCTTCTATACTGGGACTTTGCTGCAACTAAAGAATTTGGTGAGATCTGGACTTTTTTCTAAGAGTTATAAGTATTTTCAAAGAATTTTCAAAGAATCCTCAGCTTAAGCTTCTGAGTGAAAGTGCGTGGAAAAATGGTGTCTTGTTAAAACGGAGGAAGTGAAAGTGAAAAGTGAAAGTGACAATCTGAGTGATTAACAGCCTGCCTGGTAGTAACTGAAAAAAATATACTGGCAAGATTTTAAATTAGAAATATAATTTATCTGATTCCTTTTCTGCAAAACTGGGGAGAAAAACTGGAGTAACAGGAAAAGGAGGAAGATTTTCTTTTTTCCAGAGACTAAGACTCTGTTCAAGCATGGCTTCAAAAAAAACAGGGGGGGATTCCCCCACACACCAGACAAAGGAAAAGCCAGCTAAGTTACAAGCACAGGCTCAGAGTCAAACTCAAGAAAGTGGGAATGAGGATTTGAAAGCTTTTATAGCCAATTCAATAGGAGGTCTTTCTGATAAAATGAATAAATTGGAGGAAAAGATGGAGAAAAACCAAACAGAAATGAAGGAGTGGGTCAAGGAAAAATGTGACAAGTTAAACAAGAATGTAACCAAAGTAGTAACTGCTTTCACAGATGCGTTGTTGGTGGTGGAGAAAAAAGTGGATGATTTAAATTTAGAAGTGGAATCTAATAAGAAGGATGCAGAAGAGAAATTTTTTAAAGTTGATGTGAAAAATCAGAGATTAGAAGATGAAATTACGATGATGCAGTTTCAGTCTATGGAGTTCGCTCTAAGATTGAGAGGAGTAAGGGAGAATAACAGAGAGGATTTGAGGGCATTTTGTGTGGATGTACTGGCCAAGATTTTAAAAATTGAACCTGAGCTAATTGGTAACAGAATTGACAAGATTTACAGGGTTAATTCTTGTGTGGCAAGACTGTTAGGATATGATTTGGGCCTAACAGTTGTCCAGGCAATATATGTGTTCTGTGACTTTAAGTTTTAATGCTGCATCATGCTGTAATGCTGAGTCATGCTATAATTACTTATAATGTAACAATGTATTTAAGCACGGTACTGTAAAAGGTTCAGATGATGATAAGCTGCCATTGATTGCGTGCATGTGTGGGTGGATCTGCTACCATCCGGGGTTTGTGAATGATAAGCTGCCATTGCGTACATGTGTGGGTGGATCTGCTACCATCCGGGGTTTGTAGATGATAAGCTGCCATTGCGTGCATGTGTGGGTGGATCTGCTACCATCCGGGGTTTGTAAATGATAAGCTGCCATTGCGTGCGTGCATGTGTGGGTGGATCTGCTACCATCCGGGGTTTGTGAACCAACTACTGTTTGTTTGGTAAGAGTTTGTTTAGAGTTAACCGGTAAAGACTTGGACTGTTTAGAAGACTACGAGATTGTTTATTTCCCATTATAAAGAACATTTTTGATAACACCAGTTTGTATGTATCTCTATCTCAGTGCTCTCAAAAACGTTTTCTCTGTGCACTTCACTCTGCTAGTTGTTACACAACAACAATATCCTTAACATTGGTTATGGGCCCAGAGCCAGCCAACCAGAACTAACTAGGATTTTTTCAGAGTTAAACTGAGAGCTTGTTTGAGTTTGTGAGTAGTACAAACTGTGTTTGTTATAAACAATCTGAGTGAAGATGGCACTAGAACAAGCAGCAAATTTTTCCATGATAACCCGGCTGGATGGAATGAACTATGTATCCTGGTCTACAAAATGTGGTCTACTTTTGCGTAGAGAAGGACTGTGGGACATAGTTAATAATCCACCGGATGTAACAGCATGGGATCCTGCTGATGAGGAAGATGCCAAGAAAGTAGCCAAGTTTAACAGAGACAATGAACGAGCTCTTTGTATTATTGGACTGACACTGGGTGACCAGCAGTTTGTCCATATTCGTGGTGAAGAGTCTGCTGCTAGGTGTTGGACCAAGTTGAAGAGACTATATGTTCGTGACTCTGTGGGTGCTCATATATATCTCACACGAAGATTATTTAGACAACATCTTCTTAAAGGGGGAGATGGCTCATTTGGAATCCATGACCAGACTTTTCCAGGAGCTGCATGAAAAGGAACTTGTTTTCTCTGAACTACAACAAGTTTACATAATTCTTTCTTCTTTGGACGATAGTTATGACAACTTTGTTTCTTCGTTAGAGGTTTTGTCCAGAGATGAACTGACATTGGCTGGCATAACCGGTAGGTTGTTGGAAGAATCCAAGAGAAGACAAGAAAGGGATCAGTTGAGAGTGCAACAACCAAAAGAAGAAAAAATGTACTCAACTGCTTATTTTGTAAAACGTTGTTATGCTTGTGGGGCTAAAGGGCATATAGCTAAATATTGTAAAAATAAGAAAATGCCTGTTAGGGACAATAATAGACCCAAGAAGGGTTGTAATTTAGCTATATCTAGTTCAACTACTGATGTTAACCAGGATTGTTGGGTTGTTGATAGTGGTGCTTCTCAATCTATTACTAGAAATAGAAAATGTTTTGTTAAAATGGAGAAGAGTAACCAACATGTTAAACTAGCAAATGGCTGGAAGGTTAAGGTAGCTGGAGAGGGTGTTGCTCGTTGGTCATTTAGTAATGAACCATTGCCTATGTTATATATTCCTGGTTTAAAATTCAATTTATTATCTGTTAAATCTTTGGTACAATTTGGGTTTACAGTAACATTTAAAAATGATAAGTGTTTTATAGAGAAAGATGGCAAGGTTGTTACTGCAAGTTTAGAAAATGATTTATTCATTTTAAGGGAGAACCCAGTATTGGTGGCTAAGTCTAAGTCTGTTTATGAGAATGTTAAACCACATGATGAATGTATTCATCTGTTACATCGAAGACTTGAGCACTTAAATTTGCCTAGAGATGTTGTGATTTATTTTACTGACAGAAGGCTGAGAAACGAAATTCTGCAAAACTCTTTCCACACTACTGTTCAACTTGAGGGTAACCAAATTGGTGTTTTAAAGAGTTACCACCTAAAATGTTAAGAGATCGGAGAGATTATGGTTTTTTGGTAAATGAACTGAAAAAGTGTCAGATTCCATTTAGATGGGATGCTCCTGTTGGTATCATCCTGAGATATGAGGGGGTAAGATACCGTATAAATTCGGTGGAAAAAGCAGAACATTTTTATCACAATGTTCTTAAAAAAACTTGAACACTCCCATGTTCATCCACATTGTTATCTGCAGAAGGAATTTCTAAAGACAAGAAATTTGAAGAAGGGATTCAAGAATTGATCAGGCAACAAGAACGACAGGCAATTCGAGAAACAGCAAGGGAAGTACTTTTAGGAGCAGTAGGTGGTTTCTCAGAGGATTTTTTTGCAGATCTCCCAGAGCCTAGAATAAAGCACCCCAGAGCTACAAGAGAGGTAGATCTGGACCTCAAACTGTTGGCGCAAGAACCAAAAGATCAACGTATAACCCGTGCAGCAGAGAAGCAAAGACTAGAGAAGCAAAAACAGCAGAGGTCCATGGTGCCACAAGAAGAGAAGGGGGTAAATGGGAAAATACAGAAATCTGAAGCAGTGGGAGGAGCGAGACCAAAGACCTCTGCTGTTGAACAGGGTCTTAGGCAATTGCTCGATACGCTTCAAGAATCCTCAAATGACAGTTAGACTTTTATCATGGAACATGAATGGTTTGAATTCTCCACAGAAAAGAAGGAAAATATTTTATTATTTGAAGCAGTATAAAAATGATGTTGTTTGTTTGCAAGAAACTCATATTAGAACCCAGGACCAAAAATACTTGATAAATCAAAAATTTGGAACACATTTTATGTCTTCTAGTTCTGTGAAAAGGAATGGAATAGTTTTGTATATTTCTAAAAGAATACCAGCTAAACTTGTAGAATCGGGTGATGAAGGAAGATATATTGCAGTTGAAATAAATATACAGAACGTTCCGTTGCTTCTGATTGGAATTTATGCCCCAAACCAACAGCAGGAAATTTTTATATAAATTATTACATGCTAAAATACTGCAATGGAATTA
Source organism: Masticophis lateralis (assembly GCA_030761175.1). Taxonomy (NCBI): domain Eukaryota; kingdom Metazoa; phylum Chordata; class Lepidosauria; order Squamata; family Colubridae; genus Masticophis; species Masticophis lateralis. The sequence continues at coordinate 23,908,063 of JAUDYJ010000007.1, read as the reverse complement.
TAAGTCTTTCTTGATTATGGGAGATTGGAATGGTGTGATTGATACAACCCTTGACAAGAAGACATTGGCTAAGAGGGGGAATAAATTACCACAGACGTTTTTTGCATTGAAAGAAGAATTAGAACTGAAGGATGTATGGAGAATTCACCATCCGAAGGAACTGGATTTTACATTTTTTTCTGATAGACACAAATCTTTTTCTAGGATTGACTTTATGCTGGTTACTTCTGATCTACTTACTAAAATGACTAAGACTAAGATTTTTCCCAGAACTAACGGATCACAGTCCGGTATGGATGGAAATGGACTTTGGTAAGAGGGAGAGAAGATCTTGGAGAATGAATGAGATTTTATTTAGATATGAGAAGAATATAGCTGATCTTAAAAAACATGTTAAGGAATTTTTTCAATTGAACTTGAATAAGGGTACACCTATTGAAGTTGTCTGGGACGCAAGTAAGTCCTATATGAGAGGTGTATTGATCTATATGAATTCTAAGTATAGGTCAACACGACAAAAGATAAGAACAGAATTGGAGTCAGAAATAAAGGAAAAAGAACAATTGCATATAAAGAATCCGACTGATGAGAAACTACAGGAAACTATAAAACTTTTGAAAGATCAATTTCAAATGCTGATGGCTGATGGCTGATCAGACGGCAACTAACTTGCAATTTGCCAAGCATAATACTTTTTGCAATGCTAACAACCCGGTAGATGGTTGGCCTATACTTTGAGAAAGCAACGAAGTTCTCGTATAATTGATACTATTGAATATAAAGGTAAACAAGTTTTTCAAGAGAGTTTAATACATCAAGCTTTTCTAGATTATTATTCCAATTTATATCATACAGATAATATTAAAAAGGACCTTATTGATGAATATCTTGATAAGAGGAGAGTTACAAAAATTTCAAGTCAACAAAAGGATAGAATGAATCAAGCAATAACGCCTGAAGAGATTCTATTCGCAATAAAACAACTGAAAATAGCTAAAGTTCCTGGGACGGACGGCTTGACAGCAGTATATTATAAAACTTTACAATCAGAATTGGTCGAACATCTTAGGAACTTATTCTGTAGTATACAGCAGGGGGGTAAAATTCCCCCCTCATGGAAGACGGCCTTTATCTCACTGATACCAAAGGAAGATGGTTCTTCAAAACCAGAAAATTTTAGACCAATCTCTCTCCTGAATACGGATTATAAAATTTTTGCAAAAGTATTAGCCAACAGATTGATGCCAGTTATCCAAGAGGTGATTCACAATGATCAAGCAGGTTTTATAGAGGGCAGACATATGAAGGACAATGTGAGGCAACTTATAGATTTATTGGAATATCTTGAAAAAAATAAACAGATCCCTGCGGTGCTGGTGTTTTTGGATGCGGAAAAGGCCTTTGATCGAGTCAATTGGAACTTTCTAAAAAAGACTTTGCTTAAAATGGACTTTGGGGATCAGTTTATACAAGCGATTTCAGCAATCTACCAAGAACAGACAGCACAAATTGTTATCAATGGGAGTTTAACCACCAATTTTCATATACAGAAAGGAACTAGACAAGGTTGTCCGCTATCCCCACTGTTGTTTATCTTAACTTTAGAACTTTTGTTGAACTCTCTACGGGACTCGAATAATTTGAATGGAATAGTTATAAGGCAAAAGGACTACAGAACAAAAGCATTCGCAGATGATCTGGTTGTTACCCTAACACGACCTTTGGAATCAATCATCCAGATGAAAAACACTGTAGAGGAATACGGTTTGGTCTCAGGTTTTAGACTAAACCAGAAAAAGACTAAGATGATAGTTAAAAATATGTTGGAACCACAAAAGAGTGAACTAGAAAGGTTGGCAGGCTTTGAAATAGTTACAAAGGTGAAATATCTAGGAGTTCAGGTTGCAGCTTCTAATATAAAACTTTTTCAAAATAATTATGAGGTTTTGTGGCACAAGATTCAAAAGGACCTTGAAATTTGGAAGAAACTGCAACTATCTTTACTTGGCAGAATAGCAGCAGTTAAGATGAATGTTCTACCCAGATTTTTGTTTTTGTTTCAAATTATTCCGGTGCTTAAAAGTGATAAGATATTGGCTGAATGGCAATCAAGTCTAAACAAATTTATTTGGAATGAGAAAAAACCAAGAGTTAAATTCAAAATAATGCAAGATGTTCGTGAAAGAGGTGGCCTCAAAGTTCCAAACTTACGTTTATACTATGAAGCTGCTGTGTTGACACAAGTGGGTGATTGGTTTGGAACAACAAAAACCGAAATCTTGAATATAGAAGGCCATGACTTGGACTTTGGTTGGCATGCATATTTATTTTACGAAGACAAGCTGGATAATGTATTTAAAAGTCATATATTGAGACATGCCTTGATAAGAGTTTGGAAGAAGCAACAGCTTAAATTGGATTACAAAATACCTTTGTGGTTGGATCTTGGGCAGATTATGCGGAATATAAAGTCACTCGGGGGGATTTTATACAAAGAGATGCTTTTTAATGATGGAGGCAGATGGAGTTTGAAACCTTTGAGAACTCTGTTGGAAGAAGGGAGGAACCTAACTTGGTTGCAGTATTCTCAACTTCAATCGAGATGGAGAGAAGATCAGAAAATTGGATTAATGTTACATGAAGAAGATTTGGTGATTCAGATAAAACGGAAAGGGCCGATGCATATTAAGAGGGTGTACAATTTATTGTTAGAAAGAGATTCAGAGAGCGAATTAGTTAAAGATTGTATGATAAAGTGGGCACAAAACTTTGCAGAACCGGTAATGTTGGAAACATGGGAAAAGATCTGGGTCCAGAATGTTAAATTTACACAAGCACAGAACTTGAGGGAAAATTTTTATAAGATGTTTTATAGATGGCATTTAGATCCCAAGAAATTATCATGTATGTATCCAAATGTTCAACCTAAATGTTGGAGGTGTGATTGCTTGGATGCTACATACTTTCATATTTGGTGGACTTGTAGAAAAGTGAAAGCATTTTGGATTAAACTTTGGTGGGTTATGCAGAATGTTTTGAAAAAGAAGCTTCAATTTTCTCCGCAGCTTTTTTTGTTGGGGATAGTTAAGGATTGCTCACCGAGCGAAACGAGATTGATTCTATATATGATTACTGCAGCTAGATTACTGATTGGTCAATACTGGAAAAAAGATAGTGTACCTACTATAGAGGAATGGACATTAAAGATGGCTAATTTTGCGGAAATGGCAAAGATTTCTGCATACTTAAAAGACAGGACCCATGAAGCCTTTGTTAGGGAGTGGAAGAAATGGATAGATTATGTGCAGAATAAATATCAAATCAAGAAGTTTCAATTAGTATTGGACTTATAATTATTCCTATTATAGTTATTTTATTAAATATCTGAAATTATATTGTTATTTAGAAAATTTATTATGTCATATATATTTCTTATATATCATTACTGTTTATACATATTTTATACTTTTGTCTAGAAAAGTCTTAAGAATATTAGTCAAGTTTTTTTTATATATGGTTTATAAGTATTTTTATTATTTTATTGAACATTTGAAATTATATTGCTATCTAGAAAACTTATAATGTTATATATACTTACTATATTACTACTTAGAAAAATTATGATGTTAAAAATAAGTTTATACTGCTGTCTAGAAAAATTTTAAGAATATCTGTTAAGTTTTTATAAATGACTTATGGTTAGTTTATATGTGATTTAGGGGGGTAGAATATAATGTTAGAAGTATCTGATAAGTGACTATATATGATTTATGCTTAGTATATATTTTAGATTAATTTTACTTTATTCAATGTTAAAACTTATGATATCTTATCTGGATCTCACCTATTTTTTTTTGTTTAATATTGATTGATAAAAAAAAATTCTCAAACTGATAGAAAAAATTTACTCTTACCAAACAGCTAAAATTACAATAAATGGCAATATGATACAAATTTTTGATATTCAGAAAGGAGTCCGACAAGGATGTCTCATGTCACCTTTACTATTTATAATAGCATTGGAAATTTTATTAAATGAAATTAGGAAAGAAGAAGATATTAAAGGTGTTAAAATTCGGGGAGAAGAGTATAAATTACTTGCTTTTGCAGATGATGTAATGTTTATACTGGAAAACCTAAGACTATCCAGACCCAAACTGATGGAAATGATAGAGGAATATGGGAAAGTCGCGGGCCTTAAAATAAATAAACAAAAAATTATACTTATATCAAGTGATACCAATATACCCGGGAAGAGATTTTTTTAAGAACCTAAATAAGACAGTAATGACATACATATGACAGGGAAAGAAGGCAAGAATCAAGATTAAAGCATTACAAGATTCACGAGTTAAAGGAGGTCTGGCACTACCAGAATGGGAACTCTATTACAAGGCATCAGGGCTGACTTGGGTCAAAGAATGGATGAAATTAGAGAAGCGTACTGATGGTACTTCACCCCGAAACCACGGATGATCTCACCCAGTGGCTTCACATAAATGTTGAACAGGAGGGGCGAGAGGACCGATCCTTGTGGCACCCCACATATAAGGGGCCTCAGGGTCGACCTCTGCCCCTCTGCCAACACAGACTGCGACCGGTCGGAGAGATAGGAGGAGAACCACCGCAACACAGTGCCTCCCACTCCCATCTCTACCAACCGGTGCAGCATGATACCATGGTCGATGCAGCATAATACCATGGTCGATGCACAAAAAGCATTTGACAATTTAAATTGGGATTTTTAAATTAACCAACTAGGAGTAATGAATTTTGGCGAGAAATTTATTAGAACAATTAAAGCAATATAAGTCAAACCAGAAAGCAAAAATACTATTGAATGGAGAAATAACAGAAGCTTTCAGTATAACAAAAGGAGTTAGACAGGGATGCCCCCTATCTCCTCTGTTATTTATTTTTTCAATACCAACACTATTGCAACAAATTAGACAGAATCAGGAAATCAAAGGATTAAAAATTAGAGGACAAGAATATAAAGTACAGACCTTTGCTGATGACTTGGCATTTATTATAGAAGAACCCTTAGGGACGGGATTAATACTATTACAGGATATAAACCAATTTGACAAAGTGGCAGGACTCAAAATAAATAAAGAGAAAACTAAAACAATAACCAAAAATTTAACCAAAAGACAAAATGAAGAACTAGAAGAGAAAATGGGAATTTTAAGAGTTATAAAAATTAAATACCTGGGAATATGGCTGTCAGCAAAATGTAGTATGATAAAAGAGGATAATTATAATACACCGATAAAACAAATACAAAAAGATTTGGAAAATTGGAACAAATTACAGATATCACTAATTGGCAGAATTTCAACAATTAAAATGAACGTATTACCCAAACTGCTATACCTTTTTCAAACGATACCGGTAAGATTAGAAAAGAGTTTTTTCGAACAAATAAACAAAATAATATCTAAATTTATATGGGCAGGTAAAAAACCTTGCATTAAATTTAAGCTGTTACAAGATAGTAGGTATCACAGAGGTTTTGGTCTCCCAGACTGGGAGCTCTACTACCAGGAAGCAATACTGACATGGTTAGGAGATTGGATTCAATTTAAAAACAAAAGAATATATTTTTTTATTTGATTTATATGCCGCCCTTCTCCAAGACTCAGGGCGGCTTACAATGTGTTAAGCAATAGCCTTCATACTTTTGTATATTATACAAAGTCAGCTTATTGCCCCCACAAACTAGGTCCTCAATTTACCTATCTTAGAAAGGATGGAAGGCTGAGTCAACCTTGAGCCTGGTGATATTCAAACATGAGTAATTGCAGACAGCAGGATGTTTAATTAGGGTGCTTTGTCTGCAGAGCTATCCAGGGTCTCTATTAGCATTAGTAGGGCATGATCTCCAACTAGGTTGGCATGGGTTTCTATGGGAAGGTAAAAATAAAACACATTCATATTTTCAGAGGCATATAATAAGGAATTCTCTATACAATGTCTGGGTAAAGATTAAAAAACACCACTATATGAAAATCCCAAATTGGTTATCCAAATGGAGGCAATGACACACCCAAATACAGTAAAATGGTAAATGGTAAAATGGTAAGATACTCAGAAATTTTAGATGAGAAAGGAGAATTAAAATCAGTGCAAACATTGAAAACACAAGGAATAAATATATAATGGTGGCCCTGCCTACAAATCAAACAAGACTAAAAAAAGATCAAGAACAATTCGGCATATATGAAAAACAATTGGAGTTGGATAAAATTTTATTGGGAACAGAGGGAAAAATTATTACAAATTAAATAAATTTCTACTAAGACATAAAATGGAGGAGGAAGATGTAAAAGAAATGATGATTAGTTTTGGGGAAGGAATTTTGCCCACAGCATAGAATTAGAACAGTGGGATAAACTATGGGAAAGGAACTACAAACTCACAACAGTAGTGTTGTGGTCCGCCAGCACCTGCACAGATCATGGCTGATCCCAACGATGAGGAGGCTGGTGTGGTGTTGTGCCAGCAGCCTGCACAGCTGGTGCTTGCGTCGGACAGTGAGGAGGCCGAAGAGGATGTGATGCCAGAGGCAGAGACTCAGCCAGGGCCTTCAGAACCTCCAGGGCTCCTTCCAGTGGAGAGAGTGAAGTGAAGGAGCCTCTCCTCAATGCTCGGGCATGCAGGGCTGCCAAAAGGCAGGAGTGGCTACTCAGGAGAAGGAGGAGGTCTACTCGAGAGTAGGGCTTGAGGATAATTGGCCACTCCCTTAGCCTATTTAAGTCACATGCAGCTAGTGCTTTCTTGCTAGAAATAATGTCTCATTACTACAGAGCATCTTGGAGAGCGAGCGACTTTTCATATCTGGTTTTCTGGGCTAATTGCCATCCTTTGTCAGACTTTGTTCCTGATAACTTTGATAAGGACCCTTTGCATGGGAAGCCTGCATTCTTGAAAGGGGTATGTTTGGAATTAAACAGTGTTTGCGAAAGCTTGGTGTGTGTTACATTCTCTGGGAATCCAAAGCTGGGGCAGAACAAGTAGTTACCCACAAAGAAAACCTCTATAAAATGTTTTATAGGTGGCATTTGCCACCAGCGAGATTGGCCAAGATCTATCCCAATTTATCACCTAATTGTTGGAGATGTAACTATAAATCCGGAACATTCTACCATATGTGGTGGACGTGCCCCATCACAAGGAAATATTGGTGACAAATTCAAAAATGGTTGGAAGAAATTACAAAGGAAAAAATAGATATGAAACCTAAATTGTTTTTATTAGGAATACTGGACCTGAAAATGAATAAAAACCTTTAATACATTATATTGCACATACTTACCGCAGCAAGAATCACATTCGCAAAAAGTTGGAAACAAAAAAATATACTGTCAGACAAAACTGTAATAAGGAAAATTCCAGAATGCGCAGAGATGGATAAAATGACTATGAAGTTGAAAGAGAGAGAGATTCGGACTACTATGAAATATGGAATAAAATGTACAGTTGGCTCAAAAATAGAAATCAGAACAAGAAATGTTTAACTTAATATTGATGAAACTTAAAGTAACTGAACATCATTAAATAAAGAAAGGTAAATATAAACGAATATAAATGTAAAGATAAGAATAAATTAATATTATAATGTGTATATATATGTTGGAGTAATGTGATTATTCTACTTTTGAGTAGTAAACAGAAATGATAGAATAGAGAACTACAAAAGCAAAGTACGTAAGTTGATAACAAAATGCTGTAAAATTACCATTAATGTTATGTAATGTCCAATACATTACGTTTTGACGTTTTGTTTTTATATATGTGTGATTGCTTTTTGCGTTGTTTTTAAAGACAAACTCTTTCATAAAAATTATTTTATAAAAAAACTCCTAATCCTTCTGTGTTAATTATTTTAAAAAACAATTCTACTTCTAAACTATTTTTTAAGTCAGTGATGGAAAAAAAATTAACTTCATCTATCTTCTTCCATTTCATCACTTTGGTTAGTTGTGGACCATTCTTTTTGTGAGGAAATCCTTGGATTAAATGAAAGTGCAAAAGCTAAAATGGGAGATACTGTATGTGTGCTTACTCTTACTTACTGGAATGCATTAAAAAAAACTCTTTATCAATTTGCCAATTCAGTCAGGTTTAAATTTGTTATAGATGTGTTCCTTTTTCTCTTCCAAACATTATATTTCAGTTGTTAAAAGATTTGTAAAAGTTAAACTAAAAAAAAATCAAGATACATTCAGCTCAAAAACTAGGATGGATATATGGTTTGGAACTTAAAATATTACCATTACATGGATTAAAATCAGTTTTGGAAAATGACTTCCAGACCCTGAGGAAGAGGATTGTAATAAGAACTGGGTTTCCAAGCCTATATTCTCATCCTCTGCTCCTCTGCTATAGAAAATTATAGCAAAATAACATAGCTAGTATGGGACATCATGGCATATAAATAAAAATAAATCTATGCCTTGCCTGAATAATTGCAACGAGAGAGACCTATATGTGGTAGATATATAATATACCCACAGATTAGAAGCTTCTTGTGTTTTAACATTTATAGATACAATTAAATCAATCATTAGTTAGAAACACCAAATAGACCCAACAGTTAGCTTTGGGAGGAATATTCATTGAAGACAATAAGAAAATAAAATCTAAAGAGGTGACAAGAATGATAAAAGTTTTGGAAGCAGGATTTGGAGGAGTGTTAAATGAGTGTTATAATCAGTGGTGGGATTCAATTTTTTTAACAATCAGTTCTGTGGGCGGGGCTTAGTTGGGGGTATGGCTTGGTGGTCATGTGATCGGGTGGGTGTGGCTAGCTGGTCATGTGACAGGGTGGGCATGGCTATGTGCATAGGGACTACCCAGAGGGCTGAAAAAAGTCATTTCTGACTGGTCCTCGCACTTATGACCTCACATTTATGCCCGTTGCAGCATTCTTAACAACTGTGTCACTCATTTCACAACTACTTCTCTTCACCACGGTGAGAAGATAAGGCGCAAAATGTAAAATGTGAGTACAGTCGTAAGTGCGAGGATCTGTCAAAAATGCGAGGACCAGTCAAAAATAACTTTTTCAGCCCACTGAGTAGTCCATATGCACATAGGGACTACCCAGAGGGCTGAAAAAAGTGATTCCTGACAGGTCCTTGGACTTTTGACCAGTCATCATTTATGCCCATTGCAGCATTCTTAATTAAATAAATTAAATAAAAATGACCTGCTGGAGCAATCTGAGGCAGTCCGAAGCGGGCGTTCGGGCTGGCTGAAGGGCAAGGTGATACAACCGGGGTAGGTAGGCCACTGCTGTCCAGGTGGGAGGTGGGCGCAGACCTCAGGGCTGGCTGCAGGGTGCAGCAATCGGATGGTGTAGGTCAGGGGTCTGCAACTTTAAATACTCAACCTTAAACACATGTAAACACTTAAACACAATCTTAAACCTGGGTAGGCATTGCCAATTCCATATCACTTACTCCTACCCAGGTTTTGTGGCTCCCAGTATTTTCTTTTAAACAGGTATCTCTGTGGGTCTCTTTCATCTCTCCCATCTCTTTCTTTCTTCCCCCTCTTTCTCTCCTTCATCTCTCTTTCTCTCCATCCCTCTTTCTCCCCCTCTCTTTCTCCCCCTTTCTCTCCATCTCTCTCTTTCTCCCCCTTTCTCTCCTTCATCTCTCTTTCTCCCCCCTCTCTTTCTCCCCACCTTCTCTCCTTCATCTCTCTTTCTCTCCATCTCTTTCTTCTCTCCTGGTCGGATGGCAACGGCAGTGCACCTACCGCACCATTGGGTTGCCCCTTGGCTTGGAGGTGGCACCTTAAGCCTGTGCCCCACTGCGCGTGCACCCGCCTGGCTGCACCTGCAGCCAGCTCTGGTTGCTCTTACTGAGCTTCACAATGGGGCAGACGGCGCCCCTCCTCCTCCTGGAGCCCCTTACGATGCGGAGCTTCAGCTGCAGCCTGGGCAGCCAGTATTTCAGGTGGAGAAAAGTTGTCTGTCTCGACTGGATGGGCTTTGTTAATTTAACAATAAATAGTGGCAATAAATAGTGGTGTGGAGGGGTGGTGCGAGGGACAGGGCAAGGGGTGGGGTGAGCCAGCAATTTAACGAATGGTTCGGCCAAACCGTCTAGAACCGGCAGAGTCCCACCACTGGTTATAATATACTTTCATGCATTGTGGTGTCAGGAAAATTAACAGGATAACCCAACAAGCTTTTTCTTTTAACTCAGATGGTTTGCATAAGCAAAAAACATGCTAAAGACCTGCCTCCTTCTCACACTGCTGCTCTTCTGCCTAATTATGGCAGGGGTCATAGTGGTGGTGGTGGTAGCATAGGTTGGAAATAAGAATTGTGATCCCGAGGGCCAGAGTATGTGCCCAGAGTGTAATTACAGTGGGAACATGGAATATAAAAAGGATGAAATTGACCATACATTGATATTTCAGGCATCAGTAAAATGAAATGGACTAGAATTAGGATATGCAGCAACAAAAAAAGAATTGGTTGTTTTCATAGTCAGTAAGGACAATTTAAGCTCTCTAAGCCACTTTATACCATCCCCCAGATGGATTATTTGTGTTGTGTCAGTTTTATGGAAGATACCCCACCCAATCTGATATTTCCTGTAGACCACATGACTCACTTGTTTTAGCGGGCAATTTCATCATTCAGACTTGGATGAAGAAATACATTCTACTTCCTCTTCTATTCTTCTAAATAGTAGACCTTAGAAGAACTAGGCAAATAGAATTAATAAGGCCTCCCCTTTCTCCTTGTGATCTGGCCATTTTTCATTAGTTTGCTCTTTGCAGTGGTGATGCTGCTATTTAGATTCAGCTTTGAAGGACATGTCAATTCTAATTTGATTGATTGATATCAGCATTACCAGTAAGTTTGTGTATAATATAGGAAAATAACAAATGTTTGGGTGTTTCTTGTTGGCCTAAATAAATAAATAATGGCTGGCCTAAATAATTACTAAATGATCACTGCCTAGATATTTCTTGATTTTATTTAATAATATTTGTACATTTTGGAAATGCTTTTATATAGTTTGGTTTACTATTCAACATTCCAGTAGGACAATGTAGTAAGAGTAAAATGTTTATGCATCATCATTGGATTTTAAAAAGAGTATTTTTTATTTTCAATATGCATTTCTGATTTTTCAGATTTAAAAGTAAGAATAATAACAGAGTTGGGAGGGACCTCAGAGGTCTTCTAGTCTAACCCCTTGGAAAGGAAAGGCCACACAAAAATCACTGTTTAGAGGCCATGCAGAAAGCTATAGTACTAGGAGACTCCAGAGTCGAAGAAAAAGAACTGGAAAAAATCACAAAATATCATGAAATAGCCATCGAAACTACATGGCTATGGATGAAACATGTAACAGTGATACCCATTGTCATTGGAGCACTTGGTACCATGTCCAAGAATTTTACAAAACACATCAAGAAATTGCAGCTTCCTGTAATAATACCAGTTGAACTGCAAAAAACTGCTACTCGGAATATCATATATTTTAAGATATATGGACGCTGGCAGCCGTATCAACCATTAGCACCAGTCAATCATATTTGTGACACATCTTTAAATGTTCAGTTGACTGAGTTTCATGTTTAATGAATAAAAGAGATAATAATAATAATGTTTATTTTAACATGTAAGAAATAAGAAACAAGTCAAGGAAATGAAATTATTAGACAATTAATAGAATAGAATTCTTTATTGGCCAAGTGTGATTGAACATGCAAGGAATTTGTCTTAGGTGTATATGCTCTCAGTGTACATAAGGAGAATAAAATACATTAATCAAGAATAAAAAGATACAACACTTAGTGATAGTCAAGGTTACTAATAAGCTATCAAATCATAGTAGGAAAATAAAAACAATATAATTGAAAGTTACAAGCAACATGGCTATAATAATAGGTGGGAAGAGATAGATATTAGTAAGGAAGAGAAGAATAATAGTAATACAATCTTAGTAAATTATTTAACAGTGTTGTGGGAATTAGTTGTTAAGCAGAGTGATGGCATTCGGGAAAAATGTCCTTGTGTCTAGTTGTTTTGGTGTGCAGTGCCCTATAGCGTCTTTTTGAGGGTAGAAGTTGAACAATTTATGTCTAGGATGAGAGGGGTCTGTAGATATTTTCACAGCCCCCTTTTTGACTCATGCAATATACAGATCCTCAATGGAAGGCAGGTTGGTAGCAATTGTTTTTTCTGCAGTTCTAATTATCCGTTGGAGTCTGTGTTTCAGTGGTGGATTGCTCCCAGTTCTGTCCGGTTCCTGCAAACCGGTAGTAAAAGCAATGGGAGGCTCCAACCACCTGTCCAGACGTCATAATGGATGATCTGCGCATGCACACAGATTGCGAACCAGTAGTAAAGGTAAATAGAACCCACCCTTGCTGTGTTTGCCTTGTTTGGTTGCAGAGCCAACCAGACAGTTATGGAGGTGCAGATGACAGACTCAATAATTCCTCTGTAGAACTGAATCAGCAGCTCTGGGCAGTTTGAGCTTTCTGAGTTAGCGCAGAAAGAATATTCTTTGTTGAGCTTTTTTGATCGATGTTTTTGATGTTAGGTGTCCATTTTAAGTATTGAGATATGAAACCTAGAAACTTGAAGGACTCTACTGTTGATAGAGTATTGTAAGAGGTGGTAGTATAGGAGGTTTTCTTCTAAAATCCACCACAATTTCTACAGTTTTGAGTGTATTTTTACGGTTTTGAGTGTATTGAGTGTAATTGGAGTATATGTGTTAAATGCCAAGGAAATCAGGAGATTCAGGCAGTTCAAATATGTATAAAGATTTATTGCAAGCTTAACCTCTCTACAAGCATCTGAACAACTAATGGTCAAGGGAGATAAGAAAGGCATTCAAGGTGGGCTGGACTTAGATCTCTTGCAATTGCACAGACTTGTGATTTATGATGCATTTGACCCCTCCCTCAGGCTCAACCTAGCCATCTCATAAATCACTCATCCCTCCATCTTTGGCCCCCTCCTCTTCCATGGATTCTTCTATGCTGCTTTTCCTTTCCAGTATTGTGTCTTCAAAGTCTGAGTTCTCATGGGAACCTGGCAAGGGTAGAAGGGAGGCCATCTCAGAGAAATCCTCCTCCCACTCCTCTACAGGAGCTAGTGAGGCAGGTGATGGTTGCTGTAACCCACAAACATTGTTTCTTTCCCTCCCCTCCCTTCCTGGGAATTGAAGGCTCATTGAAGGTGAGTCTCCCTCCTCCACCTGGAGGAATGCAGGAAGTCTGGTTAACCTCTTCCTCAACAGGTTCCTTGGCAAAAACAGGGCAAAGCACTAGTAGATTGGTTGGCCGTGGCTTGTCAGGGAAGTGCTGGTGGAACTGATGAATTAAACCAGGGGTATGTACATACTGTATTTTTTCTTAGGCATGATCAGAGACCACGTATCCCTTTCTAATGACTCAAGTACTGGATGCCTTTGCTTCTTTTCTTTTCTTCCACTTGTATTCTGGTTCTCTACTATGACTGGCAGTGGAGGATGTCACTGGGATCTTATTGTGCTTGGGGTGGCATCGCTAGAAAGTAATGCTCAGTGAAATACTGGATGCACCTTCATTGAAGGGGTAATTGTTGGTGGAAGGCCACAGGATTGATTTGTTGGAGAATTTTGAATGGGCCCACTAACTTAGCATCTAGCTTCTTGGAGGGTCTTGAAATGGCTGTTATAATCCAGGTTGCCTAGGCAGAGGCAGGCATCAGTAGAGTCCTTTATTGCTCTGATTAAAGGCTACAACAAATAGCTAAGGCAGTGATAATGAACCTTTTAGGCACAGAGTGCCAAAAGAGAAAGAAGCAGCCAGAACCCTGATAACCAGGTGGCCAGCGCACATGTGTGCATCAGAAACTTGACGACCAGCTGGCTGAGCTGGGATGATGGCGTGCTTGCCCACAGAGAGGGCTCTGTGTGCCACCTCAGGCAGGCATGCCATAGGTTTGCCATCACAGCAACAGGTAAGGCTCCACCTCACACTACCCTGAAGGCAGCCTCCTTCAGTTCCCCAAAGCCAGTAAACAACAAAGGAAGTCCAAAGAGAGGGTGCAAGCTTATAGGCAAGTCCTATAAGGCCAAAAGCAAGTCCACAAGGCAAATTAAGTCTACAAGGCAAAAGGCAGTCCACAAGCCAAAGGCAAGGCATAGGCAAGAGCATGAGTGAAAGTAGGGCAAGTAGCCCTGCAGCCCTCCCTTGAGCTTGCCTCCATTCTACTCTCTGTGCCCTTGAATCAAGTGAGAGAGGCAGCTGTTCCTCACCAGAAGGGATCTGCTGCCTATCTGCACCACTGCCTTTCTGCAGCAGATCCTCCCCTGTGTTTGTGAGGGGAGGAAGCTCTCCATCTGTTTGGCCACTTCTCTCACTGCCTGAGGGGCCTGGGCAGCACCTCAGCACCTGGCCTCTCCAAACATTCTAAGGAAAATGAACCATTCCTGTCAGCTGTCCTGGTATTAACTTCTCTTCCTCCTCCAAACCTGGCTCTGATGGGGTCATGACAGTGACTAAGAATCTAGTAGGGAGCCAAACTTTGCTTTAGTGGGTTCCACTTACTTTCGCTACTGGTTTGGAACTGTGAATATGCATACATTCATGCTTGCTTAATTCACACATGGCGCTTCTGCACTTCTGTACATGTGCAGAACATCTGTGATGACATCCAGGTGGATGGGTGGAGCCTCCCATACCACCACTACTGGTTCGCCTGAACTGGAGCGAACCAGTAGAAACCCAGCACTGAAACTTTGTCTCCTAATGCTATGGGACCGTCCTGCTGATGTGCATCTGCTGCCTTGACATTTAATTACTGAAAAAGTGCTTTCCAAAATTTAGATTGGTATTGTGCCCCTATGTCTGTCATGAGTGCTGACTCCATGCCATAGTAGTAAAAGAGGTAGTCTAGAAAACATTGAGCTGTGGCATTGGGCAATCCCTTAGACGGTATGAAATGGGCCATCTACCACCACTAATATGGTAAGGCACCCTGTCAATTATGAAATCCTGAGAGACCATATGCTAAGGGTGGGTAGGGGATATAGGTAGTGGTTGCAAAAATTCTGCCACCTTCTGATGGAGGTGTATGGTCCTCCTGCATGTATAGCAGAAGCAACATATTCCCTAATGTCGGTAGCCATTCTAGGCCACCAAAGTCTCATGGGTCTGTGTAGGGTTTTGAACATGCGTCCATGCCCTGCAATTTGATTATTATGGCAAGGCTGTAGTACCCCTTCCCAGCATTGGGGGTGGGAATTCTATTCTGCATCTGTGTTTCAGGTCCTTTACTAATTGCATCCTGCTCAGACTGCTTCAACTTCTCTGTGCAAAAGACGTGAGCTTTGGATAAGAAGTGCTTTTCCATCTTTTTCCTAAGAGAGGCTTGTGCACCTCTTTACTTTTTCTAGCAGCCTCTATTTCAAAATGTTTTCACTTATTTGCAATGTGCAAGTTATTGGAAGTAATTGCTGGGCTCATGCTGCTTTTGGAAGTAGTTGCTGTGCTCGTCCTGCTTTTGGAAGTACTTGCTGTGCTCGTGCTGCTTTCTCCAAGTTGGAGCGCATGAGGTTGTTGTGACTCTTTTGGATCTTCCTGTTAGATCGGCGCAGGAAAGAAGAAGTGACCAGCAGGGTTCAAGTAACAAGTTTTAATAACAAGAACTGAACAGCCTGTGCGCTGCCGGAGCTCTCCTTATATACACTCCGGCAGACGCACCGCCCACTGACAGGGATTCAAAACTCCCGCCGAAAGGATCTTCAGCCAATTCCAGGCGGATGCCCTTATAAGGACATAACACTCCTCCCCCCTAGTTCTTAGTCAGTCGATCAGGGAAATAGTCACTAAGATAAACAGGACGTCTACGTGCCCGCGTAGACCTGCGCAGTTCACAGTCAAGATGGACACTCTCCCGGACGGAGGGTGTCTGCTCTGCTCGGGGCTTCTTCCCCGGTGCCGGGCTGGATCTGGCCGTCGAGGACGCGGGCACTGTGTCCGAACCTCCGGCCGGGTCACGGACCTCCGCCTGCGGGCGATGCTGGTCTGCCTCGTTCCTGCACGGATCGTGGAGCCGCCGGTGTGGATCCCTGCTCTTGACCGGTCCGGAACTCCTGAGCCACGGTAGGTCCCTGGGTCTCCCTCAGGTTCCCTCTGGGCTGGGGTCGCGCCGGTCTGGGTCAGGGTGCAAGTCCGGTGGTGGTGGTTGGGTTAAGCCCCCGGGTTCTCCGGTCGAGTCCGGCTTACTCCCGGGGCGGCAGGCGGACGGAATTGGTGACTGGTCGGCTCTGTCGGGGTGGCGTAGGCCTACCTTGCAGGGGTGGTGTAGGCCCTCTCTGCGCGGTTGGTCTGGTGGTGGTGCCGAAGGTTCCCTCTGGCCGCTGGGCTGCTCGACCTGGTCGGGTTGGTGTTGGCCTGCCCTGCCGGGGTGGTGGAGGCCTTCCTTGCAGGGTTGGCTTTCTGCGCGGTTGGCGGGTTGTTGTAGGGTCTCCTGGAATGTTGGCTGGAGGTCCCCATCTCTGGGCTGCCGGTTGCCCACTTCGCAGGGTTGACGTTGGCTTCCCCTGCTGGGTTGTCCCCGGTCTACTTGCCTTGCCTGATCTGGTATTAGGTTAGGTGCCGGGGTGTTTGTTCTTCCCTCGGGTCGCCGGTCTCCCTCGTCTGGGTGGTTTAGGCCTACTTCGCCAGGGTGGTTTTGGCCTGCCTCGTCGGGGTGGTTTAGGCCTACTGCGGCGGGGTGGTTTAGGCCTACCTCGTCGGGGTGGTTTAGGCCTACTGCGCCGGGGTGGTTTAGGCCTACTGCGCCGGGGTGGTTTAGGCCTACCTCGTCGGGGTGGTTTAGGCCTACTGCGCCGGGGTGGTTTAGGCCTACCTCATCGGGGTGGTTTTCGCTCACTTCCCTCCACCTTTTGCGGAGCTGGTCGAGATGACGTCTCACGATCTGTCCATCGTCCAGCTCAACGCGGTAGGATTTGGGACCGGTTGTGCTGTGTACTGTAGCTTTAAGCCATTTAGGCGAGCCGTGGAAATTAAGAGCGAATACGGCATCACCGACGGAAAACTGGCGAAGTTGGCGACTGGCGGATGCGGGCACCTCAGAGGAGTATTGCGGGTGCAGTCTGTCCAGGGGTGACCGGAGTCTCCTGCCCATTAAAAGTTCGGCGGGGCATTTTCGGGTGGCAGAGTGAGGCGTGATATGCTGGGTAAGCAAAAAAGTGTCAATGCGCTCCTGCCAGTCCCCCGGGCCCATCTTGGCGAGCGACTCCTTCGTGAGTCGCACCATCCGTTCAGCCTGCCCATTTCCGGCCGGTCTGTAAGGGGCAGAAAGGGCATGGCGAATGCCCAAGCCAGCCAGGAAAGCTTCCATGGGCACGGACGTAAGTTGGGGCCCGTTGTCTGAGACCAGAACGTCTGGGAGTCCATGGGTCGCGAAGAGGCACCGGAGGGCACGGATGGTAGCTTCCGTTGTGGTGGATGCCATGGGGACGACTTCCAACCACTTGGAGTAGGCATCAACCACGATGAGGAGGTGGTGCCCATGAATGGGGCCAGCAAAGTCTATGTGAATGCGCGACAAGGGGGAGCTCGGAGTCTCCCAGGGCATCGGGTCAGATTGAGGCGGGGCGGCTCTGACTTCTTGGCACGGGCTACACCTGGCGACCCAATGTTCAATGTCTTTGTCCAGTGTCGGCCGCCAGACGTAGCTCCGTGCCAGGGCTTTCATCCGGACTATGCCCGGGTGTCCTTTGTGCAGCGCAGTGAGAGTCCTTCGTTGAAGAGTGCTGGGAATCAGCACCCTATCTCCCCATAGTAAACAGCCGCGCATGGTGGACAGCTCCCCTTGCTTGCGGCTGAACGGGATGAAGTCATCGCTGTCAATTCGAGTCGGCCAGCCTCTCAGGACCCAGGAGTGGACTTGCCGGAGGATGGGGTCAGCTCGCGTGTGCGTCGCTACGTCGGCAGATGTCACCGGACAGTTGCTGTCGTTGTCAATATGCAGCAGCTCGAGCGTGGGGGCCGGGTCTTCCACGGATTCGGCGGATGGGCACCTGCTCAACGCGTCGGCGTTTGCGATGGCTTTACCAAGCTGGTGGACGAGGCTGTAGGAGTAGCCGGCGAGGAAAATGGACCAGCGCGTCATCCGGGGGGACATGAAGGCTGGGGTCTGCTTGTCCCCTGCTAGTAGGCCGAGGAGAGGCTTGTGATCGGTGACAATGGTGAATTGTCGTCCATACAGGTATTCGTGGAAGCGCTTCACCCCTGCAACAATAGCCAACGCTTCTTTGTCCAGTTGGCTGTAGTTGCGCTCAGCACTAGACATAGTCTTAGAGAAAAATGCGATGGGGGCTTCACGACCGGTAGGCAGTTCATGGCTGAGCACAGCGCCAACTCCGTACGGGGAAGCGTCACAGGTCAGTCTGAGGGGCAGTGTCTCATTGTATTGAATGAGCACACTGTCAGAGGTCAGAAGTTGCTTAACGGCTCTGAATGCAGACTCTTCCTCACGTCCCCACTTCCAGGAAACCGCCTTCGCCAGCAAGCGATGAAGCGGCTCAGCAACAGTGGCTTTCTGCTGGAGGAAAATAGCGTAGAAGTTAAGCAATCCAAGGAAAGCCTGAAGCTCCGCTTTGTTTTTGGGGCTGGGAGCTTCATGGATAGCTTTAACTTTTGATTTGGTGGGGTGGATGCCAGAACTATCTATCAGATAGCCCAGGAACTCGACTTCCTGTACCCCAATGATGCACTTGTCCCTCCGGACTCTCAAGCCCTTCTCCCTGAAACGCTGGAGAACTAGCCTCAGCCGGTCCAGGAGTTGAGCCTTTGAGTCCCCAGAGACCAGTACATCATCGAAATAAGGCACCACCCCTGGAACGCCTTGGAGAAGGCGTTCCATCATGGATTGGAAAATGCCAGGGGCTGCACTGACTCCAAACTGGAGACGGTTGCACTTAAACGCGCCTCTATGGGTGACAATAGTCTGTGCCTCCGCCGTTTCCTGATCTACTGGCAGTTGCTGGTAAGCCTGGGCCAGGTCCAGTTTTGCAAAAATTTTGCCCTTGCCGAGTGAGTGCAGCAAATGTTGCACTACTGGCACGGGGTATGCGCTCTGCGGCAACGCCTTATTGATGGTCACTTTGTAGTCGGCGCAGATGCGCACAGATCCATCCTGCTTCATGGGAGTCACAATGGGAGTTTCCCATGAAGCATGATCGATGGGTTCCAGGATACCTTGGGCAATCAGCTTATCTAGCTGAGCGTCTACTTTAGCCCGCAAGGCAAATGGAACCCGGCGGGGCTTGAGCCGAATTGGGGTTACCCCCTTGTCCAGATTAAAGGAGATGGGTTTCCCTGAAAAGGTCCCTAACTTACCATCGAAGACTTCTTGGAACTCTCCGATGAGTGAGTCGAGTTCGCCTGAGCTAATCTGGTGGATGCCTCCAATAGAAAGCCCCAGCGGCTGGAACCACTCCACGCCCAGCAGGGTCGGGCGGCTATGCTCCACGACGGTTATGGGAAGCTGGCCCTGGAACTGCTTGAAGGCGATCCGGAGGTTGGTCCGCCCGATGACGCCGATGGGGTTGCCGCCGAAGTCCACCAGCTTGGAGTGCAGAGGTTCAAGTTGGCGCTTGGAGAGATTCGGCTTCAGTCTCTTGACCTGGTGCCAGTCGATGATCGAATAGACGGAGCCTGAGTCGACTTCCATCGTGCACGGCAAGCCTTCTGCCAACAGTGTCACGTGGAATTTTGTGGCACTGTTGGTGCTGGTGAGGGCGATCGTTGTCTGGTTCACAGCGCCGCCATGATAACTGTTGCGGTCGTCGCGATTTTGCTGGATTGAGGACCGTTTGGATGACCTCTGGGAGTCGCGACGACTTTCTGGATTCTGGGGCTTGATCGATTCAGGAACCGGATCAGAGGCTCTGCATGCCTCCGCGATGTGCCCCCTCTTAAGACAGCGTCTGCAGGTGGCATCCCGCCAGCGACAGGATTGGCGGGGATGGTGTCCCTTGCAACTGCCGCACTGCGCGGCGCGGCGGCCATCGTTTTGAATTTCCCGCCTGGGTGGGCGGGAAACTTTCAAAACGGTCGATTCTCCCTCTGAACCTGTTGGAGTGGTCGAGTCGTCGGATGATTCCGATGACGGTTTGCGGATCTTATGGATCCCTCGGGACTGGAGCATGGCAGCAGCGGCGGTCTCGGATGTTTCAGCAGCCGTAGCCTCCTCAAGAACGTCCTTCAGGGACAGTCTTTTTCTGCTCAGGAACTTCTTTTGGAGGTTGGCATCTCTCATCCCGAAGACGATCCCGTCGCGTAAGGCATTGTCAACGTTCTCAAATTCGCAGTTTGAAGCGATTTGACGCAATGCCGCCACAAAGTCTTTAAGCGATTCGCCTTCCTTCTGGTTACGTTGGCGGAATGTAAAGCGATTCGATATGGGGGTGCCCGTTGGTGCATAGTGGTCTTGCAGGGCAGTCTGCAGATCCACCCAGGACATGACTTCAATGTCCCTGGGTGCGACGAGGTTGACGGCGAGTTCCAAAACGTCGGAACCGCAGTGAGCGAGGAAGAGAGCCCTCTTCCTCTCGTCGTCTAGGTTGTTGTAGCTGTTTCCCCGGAGAAATTGGCGGAAACGTATCATATACGAACTCCACTTCTCCCGGCTGGGGTTGAAGGGAGCCAGCGAGGCGAACGGCGCTTGCGGCGTTGCCATTTCTCAGACCGCGTCGAGTGACTTCAGCTCGTTATGGCGATCGTGCCACGCGGAGGTTCTTCTCTAGACCTTCGTCACCAGTGTTAGATCGGCGCAGGAAAGAAGAAGTGACCAGCAGGGTTCAAGTAACAAGTTTTAATAACAAGAACTGAACAGCCTGTGCGCTGCCGGAGCTCTCCTTATATACACTCCGGCAGACGCACCGCCCACTGACAGGGATTCAAAACTCCCGCCGAAAGGATCTTCAGCCAATCCCAGGCGGACGCCCTTATAAGGACATAACACTTCCACTCTTGTTTTCTTTCCGAAATAAGAGGTCAAACTCTGTTGCCTTTTCATCCTGTTAGCATTAGTGCAAAAAAATAAAATAAGTTTAGCAATACTGCAAAAAAATAAAATAAAACAATGATGTAGTTTGGACTTGACTGTGGTTGTAATTTGAGGACTACAGGTAATGGAAGGGATCCAATCTGTTTTCACCCAACATTGTACAATCTGTTTTCATTCATTGCTGTGTGGTATGGTATAGCAGAGTTGGACTAAGATGGTCCCTTCCAACTCTGGGTCTACTGCTGGGCGCATTCCTTGAGTCTTCTAGTCCAACTCCCTGTCCATTCTCTTCTTGAAGCCCTCCAGTGATAGAGCACTTTCCACTGATTATAAGTAGTTCTCGGTTTATGATCCCATTGGATTATTGTTTGATACCCCAGAATTATTAACTTTGGCGGCCCTGAAGGAGTAGGCTGCAGTTCATGGAAACAGGAGCAAAGAGGGCAAATTCTTGTCATGGCAAAGAATGAAATTCCTTTTTACAATGTTTTTATTAGCTGAAAGAACGACGTCAGAAATCTTATTGCCATCGGGGGGGGGAGAACCCATGCAAAATAATTGGTATTTTTCTGAACAGATTGCAATTTCCTGCTGTCCATGGCTACGAAGCCAGGTCAGTCAATGGCGGGTGTGTAAAAATAAGACAAATAACTTCCTGATCAAAGCCCCCCAACCCCACCCCCTTCGGGGATGGTCACAAATGGCAATCGCACCACCCCAGGACAGTGCAATAGTCATAAATACAATTTTAATCATGTGAGTGTAGGGATGCTACAACAAGCATAAATCAAAGTCGAAGACTTCTGCGAGTCCCTTGGACTGCAAGGCGATCAAACTGGTTAGTCCTAGAGGAGATCAACCCTGACTGCTCTTTAGAAGGCCAGATCCTGAAGATGAAACTCAAATATTTTGGCCACCTAATGAGAAGGAAGGACTCACTGGAGAAGAGCCTAATGCTGGGAAACATTGAGGACAAAAGAAGAAAGGGATGACAGAGAATGAGGTGGCTGGATGGAGTCACCAAAGCAGTAGGCGTGAGCTTAAATGGACTCCAGAGGATGGTAGAGGACAGGAAGGCCTAGAGGAATGTTGTCCATGGGGTCGCGATGGGTTGGACATGACTTTGCAACTAACAACAATAAATAATTTGGTAATAATCAAATGTGAGTTCTGTAGACCATATAAGATTTCTTCTTTGGACTCATAATTTCCTTTCCAGTCAGTGCAATGAATATTTTATAAAATAATTTTACTGCAGTATTCTTTGTGTACAATACGTTATGGCTTACCGAGATGCTTTACAATGCTCCTTGAGAGAATGGCATCAAACTTATTTACAGAAAGTAGCTTGATTATATCCTCAGATTACATGTCTTTCATTTGGATGAAAAGGATTCATCCTAGACTTGGTGATCAGTTTCATCATAAAGTACTACAGATAGGAGAGAGCAGAGAGAGTAGGGTCATTTCATGGGAAAACCAGGAATTAGATTTTGAATGCTTCCTAAGTAAAATAAAGTTCAAAAAATCAGTGGAGTGAGTGACCATTAGAAATGCTCTTCCTGAGAGGTTGAGTTTTCAAAATGGCTTCCTAATATATATATTAAAATAATACATTTTCCCCTACTGCATATTTGGCAAAATCTTAATAAGTTCTTGCAAGGTGACTAGATTATATGCTGATCCCTTCTCCTGTAATCTTATCTTTGTTTTAAATTTTTAAATTGTTGTATTATATTGTTGGTTTGTACAGGTAGTCCTCAACTTACAACCACAATTCAGACCAGAATCTCAGTCACTGAGTGAAATGGTATTTAAACACCACTTATGTGGCTGCTTTACTCTATGACTATAGTCCTGACACTCCCAGTTGTGATTGCTTAATCTCCTGGGTCACTAAGTGAATGAAGCGAAACAGCTGCCTGCTGAATTCAACTCCCTTCATATGTAGAAGGGAACTTCTCAAAGATCTGTCAGAACAGAGCTCAGATCTTTGGGATCTCACCTATGTTTCTGCACCCAGCTAGAGAAAGGGCAGATAGCCTTTTCAATCTAAAAGGGCTCCCTGAAGAAGGACAGAGTCTCCCCATGCTTTCCACCATTCAACAGAGGCAAATGTTGGCTGGTCTTTCTTTCTTTCTTCTTTCTTTTTTATTTATTGAGTATGTATTATATATATATATATACATATATATATATATATATATATATATATATATATATATATATATATATATATATGCATGAATTCAATATATAAAATTAATACAATTAAAGGGAACATTAGGAATGGGACGGTATGCACGCTGGTGCTCTTATGCACACCCCTTACAGACCTCTTAGGAATGGGGTGAGGTCAACAGTAGCCAGTCTAAGGTTACAATTTTTTTAAAAATTGTTAATTAAAGTTTATTTTTATTGCCAGGTTTTATATTTCAGTTGTTCTATCTAATTTTTCATAAATTATAATTTAATGTCATACTTTTCTTAAGAGTATTAAAAATATTATTTTATTCCTGAATATCTTCTGACACCACATGATGGGCAGAATGCATTAAAACCAACAACATACAAGAGCAAACTATAATTACAAGAGAACAAAAGAGTAAATAACAAACAGACAAACAAAAACCTCCACACCCAGACACAATCAGGCAAGATCTGGGAGAAGAGCCAAATCTTTAAGGTTTCCGGAAGGCCCCAGGGTGGGAGCCACATAGATATCAGAGGTATCTGATTCTAGAGGACAGGTGTTGCATCCTGGGTCCTGATAGATTTTAGAATATTATCATCCTGCCTATATGAAGTAATGGCTTTTTAAACAAAAGATTAAGCAAAATAAATAGCTGTGTTATTTAAGTAAATATTCTGTACTACATTTCTCCAGAAGACATAAATCAGACAATAGAAAATCTTTTGGGAGGTATGCTATTTCCTGTTACATCAGTAATGGGAATTTACAAAATATTGAAAATCTTACTCATGATAAAATTGTGATTAATGATTCATTACTCATAAAACCGAAAGTTGCTGATGGAATACATGGGTTTATACATTGGTTATTTTTAATTTCTTTTTCCTTCCGTCTCTGTGGCTTATATAAAGGGTGTGAATTACTGTACTTTCAGGTGATTGCAAAGCAGTGATCTTTTCACAAAGTGTAAGTACCCTGCAATGCTTTTTTTATGGTTTAAGTTTTTGCTTATTTCTACACAGATCAGTAATTTTATCCAGTGATGGGTAAATCTTCTTTGAGATCTGTAAATATATCTCTATGTTTATCACAATTCTGTACCCTGTAATTACATGTAATTTTCTCCTTTCAATTAAATCACACTCACACTTATATATTATAGTTTATATTCTAAGGAGGAAATATTAACTTGGAGCTAACTGTTTACTTTTAAACTTAGTGATTTCAGCATCTGATATTAAAAATGTTTCAACAAAGGATTTCATTTTTCATCTTTCACAAATATACTGCAGAATCAAACATATTTATGAATATAATTACTGCCAAATGGCAATTTGTGATAATTTATAATATAGTATGATACAATATGATGTGATACAATAGAATAATAATCTGAAAAAAATGCCAAGATTAAATTGCCTGTTTTAGCTTTTTCTTGAAGGTGGGTTTTCAAGCTAGAAAATTGTAAGGGAATGCATCTCATAATCTCATAGATTAGATCTCGGACATACTTACGATGGAATTGAAACACAAGAAAAAATATTGGAAAATTTGAAATGTAAATCAAAAGTCCTGTTGCTTCTAGAACAAATGGGACTTTTTGATCATTTAGAGCTTAAAGATTACTTTCAACAAACTAATTTCTACAAAACAATCTCAAAGAAAAATTAACTGATCTATGTTAGTTTTTCTACATATAGTAAATGTACAATTTTCTTTAATAATGTAATTCATATTGATTGTATACATTCAATTCTTTCCTTTTTTTAAAATCAAGTTTTATTGGTCCCCCCCACACACACATTCACCCACATCTTTTTTTTTTGAACAGAGTATTGGCCTTATCTTATACAATTTATCAAATTCAAATTTATTTATTTACTTATTTATTAAGCTTATATGCTGCCCTCTCTCCAGAAAGGACTCAGGGTGGCTCACAGCAATAAAAACAATATTAAGTGTTAAAAACCATTAAAACTCCCCTTAAAAAACCCTTGAGTCCAATCTGGCCTGGCGAAATAACCATGTCTTAAGGTCATGGCGGATCCCATCTCCGTCTTCTGGGTTTGGTGCTCCGCACCCCGTACAACCATGTCTCCCAAGGAAGACCTTTGGTCCCAGGACATCACATGGTCTTCCAACTGACCCAGTTCTTGCTCCCCCCTTCCAACCCTTGTGAAGGTTCCAATCCAGTAGCCCACGGTTGACAAGAGGGGGCATCACGAAAACTGGCCTCCCCAAAGTGGTCACACGAAGGGTATCCATAGTGCTAGGATCAGGGCCGGTAGTAGCATAGCCTCTCTCCCCTTCTTCTTCATCAGTCCAGCGTCTTTCCCTCCAACCCCGGAAGGATGGCCCCGGGGTGGGGGGGAGTTGGCACCTTTGGTCTAGTGAGGGTAGAGCTATGCCACCACTCCCCAGCAGCTGATTGTCCAGTGTGGCCCCTCTGGGTCTGGATGCCGTGCTCCACATGGCAATCCTTCTCCTGAGGCTGTTGTATCTTCGGTCTAACTGCTAGTTGCTCAGTGTTCTCTGCCTCCACGAGCACCTCCTCCACAACCGCCTCAGTCATCAGCTCTGACTCACTCACTCCTGTCACTGTCCCCTCTCCCATACTCCAAACCTTCAGTCAACCGAATCACTGGCTCAGCAGGAACAAAGACAGATGAAAGTAGAGGATGTAGCGCTGACTTTCTCTCGGCTCCATCTCTCATCCAGTCTGAATAGCACAACAAAAACAAATCAAACAATGAAGGAACGTTATTCAGTTTTACTTTTAGTCTCTGCAGTAACTCAGTCGGAAGAACAGAACAAGCCAGAATACAGGATTAAAGTCAGCGCTACATGCAGTCGCTGTGCAATGCTATTTATTGTCTCCTGTGCTGTATTAACCATCATCTGGCACATAAGAACTCATAACACCCCCCCCCCCATCAGCTGTTCAGTGGCTTGTCAATCTGCGCTTTCCTGACGTCATTGGAGGACACCGACAACTCGGTTTCTGATTGCTGCCGATGCCTGTTGCTTATCATCAGGACACGCCGTCATCCTGGCAGGACTCCCTTCAATCAACGAGTCAAGCGTCTGGATGGTCAGGGCTCCAACCTTCCAGGCTCCCAGCGATGGCGAGTCCCAGCCGGGGCTCAACACCCCAGTGTTGAAGTCTGTTGAAATCCATCTGGATCTTGAAACTATCTTCTATGGTGTTGGCTATTCCTGCCAACTTGGTGTTGTCTTCAAACTTGATGAGCTCCCTTTCTATTCCCACATCTAAATAATTTATGAAGATATTGAAGAGTACTGGGCCTAAGACAGAATCTTAGGTACCCCACTGCTTACTTCTCTCCATGTAGATGTAGTTCCATTAAGGACTACATGTTGTCTGTCAGTTTTGTCAGCCAGTTTGTCGCCAGTTATGAATACATCTGATGGTGATGCTGTCCATTCCACATTTTTTAAATTACCAAGAAATAGGTTATGGCCTACTTCATCAAATGCCTTACTGAGACATTTGACAAAGTATACAGCATTTCACTGGTCCACTAATTTAGTCACTTTGCCAAAGAATTGTTTGGCATGATCTGCTTTTGATAAACCCATGTTGTCTTCTGGTTATAACTTCATTTGCTTCTAGTGTTTGCAGATCTGTTGCTTGATTAGCTTTTTCAGGATCTTCCCAAGTATTGATGTCAGGCTGATTAGTCTGTAGCTTCCTGGATCTATTCCCCCCACCCCCTTTTTTTGAAGAAGGAAACATCAGCTCTTTTCTAGGCCTCTGGTAGTTCCCTGGTTTTCCAAGATCTTTGGAAGATATGGTTCAATGGTTCTGAGATCACATCTGTTTCAAAACTCTGGGATGTAATCCATCTTGTCCTGGTTGTTTGAACTTGTCTAGAGTGGACAGATGTTCTTATACCATTTTCTTGCCTATTTTAATTTTAAAGTCCTAGTTTGTCTTTTAATGTTCTGTTTTTGGTAGGTTGGGCTATTTTATTTTTTTGTGTAAAAACAGATTCAAAGAAAGAATTAAACAGCTCTTTATCCCTGCTGCCCATCATTTCCTTGCCATCTTCTCCCATTAATGCACCAATTGTTTCTTTGACTTTTTTCTAATTTTTTATATGTTGAAAAAACTTTTTTAAAATTACTTTTGACTTTTGATGCAAGTCTTAATTCATTTTGAGCCTTAGCTTTCCTGACATCATCTTTGCAAGTTCGGGCTATATGCTGGTATTCTGCCTTAGTTATGTGTCCCTCTTTCCATTTCTGATGCTTATCCCTTTTGTCTTTCAGTACTTATCAGACAGTTCTTTGTGCAACCATGCTTGTTTCTTCATAGATTTATTTTTATTTTTTTGGAGATATTGTGCTGTACTGGGCTTTTATAATCATATTTTTCAGACTTTCCCAAACTTCTCGAGTTGTTTTCCCCTTTAAGATTTTTATCCATGGAATCCTTTCCAAGCTCTCTCTACATTTTTGAAAATTTTTAAGACACTGGTTTGATTATGTTGTACTGCTTGTGTCTTTATTATGTTGACTTCTAATATGACATGGTCACCCTCCCCCAAAGTTCCTGCAACTTTACTCCGACTCCCACCCATCCTTTCTTCTCTGTTAGTAAGAATTATGTCCAATATTGCTGTCCTTCTGGTTCCCTCCTCTATCTTTTGGATGACAAACTTGTCAGTCAGGTTGGTCAGGAATGTGTGCGACCTTCCACAATACAGTGTGTGACCATGTAGCTACCCAAAAAGATGGTATTATGTTAACAATAGGCACAACATGTTTCCCTGTAGCTAGGATAGGAAAGGTAGTACCAGCCAGAATTTCTCTTCATTCTGTGGTGATTCAAATCTTAAGATAGATTTGAATAATGGTGACAAAGTTATTGCAGTGCTCTCCTCTGTGCTAATCAATTCTCTCATATTCAAGAACATTCATAGAGATTTAGTGAAGTCTGAGATGTAGAATGGGGTTGGTGATGGTTTAGAGAATGATGAATTATCTGTTCTTTTGCCGCTATCACAGCTGACTCTGCAGTCATTCTTGTCTTGGCATTGTGATTGTAGTGCCATTCAATGGCAGCAGTGGGCTGATTAATAGTTTTTAATAGTTATATTTATTATTCATTATTTTATGAATGAACGCTCTAATTTCATTAATATGAAGTAAACCACCTTGAATTGGAAACATAAATGGCATATACATTTTGGCAAAAAATAAAATAAAATTGATCCTTCAAAATTACTTCTGATAGTTTTGCAAGTACCTGCTTATTTTCATGCAAATTGCATACATGTCCTCCACCCCTACCTCATTAATATCTAAAACCTTGCAGTTACCATTTTTTTAAAATCCTTGAATGTCCAGATTGTTTTCTGAAGTCATCTTTTATTCCTAGCCAATGTGGGTTTTTTTTTTACATCAGAACATCTGCACCTGTTATAGATTCATGACATATGCACACATTTTCTTTGAACTTTGTTTGTGAGAGTATTTTTAAAAATATTCTGGAGAAAACGAATGTTTTCCTTTTGTAAACCTAAAGCCTCATCTTCTCCAACTCCCTATCCCCACCCCCACAGGTTTTCTGAAGTTTTGCTTGTTTCTCTTTGCTCACAAAGGCATTAGAATATATATTTTTATGAGCCCATCCAAAATGTAAATACTATTTTTATACAATCCTCCACAAACCTATTAACCTGAAACTTTAGAGATATGTCTCCCAAGAATTACTGGCAAATTTAATCACTTCTACTAAAATTCACAAGAATTAAGTACAGCCTTCCTTTTAGTTGCTATTTTAACTTCAGTAAATATAATATCAGTTTAGTTATTATTATTCTTGAACACTTTGTCCATTAATAAATAGAATACTTATAGCTGTTTATAATAATTGTTACAAGCATTATGACATCAATAGTAACAAACAGAGAAGTGAGTAATTCAGTTGGATCCCTGACTCAGTCCAAGGCAAAAGGGGCAGAATCCAAACTTGTAGTTTATTGATCTTTACAGAGGCCATGGGCCAAAGGCTTCTCCATGCACATTGAGCTGGAGACAGATAACTTGGATGGGGGCTCCTATCTGTATCAAGAGCAATGCCTCTGGTGTGGAGATTTCCTTTGCTTCAACCAAGAATTGTCAAATTTAGAATACACAGAGAGTTATGAGTGATGAAGATAGCATTTGTATATTGTATATTGTCCACTTTAATAGAGTTGGAAGTCAGATGTTAATGCCATAACTTTCTTCACCTGGCTTTTCCTAAGCCTCTGTTTAGTTAACCTCACTATCAAAATAGGGATTTAGAATTCTGATATTTCAAAAAACAGGCTTTGCAGTAACTGTTGTTAGAAATGATTTTCTGAATTGACAAGACAAGAGGGTGTATAATTCGTCCATGTAATATGACTTTAAACTAATAAAAATTCTTTGCCAAAGCACTTCTAGAATTACTGATAGTCAGAATGAGTGGAATCATCCTAATTTCAAAACTGTGGATATCTTTAAAGTGGTCTTTGTGACTATCAGAACCACTGTACCACATCTTTCAAAAATCCTAGAGCACCAGGGAACTACCAGAGGACTGGAAAAGAGCTGATGTGGTTCCCATCTTCAAAAAAGGAAAAAAAAACCAGACCCAGGAAACTATAGACCAATCAACCTAACATCAATACCTGAGAAGATACTGGAAAAATAATAAAAAAACAGACCTGCAAACATCTAGAAATGAGTAAAGTAATAACTAGCAGTCAGCATGGGTTTGTTAAAAACAAATCATGCTAAACCAATTTATTTCATTCTTCAACATAGTGACTAAATTAGTAAACGAGTGAAATAATGAGGACATAATATAGCAATAGCACTTAGACTTACCTACCGCTTCATAGCGCTTTACAGCCCTCTTTAAGTGGTTTACAGAGTCACCATATTGTCCCCAACAATCTGGATCGTCATTTTACTGACCTCGGAAGGATTGGAAGGCTGAGTCAACCTTGAGCCTGGTGAGATTCAATCTGCCAAACTGCTGGCAGCTGGTGTTCAGCAGAAGTAGCCTGCAGTACTGCATTCTAACCACTGCACCACCTCAGTAAGTAATATACTTCAGCAAGGCATTTGATAAAGTACACCACAACCTACTTCTTGGTAAGCTAGATAGATAGCATCACCACTAGATGGATTTGTAATTGGCTGACAAACTGTACTCAATGAGTAGTCCTTAATGGGTCTATGTCTACATGGAGAGAAGTAAGCAGTGGGGTACCACAGATTCCATTTTAGGCCCAATACTCTTCAGTATCTTCATAAACAACTTGGATGAGGGAATAGAAGGGGAATTTACCAAATTTGTGGATGATACTAAACTTGCAGGAATAGCTAACACTAGATGATAGGCTCAAGGTCCAGATGGATCTTGACAGACTTGAACACTGGACCCTATCTAACAAATAAAATTCAATTTAGAGAAAAGTAAAGTCTTATACTTAGGCAAAAAAACCCAAAAGTACACAAAACCCAAAAGACTGGGTGAAATCAAGCTTAATAGCAGTAACTCTGAGAGGCATGTTGGAGTCTTAGTGGACAACCAGTTAAATACGAGGCAGCAGTGTGCGGCGGCAGCAGCCAAAAAAGCCAATGCAATCGTAAATTGCATTAGCAGAGGGATACAATCAAGATCAAGCAAGGTACTAATACTACTCTGTAAAGCCTTAGGAAGACCATACCTAGAATACTGCATCCAGGTTTGATCACCACACTATAAAAAAGATGTTGAGACACTAGGAAAAGTGCAGAGAAGAGTAATCAAGATGATTAGGGGACTAGAAACTAAAACATATGAAGAACGGCATGGCTAGTCTATGAAAAGAAGGACCAGGGGAGACATGATAGCAGTGTTCTAATATTTGAGGGGCTTCCACAGAGAGGAGGGGGCCAAACTATTTTCCTGAACGTCAGACAAGGAATAATGGGTGGAAGTTGATCAAGGGAAGATTCAACCTAGAAATAAGGAGAAATTTTCTGACAGTGAGAACCATCAACCAATAGA
Source organism: Masticophis lateralis (assembly GCA_030761175.1). Lineage (NCBI taxonomy): Eukaryota > Metazoa > Chordata > Lepidosauria > Squamata > Colubridae > Masticophis > Masticophis lateralis. The sequence continues at coordinate 23,876,761 of JAUDYJ010000007.1, read as the reverse complement.
ACAGTTTGCCTTCGGAAGTTCTGAGTGCTTCATCACTGGAGGCTTTCAAGAAGAGATTGGATTGCCATTTGTCAGAAATAGTGTAGGGTCTGCTGCTTGGGTTGGGAGTTGGATTAGATGACCTACAAGGTCCCTTCCAACTCTGTTAATCTGCAATCTATAATATAGCAAATTATTTTTACTTCCTCTGAGTTGAAAACCAAGAACTATAAACTTTAAAAAATTGGTCATCCTTGGATGCTAAACATATTAGGTGGGGTCATGCTGGCTATTAGGTGGGGTCCTTTGGTATACTCAAAGGATAAACTTACATTGCTACTCAATTTTAAGAAAATTCAATTAAAATATTTTCCATGTCATCAACAGATAACAACATGGACAATAATGCAGTGAAGACTAAACAGGAGACAACCGAAGAGAAAGACAGTGCTGCAATAACTATGAAAGTGGCAAGTGTACTTTTTCTTTATTTTGAAATATTTGAATAGATTTGATGTGGAAACAGAGAATTGCCTCAGTTGATAATAATGATTTATGCTCAAAGATTTTGCAAGATAGCAGTTTGGACTTTTAAAGATTGCGAAGGTAGCATATTAGTGATGTAACTCTATCCTGTAAAAAGTTAACGAAGTTAGCTAAGATTGGAAACCAGAAGAGCTGGGAAACTAATACCTGAAAAAACACTTCACAGCTACTGCAATTAGAACTGATTGGATCAGTCCAAGCCAGAAATTAAAAATCCTGAATACCACAACTGAGTGTAGGATTCACAAAACACGTTTTAAAAGACTGAATTCCATTGGAAGAGTATTAAGTTTCCTATCCGGAGTCTTCTCAATTCTGAGCCCAGAATTTTATGAGGTTTTATGAGGAACTGCTGGTTTTATGAGGAACTGCTGTTCAAGGAGATTCTTGGAATCTTAGAGGGTGAATGCCAGGGATACAAAATCAGGCTGTTGTTCCACATGGTTAAGACTGCCGCTACCAACTATCAATAGCTTTCCAAAAGGCCATTTTTTTGGAAGCCAGAATCAAATGACCACTTGTATAGTAGCATTAACTGTCACTGTGATCTCTAAATCTCTTCAGTAATATAACATAAAGCTTTTGATCTTTCTATTTTACTACAGTATCATCAAAATAAAATCCCTAAGGGGTAGCAATGGAAGTATAATTGGTGGCCCACATTTTTTTCTTGACATCAACAGCAAATGGAAATCTGATGATTGCCATAGTTTCATACCAGGGGCTTGTCCAGTGGTGGGATTCAGCTGGTTCGGCCCAGTCAGTCTAACCAGTTGTTAACTTTGTGTGCAGTTGGCGAACTGGCTGACTCCATCACTGGCTGGGCCCGCCCCTCCCCTCTCCCCTTCCCCCCTCCTAGGCACTCCTATCCTTGGCCAGCCTCTCCTGAGGCCATTTTGGCATCTAACTGGTCCCTCCCCCTTCCAAGCAAGCGACGTCCACGCAGGCAAAACCTCAAGGCAACTCCAACAAGGCACTCGGAAGGAAGGGCTGGAGCTACTAAACAGGCAAGCTAAGTGTGTGAAGGACCCATCTGTCACCAGGAGTCCAGGCATCTCAGCAGGTGGCGAGCAAGGCCTGGGCTGGGCTCCTTGGCAGACAGCAGGCTTTGCAGGGGGCCAATCTAGTGCCCAGAGCTGGCTCTGTCCTAAGGAGGCTGGGGGCCTCCTTAGGGGGATGAAGAGGGACTCAGACTCAGTTCCTGTGCAGTGCCATGATCCACAAGCTGCTGCTGGGGCTGTGTGGCTACCTGGGTGGCCTCTTTGTGGGCGGAGGCCTTCAGGTGGGCGCCCCTCATCTCTACCCTCCCAGTCACTCCTCACCTGGCCTGAGAAGGTAAGGCCAACAGCAGGGGAGGGAGACCAGCTCCAGCCCCAGCACTCTCGCCCAAGGGCTGCCTGGGGCGGGGGGGGGGGGGAGACGACAAGGCAAGTCTGGGTCATCTTTTGGGCCCAGCTCTCCCACTTTACTGGGCGGGCAGATGAGGGCTGGCTGGAGGAGGGGCAATGTGAATGGCACAACCTTGCAGCCCCTGGCCACCTCCATCTGCTGGCAGCTGCAGCAGGCAAAGTCCAGCAGCTGCGGAAAGTCTGGGTGGGGGTAAGATGCAGGCTGAGAAAGGGGAACAGGCAGCGGTGGCTCAGCCTGGCTTCTGCCACCAGCCACGGAGGAAGGGCAGGACAGGTGGGGATCAGGGGTCACAGCCAGCTGGGAATGCCAAACCTCTGCCTAGCCCAGAGCTGCCAGCGGGGGTGAGCAAGGCGGGTGCTGTGGGGCATGCCTGGTTTGAAGTTCTCAGCCCTTTCTTTCTAAAACTGCCCAAAAGAGGGAGGGGAGGAAGCCCTCTACCCGGCCCATTTGTTAGATTCAGAGCCCTCACTAACCAGCCTTGCCCGTTGGCCTCTCTAACATTTCCGCATTTAACTTTGGAGCTGCTCGGGAGACGGAATCCCGCCACATCCAGGCCCAGCGGTATCTTCCGAGTGGTGATCCCAGCTGCCGCTGTCGCCTCACGAGCCAGCCAGCCTAGCCCGAGCCTGCTCCTGGTCAGTCGTTCAGGGACTGTGCCTCTCTCTGTCTCCTACCTCCCTGGGAGAGCCATGTGACATCACGGAAAGCGAGATCCTCCTGGATTGTTGCCTCACTCGCGCACCTGCCATCATGCTCTCCTGGCACAGGGAAGTAGTTGAAGCGGCTCCAAAGTGACCTCTGGGAGCTACAGTGGGAGTGGCAGCCCCAAGAGGCTGGCAGTGGAAAGACCCTGGTTTCTTCCTTCCCTGTTTTAGGCAGGCTTAGAAAGTCTGCCAGGCTGAGGGAAAGTGCATGTGCTACAGCATGCTGTGGACGCCACTCGCTCACCCCTTTGTTTGGCTTCCTTGCTCAGTGCTCACTCACTCACTTGCCACTCACTTGAGGAAGCTGGGAAGCAGTGGCTCGGGCCATGGAGGGAGGGGGGCAGCAGAGGCATCAGGGCTGCTCCCTCCCTCAGCAAACTGGGCCTGGAGGAGTGCGGAGAGTTGCAGGCCAAGAGTTGGGAGGGTCAGAAGACGCACTCCCATGTCATCCCAACACATTTCCAGCACATGCTCCTCTGGCCCTCCTCTGGGATTGAGTGGGGGTTTCGGGGAAGGGAACAGGGAGCAGGGGAAAGGGTAATGGGTCTTCTAGGAGAGAAGCCCGGCTAGCTTTATTTTTGGAATGGGACTGGAGAAAGGCCCAATAAAAATCCAATTTCCCCCAATAAATGGGGAAAATAAAGGCCTGGCATTTCAGAATCCAAAAAGGGAAGTGGGGTCTGTTTGATGGAGGATCGGAGAGGAAATCAGTTGAAATCTGAGCAGGAGGTTATTCAGGGAGGGATCTGCCTGGGTCTCTTCGTCCCTCCCTCTTAGGTTCCCCCCTCCCAGCTTTTTTCCCTAACCTCGTTTTAAGGGGAGAGGGAAGCAAGGAGGGCCAATAGTAGCTAAAAGTCTGCGAGGGGGTTAGAATTTATTAAATACGGGGATGGGGAAAAGATGCCATTCCTTTTCCAAGGACCCAGGGAGAGTGAAATAAAAATAGGTGTGTGTGTGTGTGTGTGTAAATGACAGCCAGGGATAACTTCAGCCACAAACAACAGCTGCTGTTATTTTTGCTGAGAGCTTTAAGCTACACAGCATTCTTTAATAACTACTAAATACTAACAATAACAAACCATAATATACAGGATTAAAGGAAAGAAGGTGAAATTAGAGGAGGGGGGAAGGAAGGAAGGAAAAAGAAGGAAGGAATAAGGATGTGATGGCCCTCCAGAGGCTACTGCACTACAGTCCCATCATTCCTGAGTTGTGCTGTTAAAGAAATCCAGTGGCATCAGGGAGAAGTCAGGTTGTGAAAGAGTGATTGAAATTCCTCACAAAACCTCATTATTCAGGTTAAATTGCCATGTTGGCACTTTGTGATAAGTAAGTGGGTTTTGGGTTGCAGTTTGGGCACTTGGTCCCTAAAAGGTTCGCCATCACTGATCTAGACTGTTATTTATTATTTTATTATATTAAACTTACTGTATTATTTGAATGAGACAAATTTAGTTTGCCATGTTTTTATATTCATTTATTGTGTTTGTCCCTGCTTTTAACTTTTCTTAGATTTAAAAAAAAAGGTTTTAAATTTTTTTAAAGCTTTTTATATAATTTTAGTTTTGTATTTTATGCTTTTAAATTCCTTGTATGCCATCCCTTTTATGGTCTTTGACCATAATAAAAGTTACTTTGATTTGATGACAAGGGCAACAAAAACTTCATAAAATCTGGAGCACTGATAATTTTCTTCAACATTCAGAATGTTGAAGAAATATTATAGGGTTTCATGCTTGAGAAGGGGGGTGGACTAGAAGATCTCCAAAGGTCCATTCCAACTCTGAATGTTGAGAATTGTGTTACATTAGCTCAGAATGTGAATATGAATTACGGTACTATTAGTCAACAGAGATCATTACAGTATACTCATTCCTAATTTAACTACCTTAGCAACCATTCACAAAGACAACAGAAATAAAATGTCATTTTCTGACCAACATGCACATATATGACCAGATTTCATGTGATTGACAACAATGCACACTGGAGTGAGAATAACAATGTGGTAACTGTACAAGAGCACTTTATCTGAATGAGATGACAGCAATGAGTCTCCACAGTATTCTTATTGGCTATCTCTAACACTATCCAAACTGAAATAAACTTATCGCTTCCTTAATCTGTATTTCTTCTAGGGAAAAACTCCTTTGAGACATATTTGAAAGGAAATTGGGGCACCCTGGATCATTTCAATGACTCCTTTCTTTATCTTTCCTTTATTAATATGCTTTATAGGTCATAATGAAAGTTTTGTTGCAATTTTTTTCACAGATAAATAACAATTTATTAGATATAATGTTGCTGTATTTTTTCTTTTTCTTTTTAAGTTTAAAACCAACTTTATTTAGTATAAACAGATAAAAGATAAAAAAAAGAAAAAATACAGAACATTCTTAACTCTAAAAACGAAAATTTTGCTGGATTTTTTCATGGTAGTAACTAAAAATCCATAGATAAAAGAATCAAGGGTGCCAGGCATAAGTAAAGTGGGAATTCCTCTTTTATTTTTATCTTTTAATTACAAGCACAATTACTGATAGTTAACACTCAAAATAGAAACCAATTACATTTCACTCCTTCCTCCCCAATTTTTTTTGATTTTATGGAAGCTCTGATTTTCAGAGAAGTTAAGATTTGTTTTCCTTAACCCACTAATATTTAATGTATGATTTTACCTTTTCCTTTGGGTCTTAATTTTCTTGGTAGTAGTCAAGAAAGGGGAAATTGGCACATCATCCAAAAGTGACCAACTTGAACTTTAAGTTTCTTGTTATCATTGATCGAAGCTTTACACAAATTTAAAATTAAAAACTACCAAGGAAATTAAGAGCCAATTTTAAACTTCTTTGTGTGCTAACAGGTGCCATATGCTAAAAAAAAAATCTGGAAGTATTCACTGCCTCAATTTGAAACTCCCCAAATAATTTGGTTTTGTCAGCAAACTTGTCTACTTTGCAGTCCACTTCTGATGTAAGATCTTTTATGTGGCACAACTCATTTTACACACACATACACAAACCCAGAGGCCCACAAGAGGCCATTTGCCTAATGGCAAATGGAAGTGGAATCTGAGGAAAACACTTTTCTTTGTAAAGATGCACCACCCATCGCTAGATAGCATAAGTATGATTTTTATCTTATATTTCAGATTTTTGGGATTTGAAGAACAAGTTGTAGTTGGAATGCTCTTATGGTCTCTCTTTAAAGTGGAAAATTTTAGATGAATGAGCTTGGATGTAGAAGCCAAGAGTAAAGTCGTGCTGACACGGGAACTCTTTTTCAAGTTGGGACAATCCCAATCCACTGGAGAAAACTCTCCCCCACCTGGCCAAGGTCCCCCGCAGCACAAGGCGGCGGCTTGCTGTCTCTACTCGGCTTCCCAGCAACCCGGGAACGGAGGCCTGCGACTTCTGCCTGGGCTCCAAACCGCGCTCTTTCTTGTAGCTGGCGGCAACTGGCTCCGGGCTCCACCTTTTCGGCGCCCCGCCCGCATGCTGGGGGCACAGGTAGAGGAGCTGGCAGTCGTGGGCGCCGACGCACACCGAGGCCAGAGTAGCCGTCGAACATGACCAGCTTAGTGCCCCTCGTCGCACCGCGTAGCCAACGAGGAAGAAACGTGAGTAGCTAAACGAAAGAGCCATTTTGCTCAGCAATCCACGTGGCTCTGCTGCACAGCGCAACCTGTGCGCGCCCGCTTCCTCGGAAGTGACCCATCCAAGACTCGCTTCCAAGAAAGCGGCGCCCGATAGCATTCGCCTTTCCCTGAGAAAGAAGCCAAGAGCTCCAGCTTTAGCGACACAGTTGGAGTCTCCGGTGACAGGTGCTGCTCCCTCTTCCTTTTGACCCTCTTCCTCTGCAAGAGGCCGGAGTCTCTCAAGTGCCAGGAAGGAGAAGAGCAGGCTTGGTGCCCGCTCGCACTCCGGGACGTAACGCTTTCCTGCCCTTTCGGAATCGCGGGACCAATTCCCGGGAAAACGGGGAGGTACCGTGATAGCCCAGCCGGCACCCGCGCACGCAGGGGCTTGGGGGGGGGGGCTTATACCTGACCGGCGCTCTGGGAACTGGGTTTCTACCCTCCAGACAGAAGTTGGGGGAGGAGGTTAAAAAGGGAGCAGAGAAAATGGTGTTAGAGGGGTTAAAGGAGGATTAGAGAAGGAGCAGCAAAGTTAAGAGAAATTTGGTACTGGTTTGGTTTCAATTTGGTTTCATAGCTAAAAATACTACCCAACCTACAGTATTGGAGATCTCCAGGGAGATGATGTGAGTTATTATTAGGCGGATGGAAAGGAGGAGAATGCAGCCCCGCAGAATACAGGTAGTCGTCGACTACAATAGATCATTTAGTGACCATTCAAACATACAATGGCACTGAAAAAAGTGACTTCACACTTATAACTGGTTGCAGCATCTCCATGGTCAAATTATCAAAATTCAGATGGTTGGCAACTAGTTCATATTTATGATGATTGCAGTGTCCTGGGGGGTCATGTAATCAGCTTTTTGGAACTTCTGAACAAGCAAAGTCAACGTGGAATCCAGATTCACTTAACGATGTTACTAACTTAACAAATGCAATGATTCAATTAACAACTGTGGCAAGAAAAATTGTAAAATTGGGCAAACTCACTTTATAAATGTTTCACTTAGCAACATAAAGTTTGGGCTCAGTTGTGATCGTAACTTGAGGACGCCCTGTACTGCCTTATAGTATTCTGCCTGCATTTTTCAGGGCACCAATGGTAGCCTGGGGCTTGCATCCCAACCTGAATGTCAGCCTGCCCCTGGCCCTTCATGTGAATGAAAATGGTTCACCTCACCCACCCATCCATTCTAAAGTCTGTCAGCCTCTTTTACCCTCTAGCTTCATTTTCTGCAACCCTAGCTCTCATCTCTCCCTCCTAGGTCCCATCCAAGGGTCATTGTTGGAGAGAGGACCTGGCTAGGCCTAATCATTCTTAAGTGGAGTGAGTATACATGTATTGTCAGCCCTAAAAGTGACCTAGTCTCTGTATTACAAGACTTATTGCTTTTGCTCAGATCTCCCAACAATTTACTAGATAGCCTTGCAAAAGCTACCCCAGATCCTTCCCACATAAACTCCATTGGGGGTTCGACCGGAAGCCTCACGGTGAGACAGTTGGGGATTAGCGGGCTCTGATGAGCTCTGGAAAATCCCCGGCTGACCAACTGCTGCAGAGAGGTCTTCAGACCAGATCTGTTCTGTAGGGACAGGGAAGAAACAGAGGCACCTCAAAAGACCAAGAAGAACAGGCAAGTTCCTCGGAGGTCAGAGGAAATTCTCTTTGATGCTCCAGCGGGGGGGGGGGGGGGGCATTACAACCACCAGTAAGCTGGGGCAACCGGACTAAGCACTGTGCAGGAGGGGACAATCTAAAGGAATATTGATGCCGGGTGAGTGACATCTAACTCATAGGCAGAAAGAAAAAAAAAAGGATTTTTAAAATAATTGTAAACGTCTTGGTGCTATAACAGTGGCTAACAGTGGGAAAGGACAGAAGAAGATTAAGGCAGAAGTTATAAAGTGTCAAAACTCGATCAGAATTTTTTTGTTTTTATTTACATATTTGGAAAACTTTAAAAAAAATTAGAAGAATTAAGTACCCAAAAAGATCGTTCTTAAATTTGGGAACTTTAAAGAGAGGAAGGTTTAAAGAATGAAGAAAAACCTGTAATAGAAAGGACCGGTTAATGACTTTAAATTGAAACTAAATTGGAGTGTAACATGGAATTTGGACTATGGAAATCTGGACTGAATTTTAAATTGATTTGATGCATATAAAGGTGAAAAAGAAGAAGAAGAAAAATTAAATAAGTAAAAACTGTTTAAAGTGGACTGCAAACAAAATGGATACATTTTAAACTTGTTGGTTGTAATAATGGATTGTAGAGAGCCATCTTCAGGAGGAAAAAATTATTACAACACTGAATTGTTTTGGAAAAAAGGGATAACAGCATGTGAGAATTTTTAAGGAGGCTTTGTTTGTTGACAAGTGTTTTGGGTTTGAGGGGAAAAAAAGAGGATTACAAAGTAACTTCAGTTGGGATAATATCAACCTAGAAAGAACAAAATGGTGCAGGAACTTAAGGAAATGATGAAAATGATGTACTTATCATTGAAAATGGAAATAAGGGAAATGACCACAATGTTGCATGGAAAATTGAAACTTGATGACCAAAAAATGGACTTAGGATACACTCGAGCTGACAAATAACTAATGAGAAGCAAGAAAAAGAGATTGATAATAAAGAAGACAAAGACAAGGAGATTGATTATGGAAAATTAAATGATTATGTGGGTAGTAATAATAAAAAGGAGAACTTTAAAAATTACATTGGGATTAACAATGGAAGGAATAAAAGAAGGGGAAAAAAGAAAAAAGAGGGTAGAATAGAAAGAATATAAAAAACTTAAATGATTACATTGGGATTATCAGTGAGAACATAAGAAAAAAGGAAAAGGGATGGAAAAGAATGGGAAAGACACAGCAAAATAGAAGAGTTTATGATTTTAAAAAACAAAATGATTATACCAGGATTAACAGTGGAAAGATAAGAAAAAAGAAAAAGAGAGTTCAGGATTTTAAAATGCAAAAGAAAAGAAGGGGAAATAAAAATAAAATAAAATATAAAGATAGAAAGGGAGAAAGAAATGGAAGAGGAATATGGGGTAAATGAAATGAATATTAGAGAAAAGATGAAATTGTATTTTTAATGAAGTGATTTTAAACTATAGGGATGTATGATGAATGTAATAACTGGAATATTTTTAATTAATGAAGGAGACTGTAATAATGAATTCTTAATTACATATTTGGAATTTAAATAAGAAAAGAAAGCTGAAATGATATTGGATTATGAATTAATTAGATATAATTAACTGGTTTTTATAAAAATGTTGAAGTGCATTACTTGGAACAGTTGATAAAGAAAACATTTGAGATTGGAAGAAGAGATTCTAAGAAAATAATTAGGAATTGTATTATGTTGTATGGGTTTAAATTTATGGGTACTGGAGTAAGATTGATACTTAATTGATTTTTTATTGAATATGTTTAACTAATTAGTGTAATTATGATAAATGGATTATTTTTTAAATAAGAGATAAGAATATAAATAATTGATGAAGTAATAGAATTGTAATAATAAATTATTTAAGTCAATATGAAGAAATGATAAAAGGTGGGGATGTTTAAGAATTGAAAATAAGACCCAGAAATAAGAAGTTTAATATATGAAATTGTAATAGTTGGAACATTTGGGTTAAGATATATATTTAATTGGTTTTTACTACTATGCTTTTTTTTCAGAATTTTTATTTTTATTTTTTCAAACAAAAACATAAAAAAAAAGTCTTTCAAGAATGAAGTCTTGGTCCGGTCATAAATAGGTAGACTGATTTTACAAATAGAAACAAATATTTTTAACATAAATTCAAACATCCTAATTTAAATCTTTCTATTATATTGCCATAAATCTTAATTTCATACTAAACATTGCTCATTTCTATATTCAATTATAAATCAAAATTCAATACAGCTCTTTCTAAGTTTTTCTCCCTTGCTCCTTTTAAGATCAACATTAAAACACAAAAATGTTCTAATCTCTTAAACTATATATTTACCTTACAATTTTATCACCACAAATCTTAATTTCCAAATATATACAACTCAATTTTTATTTCAATTTATTTTATTTTTTATTTTTTATTTTTTTTTATTTTTATTTGATTTATATGCCGCCCTTCTCCGGAGACTCAGGGCGGCTTACAATGCGTTAAGCAATAGCCTTCATACTTTTGTATATATTTATACAAAGTCAGCTTATTGCCCCCACAAACTGGGTCCTCAATTTACCCACCTTAGAAAGGATGGAAGGCTGAGTCGACCTTGAGCCTGGCTAGGATTGAACTCAGAGAAATTACAGGCAGCTGGTGTTAATTGCTGCCTTTAGTAGGAGGCATTAGCCCTCTACGCTACACAGGCTCCTGATAAATGATAATCAAAATTTAATCAAAATTCTTTCTATTCTTCTTAGTTTCTAGACCCATTTCATCCAATCTTTAAATCTTGAACTTTTACACAGACATCTCAAAATTTTCTATTTCATTTTAATTATCATCCAACAATTTCTTTTTTTTTCACACCTTATTAATAATTGTTCTCCAATGTATTCTCCTCTGTACCTCCAACTGTTATTTTGCTGATTTCCAGCATAATTTATTTTGGCTGATTTCCAGCATAATTTATTTTGGCTGAGTTTTCAGCATATTCTCCTCTATAATTCCAACTATTATTTGGCTGATTTCCAGCATTTTCCATTATTTGGGCTGATTTTCAGCATGCTTTGTTTTGGCTGATTTTCAGCATTCTCCCCCATAACTCCACCTATTATTTGGCTGATTTTCAGCATTACTTATTTTGGCTGAGTTTTCAGCATATTCTCCATTACTCCAATTTAACTTCAATGTATTAATCCACTATTTCCAAATATACTCTTCCAGTGTATTTCCCCATCTGTTTCTTGGTACTAGTCATTTCCAACATATGTTAAGTTCAGTCTCTCAAGTTCAACTGTTACTTCAATCTGTGCACCTTATTGTATCGTATATAATCATTAACAGTTAATCATAGTTATACTTCAGCACTTTGTTAACAAGTTAAAACTAAAACATGTTACATCAAATTATGCTTTTATAAAAATATCACTTTTAATCACCTTAACTTCCAACTTCTATTTTAGTTATCTTCTTTTGTTTTCTATCTTTATTACACCATAGGCACATCTTGTTTTTATTTAAAACTCATTTAACCATTTAAACAATTAGACATTTAAACATTGCCTTTTAATTTTATTTATTTTATTTCTTCATTTCCTTATCTGTCCATAAGTATTTCAATTCATAGTCAATAGTTCCATGCTTAAAATTCTGTATATCATTTTTAATTCTGTTATAAAATCTGTTTCCTGTGAAGTCCATCAGCTCCACTTTTGTTCCTGCGCCAGTCCTTTTGTTGCTACACCAATTAGCTTAAAGTTTATTAGTTCCGTTGTATTTCTTCTTTCTTTGTAAAACCATCAGTAGGCAGATTAGGAATCTCCAAAATTCAAAAGTACATAATAATTTTCAAAGTAATCCAAAATAAATAGCGAGTCAAAATGGTTCTTTTTCAAGAGAGAGCAAAATTCTACAGTCCACACTGTCAGTCACAAATTCAATCGCCATTTTTAAGCAATTATGTAGCTATCTATTTGATCTCTTTGTCTGGCTTTTAAAGGTGCCAAGTCCTTAATTATCGCTTTTCTCTTTTTGAAAAGTCAAAACAGTTTCAATTTAACAAAAGAAAGTCAAATATCCAGTTCTAATTAGTTAATAATCAGTTCATTCCAATCATCCAGTGCTGAAATAGATTTCTTAAAGGATCTTTAACTCCTTTCATTACTTTGCAAAATCTTCATGCCCCACAGATCTTTAGCCATTAGTTAAAGCTGGGGGTCTTATTTATAAACATCAATATTCAATTGTTGTTTCTCGCCTGGGTTGGTGTCACTCACCCAGCTTCCAAGCGCTTCGCCCTTTCTTCCTTCCTGCTGCACATTTCTTGTCCCGGTTTGTCCTGGCTTCATGGCAGCCGCCATGGCTGCCATCCCCCACCACCAACTCAGAGGGTTTCCTCTGGCCTCCAAGGAACTTGCCTGTTCCCCTCGGCCATCCAAGGGGTCCCTCTCTTTCCCCTGTCCCTACAGGACAGGATCGGTCCACAGACCTGTCGGCAACGGTTTGCCAGTTGGGGTTTTCGTGGGGCTCATTAGAGCCCCGCTATTTCCCAGACTGCACCGCCACAATGCCAAACCGGAAGTCCCAGTTTTTACTAATATGTTGAATTGTATTATTTGGAATAATTGATAAAAGAATCATTGGTGATTAGAATAAGAGAATTTAAGGAAATAATTGGGGATTGTACTGTGTTATGTGAATTTAAATCTAGGGGTTCAAATTTTAAGGAGGGAAAAGAAAAACTGAACTATAATAGGATGAGAAGTTAAGATGAAGGGTAATATTGGTTTCTTAAAATTAGAGAGAATAAATGATATGAGAAAAATTGAACGTATAAAATTGTGTTAAAGATGAACAAAAATCTGTACAAATTTAAGACCAGGCCAATATTCTGTTCAGAAAATGTTTGTATGTTTAAAAAAAAAACCTTTATTGAAAAAAATAAACTCCATTGGGGATCTAAATGACACTCCAATTCTCTTCACTTCACTTCAATTCCCTTCATTTTCAGTTTTACATAAAAATGAATCTCTATTATGAAAGGTGAAATCATACAGGTGTTCTGTCCTTTTTCTCAGTTTTTGGGGGCAGTAGTTGCTGAGGAAGTGAGGCCTGATAAATCCCAGATTCAGAAAGCATGCTTTAAAGCAGAGGCAAATAGCATTATTCCGTGGGAGAGTTATACTTTATCTTTTTTATTTTCTTCCAATTATGGAAGAAACTTCTTTCTTTGAGGGGAGTGTCAGGGTCTCAGACTGAGCAAGGACATGGGTAGTAATGCAGGGATGTTACTGGAAGAGCAGAAAGAACTACCATTTGTTTTAGGGACTGTTCAAAGCTGCCATGGCACTGAAAAAAGTGACTTACGACTGGTTTTCAGTTAAAACTGTTGTAGCATCCTCATATCTCATGAACAAAATTCAGACACTGGGGAACTGGGCATGTGTTTATGACAGTTGCAGTGTCCTGGGGTCATGTGATCACCATTTGTAAGCTTCTCAGCTGGCTTCTTCATCAGTGGGGAAAGCCAGATTCACTTAACTATAGTGATTCAATTAACACCTGGTAGCAAATAAAGTCATACAATGGGCATAAAACGGGCATCACTTGTCTTGTTTAACAACAGAAATGTTGGACTCAGTTGTGATTGTAAGTCGAGGACTATCTGTAGTTAGACTAGAAAGTATTTCTCAGATCGGCTTTTGTATCCATTGCTATTTTGTATACCTTGATGGTAAAAGCCCTCATACTGAAAAAGAAATTGGAGCTCTGGTGGTGTAGTGGTTGCAGTATTGCAGGCTATTTCAGCCTGCTGCCTGTAATTTGGCAGTTCAAATCTCACCAGGCTCTTTTCTTACATTGTGGCAATGAAGTAAAGATTTTCCCTAGTTTTGGCTGCAGATGTTGTAGAGGTGGCATTTACCCCTGACGAGAATAGCAAGAATGTTCAAGAATAAATCGGAAAAGTGTTGGAAGTGTCTGCTGAGCCTGGTGGCATTGGGATTAATTAATCCCAATGCATTGGGATTAACTCCAGATGTCTGCAATTACTGTAAATTTGAATCTCACCAGGCTCAAGGTTGACTCAGCCTTCCATCCTTTCTAAGGTAGATAAATTGAGGACCCAGTTTGTGGGGGCAATAAGCTGACTTTGTATAAATATACAAAAGTATGAAGGCTATTGCTTAACATATTGTAAGCCACCCTGAGTCTCCGGAGAAGGGCGGCATATAAATCAAATTAAAAAAAAAGAAAGAAATGTCATCAGACGCTGGGCTCATATTACCATATGTGGTGGTCATGTGTAGAAGCTAAAAGATACTGAACTAAAATCCACACATGGTTGGAAAAAATGATAAAAAAACACAGACTGTAAACCAGATTTTTTATTAGGAATTATACCAGAAACATACAATAGAGAATTGAAATATTTGATTGTGAATGTATTGACAGCGGCTAGAATTGTGTTTGCTAAAAACTGGAAAAATGAGAAAATACCAACACAAGATGAAGTTATTAAGAAAATCATAGAATGTGCTAAAATAAATAAACAAACAAACAAACAAACAAACTTTATTGTCATTGTATGTGTATACGAAATGAGTAAATCAACATTTGAAATTAGAGAACAAGAAGATAAACAATATTATAAGATACGGGATTTATTTTACCAATGACTAGATAATAAAACATGGAAATGAAATATGAAATATAAAATGAATGTTAGAATATAATATGTGAAAATATTTTTTTTGAATGATAATGCCATTGTTGAATAAATGATAAATGAGAATAATGATATAAAGATATATATCAGGTTGATAATATGAGAAATTAGATAATTAGTAAAATATGGCTATGGGGAAGAAGCACAAGGGATTTGTAACTGATCGACACACTGCTTGAAATTGTAATGGATGAAGGATGTTTTATGTTTTGTTTGTTTAAAAATAAAAAAATTTTGGAAAAAAAACTCTCACCAGGCTCAAGGTTGATTCAGCCTTCCATTCTTCTGAGGTCGGTAAAATGAGGATCCAAATTGTTGGGGGTAATATGCTGACTCTGTAAGCCACTTAGACAGGGCTGTAGAGCTCTGTAAAGCAGTATATAAGTCTAAGTGCTATTCCCATTGTTATAAAAATGGGCTGGGGATCTAAACAAGTGGTCTAAACATCCCCATTTACCAATTACAGATTCTCTCTAGGTTCATTCAATCACTTTTTCACCTTAAAACTTTGGTACTAAGTGAAATTAAAGAGTCTTGAATTAAGAGAGATCTGGTTCAGTGCTAAATGCAATAATAATATGGCCTTTGCTTAAATGACTCCAGAAGTGGAAAGCCCAAGAAAACTTATTGTTCCGTTTTTTGTGAAGCTTTTCTGACCAGGACATTTCTCCTCCAGCTTTGTTGAATTGTCTACGGCATTTTCCATTGCATCAAAATGTAGCTGATATGCAACTCAGTTTTGCCTTCAACTGTTAGAAGGTCAAGGGCTGAATGAGGCCATAAAATACTTAAATTAGGTAAGAGAGAAATATGTCTTCTTGGGCAAGACTTGGCTAGGATTGTATTCTCCTTGAAAAACCTTGTTTCTTATTTGAGCAGCCTGAGTTTTCAACTTTGAAGAGAGGGAAACATGCAAAAAGACATAGCTTTGATAAATTGGGCGCCTACATTTCTGGAAGCTGCCATTACTTAAGTTTTCACACCCATCTACAGTAGCTGTGTTACTAGTTTTTTTCTGGGGTCAGTTTATATTGCTGATAAATGGTATTTGTTTACTTGCTTATTCCTCTTACTGTCATAGACTAGATTGCTATTTGATGGCATAGAACAGTAATGGCTAACCTTTTCTGGACCGAGAGCGTGCACCCCCCAAATCCCCAAAATACAATGCGTGTGCGGCCCCTGCACATGCGCCCCACCCCAGCGCATGTACATGCAACCCCTGTGCATGCATCCCTCCCCCATGCAGGCACATCCCACACATGCATGCCCTCTGCACACAACCCATCCCCCCACGCATGCGCACATGCCCCTCACGCCCCTGTGCATACGCAGCAGAGACACAAAGATCAGCTGGCCAGTGGGAGGTGCACGCATATGCGTGGTGGAGCTAAACTGGGGCGCCTGCTCAAGTGCCCACAGTGAGCGCTACATGCCACCTCTGGCACACGTGCCATAGGTTCGCCATCACAGGCATAGAACATAAGGATTTTTCATATTTTTCTGTTTTTCCAACATGCAGCCTTTGTCAAATTCATATTCAGTAGTCAGAATTTTTTCCTGGGCTTGTTGACTAAAAAATGGAATAATTCTCAGGAAACAGGTACAATACCTTACTGAGATTCATATCCAAAATAGAAGTGTGTATGTTTCCCAGGTACATACAGTACTTACGCAAATGTAATTACTTTGGAGACTGAACCAGGAAATCTGTGATTCAAATTTTTGCTACAAGAATCTTTGTTTCAAGAAAGCAGTGCACCCTTCCCTATAAGCCTCATTATCTATCTTCTGTTTACATGAATATCCAATGGGTAATAATCAAATAATCATTCGATGTCAAGGATGACTTCAGGCTTAGTGTAGAATATGGCAATTCATTATTTTTTGTAATTGTAAATAGGCAATTTAAGTCTAAAAAATTTTAGAAGTTTACTCCATTCTGTTTTTGTTTTAATGAGACCCATTACTGGACAAAGAGTTCTATAATTGCTCTAGATTTTGATTATACTAGGAGAGAGTGACACTTGTTCATGCTATCTAGAAGTGAGGGGGTTTGTATATGTTGGCATTAGATTATGTGGAGGCTGGCCAAAATTATTAAAAAATGAATTGTTACAAGTTGGTGCACTTGCTGGAAACTTTTTTCCTTAAGAATTAAAAAAAATAAGAAAATGGTTCTCTGTAAATGATTAAGAAAAATGTTATAGAGAAGTCACTCATGAAATGAATCAACAGCATATTTCAGGAATTCTGATCCTGACTCATATTTCAACTTTTCCCATATCTTGCACCCTAAGTACAACTCCAAGAATTTCCAGCCGCCCATCATGGACAACACCTGAATTGATTTTTTTGGGGAACTGTAGACTTAGACTATGGGTGTCAAACTTGCCATGTTATATTGCTGTCACATGATGTTTTGAGACATTTTTCCCATTCATGGAGCTGGGTTGGGTATGTCATGTGCATGATGCATCCGGCCTGCGGGCCACCGTTTGACACCCCTGACTTGGACCATCAGCAGTTCTTCAAGCTGCAGAAGCTGGAGAAAGCTGGCATAAACAGAATAGGCAGGTTGCTCAATTTCTTAGGTACCTCCTAAGGAATTGTTCTATTTTAGTTCCCTAATTAAATACATTTTCATATAAATTCCTTAAAGACAATTTCTCTCTGATTTTGGTTTAGAAAAATAAGATTTTTCAATCTGTATTTGTGCAAGTAGTGTTTACTTGTAATTTCTGTTGTTTCTCTGTATTCTAACTGTGTTCTCTTTTCATTTCAGGACTGGTCTATTAGTCTTATAACAGCATCTTTGGCTGGAGCCTTTGGCTCCTCCTTCCTCTATGGTTACAATCTCTCTGTGGTGAATGCTCCGACTGTGGTGAGAAAATGATTTTTTTAAAGTCTAAAATCAGTTTGGTGCAGCGATGGGATGTAGTAAGAGAAAGTTTTTGTAGCATTGGTCTACATTTGTCCTGTATTCCTTGTTTCCTTGTCCAGCTGTAAATTGGCTCTTTCTCAGCAGAAGAGCAATGAAGATGTTTTCAGGGAGTGGTGGGATTCAAATAATTTAACAACCAGTTCACCTAGGGTCAGGCTGGCCGTTATGGGAGGCATGGCCCATCCCCGTCCTCCAGCTCTGCCACACATGTGGGACGAGCCTCCTGTGATGGCCAACCTGACCTGGGCGAACCAGTTGTTAAATTACACACACACACACACACACACTATCAAAGTGGATCCTGGGCGCTGCACAGCAATGGAGAAATTGCACAAGGGAAGGAGGAGGAGCAGGGAGAAGAAATGACAAAAGCGGTCTCCTCCTTCCCTTATGCCATCTGCCCATTTCTCCATTGCAGTGCAGCACTGTGCCATGGAGCTTGCTCCACCCACAACCGTCCAGATGTCCTTGCTTCTCCCAAGAAAGGTGGTGAAAGAAAGAGGATTCCATTACGTGCTGAATGCTGTAATTAAGCCATGGCTTTCTAAGATGTCATCTCTCTCACTGGATAAAGTGAGGAGGGCAAATCAAGGCAACTCCAGCCCAAACAAAGTGAAAGAAGAAGAAATGCAAGAGCAGCACCTCCTGCATCTCTTTTATGCCCCAAACAGTGCACTTCTCCTAAAGGCCTCTAATTTGATGCGCCTGCCCACTCTGCCTCTTTCTGCAGCTCCCCTCCCATGCCTGTGTTCAGTAAGGGAGGGAGCAACAAAAGAGGCGGCCATCTTGGGCTCTCTTGCTGGGGCTGTGCGTGTGCAAGCAGGGGGGGAGGGAGGTAAGCCAAGGCTGGGGTAAGGGAGTGACTTGTTCCTTTGTGGAAGTGGTGGGAAAGGGAAGCGGCTGAGCTGCTGTTGCCTTTCATTGGGGTCCATGGAGTGAGATGGGGTTCCTCTTGCCGTCTCTTCTCCCCTCCTAGCTGGCCATGGCACTTAGCCAACCACTCCCCTTTATCAATGAAATTTGGAGGTGGCAGGTGGGGAGGAGTTGGGTCGGGTCAGAAGCTATTCAGCCAGTTCTTTGAACTCCAAAAAAAATTAGCTACCAGTTCTACTGAACCGGTGAGAACCGGCTGAATCCCACTGCTGTTTTCAGGCAACCTGATTAAATTCTCTGGAATTATGATTATCTAATTTCAAAAGGATTATTTATTAATTGTTCATTTTTATCTACACTTAATATATTATTGGCAGTCATTATTTTTTTAAGTGAGATCATACCATCTTGAAGTAATTAATATATCTCACAATGGTATTTTTTATTTCCCCTTTTTAAATTTAATAAAGAACAAGAGGGAATCAGTGGAAGCACTATTCTTGTATTTCTGATTTTACTTTTCCTTGCTTGCTTTTAATTTGCATAAGACTGCATATTAACATCCATATATGGTTATCCTTGTTTTTATACAGGTAGTCCTCGAATTATGTCAGTTCACTTAGTGACAGTTCAAAGTTGTGTCTCCCTCCCCCCAGTGCTTATGACACAGACCTGTAGTTACAAACGTTGCAGCACCATGGCAGTCATTCACCCTTATGACTGACCACAGAGACATTGCAATATTCCCCCTGTCTATTTCCACCCCCAGGGACCTAAAAGATACTGGTGATGCTATACTAGCCTACTGGCTGTTTCCCACCCCATTACCAATTGATTACTCACTTACCTTTTGATGATCCAGAGTTCTAGAACAGGCTGACCGCTCCTTCTCTCTCCTCAAGTGAACTGTTTCTTCTCCAGCCTCACTACTATGGGGTTTGTGTGGCAGCATGGTGCAGAGTGGTGACAGTAAAGGCAGAACAGAACAAATGCACCCTGCTCAGCTTGGCTGACTTAACAATGCTGCTTGTGCATTGGTAAGTTTGCTTCTGTAAGAAGCTTGATCTGCTTCTTTTTTTGCAGAGGGACGGAAGGTTTCAAGCAGTGCAAGATCACTCCCCCAAAGCCTTCTATCCTTTTGCAAAAGATTTTGGCACAGAGAAGAAAAGCCTTTGGGGGCTTGGTCTTGTACTCCTTTAGACTCACCGAGATTGCCTGGCACTCCAAGAGTGAATCTGGTGTCCTGCACAGGCAGCTCAGTGAATCAGCCAAGCTGAGCAGGGCAGGCTCCTCCTGCTCTGCCTCTGCTCTCACTGTTTCACTTTTAGAGTGCCCTGAGCAGACAAAGAAACCATGGCCGAGAGGCTGGAGGGGGCAGCTTGCTTGATCATTGAGATCTTTGAAAGGTAAGTGACCTGGTGGGGCAGGATGTGGGAGGAGGAAGCATGAGATATCTCAGTGGGTTGTGGGAGCCCTGGGTGATCAGTAGCACTAGACTCCCCCATGGTCTTCCCCACCCTGAGATATCACATGTGCACTTAATAACCTGTGCATTTGATTAGTGAATGCAATGGGTAAAGCAGGGAAGGATCACATTCATTTAACGTGATCCAATTAATGAATCCATAGGTTACAAATGTAATTGTCTGGCTCTATTATATTTGTAACTCTAGGATTACCTCTACCTGTTAACATTTTGGAAATAAGAGTCCATAAAGTGTGATGTGGTCAGTAAGTTTTACACCTTATTGTAGCTGTAACAATAAATATTAGTGGGACAGGGAAATCAAGTTCCATGTGTTTCATCTTCTTTATAGATGAACCATGGTGGCACAGTGGTTAGAATGCAGTACTGCAGGCTACTTCTGCTGACTGCCAGCTGCCTGCAATTTGGCAGTAGAAATCTCACCAGGCTCAAGGTTGACTCAGCTTTTCATCCTTCTGAGGTGGATAAAATGAGGACCCAAATTGTTGGGGGCAATATGCTGACTCTGTAAACCACTTAAGAGAGCATTGTAACGCACTGTGAAGGGGTATATAAGTCTAAGTGCTATTGCTATTTATAGATACACTGAGTCCACACTTTGGCTATGAATACTATAGCTGTTTTGATGGGAAGATACAAGCTTTATTCATTTGTGGGTGCTTTGCTAGAAATGCTTTAATACTAGTTGACTAGATATCTTATAAATTTAAAATTAGGGAGATGCTTAGAAACACCAGATATACAGATTATCTGATATTCAAGACAATGTATAAAATTAACTAGGTGCAATTTCCTTAAACAGCTTGTAGCTACAGGTAGTCCTTGACTTACAGGCATTCATTTAGTGATTGTTCAAAGTTACAACAGCACTGAAGAAAGTGACTTATGATCATTTTTTACCTTATGACCATTGCAGCATTCCCATGGTCATGTGATCATAATTCAGACGCTTGGCAACTGGTATGTATTTATGATAACTACAGTGTCCTCAGAACACCTTTTGCAACCTTCTGACAATAAAGTCAATAGGAAAGCCAGAATCACTTAACAATTGTATTACTAACTGCAGTGCAGTGATTCTGGCAACTATGGCAAGAAATATTGTAAAACGGGGCAAGACTGACTTAACAACTGTCTTGCTTAGTAATAGAAATGTTGGGCTCAGCTCTGGTTGTGTATAATAACAACTACCTGTATAACAACTGTTGTCCAAAGAGGTTAATGTAGCATCACCGATCATAGATAGTTCCATTATCATTTGGACTTCTAAACAGGTATAAAAGAAAAGCTGACATAAACTCTTACTCTTAACATTATTAACAAAGCAATATTACTTAAATATGCTATTATGGCCTCAGTTTGGCATTAAACAAAGACTTAGATTTGAGCTATCTGAGCAAATTACGTTCCCATCTGCTAATCATTACTTTTTAAAAAGGGCATAGTAGACAAGTGTTTCTTAAAATATAGTCCAAGATTCTCCAGGAAATCAAAATTATTTGCCACATAGTGAAGATATTTATAAAAATTTAAAACAGCTCTTTATTTTTCTTTGTTAAAAATATAGGGTTTTTATTTATGTTAACATCTAATGGGTTTATAATATGATTGATTCAGTAAATATTTTAAAATGTGTCCATTTTAATTTTTAATATGGCAAATATAAGCAAATATAACCCATAAAACAAAAACCCTTTTGGGGTCCTCCATTTTTAAAAACAGGAAGGGATCATGAAAACAAAAAGTTAAGGAAGTTTGTCTTAGACTGAAAAGAAAAAGGTCACTAAACCTCAGAAGTCTGAGGGAAAAAGTTCTGATGCTTGTCAGTGTCATAGTTATCAATTAATGGACCACCTTAGAGGTTCATTGCAACCATATTTCGCAGAGCCCTTACAAAGTTGCTGTGCTGAGTCCAGGTGCAAAACAGTGCATCCAAACACAATATGGTAGCCAAAAAATTACTATAGAGTATACAATGACCAAAGGAGAAATGAGCATTTGTTACATGGTTATTTCAGTAGTTTTCCAATATTGTTGATGGTCATTCATGATAGTCATACAAAGTGCAGATTATTTTTCACTGGAACACTAAATTAGTCATGGTGAAATTGTGTTTATCTTGCACCTTTGACCCCATTACTTGCCTTTTGGTCACTGATGAAATCTATTACATGCTTCAGCAATTGATCTAGTAAACACAGGTCATTTTATTCAAATGTGACTTCAGAAATGACTTCTTCCAAAGGAAAAGCATTTGTGTGTGTTGTGTTTGATGAGTGTAAACCAGTCCCTAAATGGCAATTGACCTGTTGTTTCAATTAGGTTCCTCCCTCAAATAACAAAGAGATAGTTAAGTTTTTTAATTTAGAAATGAACTATGGAAAATATAGATAGTCCTTGACTAATGACCATAGCTGAGCCCGACATTTCCATTGCTAAGTAAGACAGTTGTTAAATGAGTTTGTCCCCATTTTATAATCTTTTTATCACAGTTGTTGAGTAAATCACTGCAGTTGTTAACTTAGTAGCACAGTTGTTAAGTGAATTTGGCTTCCCTGTTGACCTTGGTTCTCAAGTCATAAAAGGTGATCACATGACCCCAGGAAACTGCAACCATCATAAATATGAGCCAGCTGCCAAGGTCTGAATTTTGATCACATGACCATGGGGATGCTGCAACAGTTTTAAGTGCAAAAATGGTCTTAAGCCACATTTTTCAGTGCTGTTGTAACTTCAGATAAAACAAATAGTTGTAAGCCGAGAACTACTTGTACATTCATTGCAAATTAAAAAAAGAGTATCTAAAATTTTACTACTTCCAAGGGAAGTTACATGCTGAGTTTTCAGTGACATAATAAATACATGTTAAAAGGAGAAGAGGGAGAATAACAGGTTTATCTGAAATGTTGGAATTTCCTCTGAAATGTGAAAAACAATTGAGATTCCAACTATTTTTTTAAACTCTGCAATGCAAGCACCATCTGTTCAAATTGCAGGATTCATGGGAGAATCTTAGAATCTTGATGACTTTAAAGGGACCTCTGAATCAAAAAAGGCAGGCTATGTAATCATGGCACATTGAAAAAGAAAAGTATGGATGGAAATGAGAACGTTGAAAAATTACTCCCATAGCTTTTCTTAGTTTCTTAGAAATTCTGCTTTTCTGGAACAAAAGGAGGAATTGACATCTTTTTTCTCAGAACTTTTGGAGGAATTTTATTTATGTAATTTTATCCCACTTTTTAATATTAAAAGTATTCAAAGTGGATTTACTTATTTAGAAAATACTTTTTTAAAGCACCTTTTGGAGTACAAAGGAATTTTCCATTTCTGAAATCAATCTTGGTGCCCAGTTGGGATATTTGCATCCAATTTGATCTTCCCAGGTGGAGCAAGTAAACAAATTGCAGGGGAAGTGCTGAATGCAAAAAACCATCACTTCCACTCTGGTCTAAAATTACTGCTTTGCTCATTGAATTCTGTCTTTCCCAATAGGATTTGCTGTGTTTCCTTGTCTTCAGCTTGATTGAATCAATTAATTATCTCTAATTCTTGCTTCATATTCTTTCATTGCTACAACATAATCTAACTTGGATGGAGCTTGTGGCAAATTCAATTCCTTTCTTCCTTTATAGCAGGGGTATCAAACTCACGGCCCATGGCCTAGATGCGTCATATGCTGACCCCGCCCACACCCTGTTTAGTGAAGCGGGAAAAAGTCCCAATATGTCACGTGACGCTGCTGTGACACTGCAAGATTGTAGTTGAGGCCATAGTGTATTGTCAGTATGTATGAGAGTTCATGATTGGCAGAGACATGGTAACAAGGTCAGCCAATGAATAGGGCATAACAACAGTCAGCCAATGGGAGCTGAGACAGGAAGGAGCCTGAATGTGGCTCTGTATTAAGCTCTGTGCTCAGCTCTAAAACTGAAACTAGTCTGCTGACCGAAACGGCTCTCTCCTCTGCCTGTGTTTTGCTTGTAACTATTATCACGTTGGAAGAATAAGCCATTGGTATTGTATATTTATTTTCATGTGTTCTATTATACATAAAGAAAAGTTAATGAAACCTGCTGAATCAGTTACCTGTGTGTGCTTTCTGGATTTGATTGCTGCAACAAACTCTGACATGTATGACCAATTCTGAGACTCAATATTCCCGAAACTATCCCAGATCCTTCGAAATAGAGAGTCATAAGAAAACCTATGGCACTGAAGAGATCCTATTGGTCCAGGACACAATAGAATAGGAGCACTTCATCTTTATCATTATCATCATATCCCACCTCTATTTTGTTCAACTCAAGATAGTGTACATAATGCTTCTGCTGCTATTTTCTCTGCAATAATGACCATGAGAAAACTGGGAAGGAGGGTGCAGGTACTACTCAGGAACCTTTGAAGACTTTTTGTCTGTAATCTCTACAAATGTTGTAATGATCATACAGAAGTGAAGGACAGAGCCTACTGCCCCTGTGCCCCCTCCCCTGATGACTAGTGGAGTGGGGGCAGGCTTGCCTCTCTACACAAACAGGAAACCAATAGTGACCTTTAAACTTTCAAAAATATGACCATCCCACATGTTCCATAAAGCTGTGTCAGTAGACAAGTTGGTGTAAAATGCACATCCCATTTTAAAAAGACTCCTTATGGTGGAATTTTTAAGTATTGAAATAATTTGGTTCTATTTTTTTAAAAAATGTTAATTTGTAATTATATTTGTCTTATATACTGATAAGTATTTATTTATTAATTATGTATTTATTGGGATTGCTTGTAGTTTATTAAGAAGTTTTACAATGAAACCTGGGAAAGAAGATATAACCAGTCAATCACTGAGCAGTCACTTACCTTGCTGTGGACTTTATCGGTCTCCATTTTTGCTATTGGTGGACTTCTGGGTGCATTAATTGTTACTCCAGCTGTCAAGTATTTTGGTCGGTAAGCATTATATTGAAAACAATACTCTGCATTCTTTTTCTCTAGCTGATAATATTTTTGCACCTGCATTTAAAATATGAAGTAAGATACTTCCCATGATAAAACAGTTGTGATTATTAGCAAGTAATAATGTATGCAATGCAATTGTGTATAAATTAGGCTTTTTTTTTGAAAAAAGTTCTTGTACTTTTAAAAATATTGTTTAGAAGTCTAAAATAGCAACTAGTCTCTGGGACTGAGCTATCACAGTTTTTGCATCTCTTTGCTGCCATCTAGTGGCCATCTTGTTATAGGAATTCTATTTACAACAAAATTGATTATAGTATTTATTTCTCAATAAATCCAACAAGAATGTCCTGATATATGAACCCATAATTCTCCTCAAATCAAGTGCAGGAGGATTGGTTTATATCCTATACCAAGAGTAGACAGTTTCTCTCACATTTTCTCCACCAACTACTATTTGTATTGACATTGGAAGTGTTAAATAGAAATATTAGACAAGATATAGAAATTAAAGGTATGGAAATAAAAAAGAAACAATATAAACTACAGGCATTTGCAGATGATTTTCTTTTTATGTTGGAAGACTCACAAGAAAATGGACTTAAACTAATTACAAAAATAGAAGAATATGGTGAAGTTGTAGGACTGAAAATAAATAAAGAAAAAACCAAAACAATAGTTAAAAATGTTACAGACATACAAAAAAAAAAAGAACTAACAAGGAAAATAGGTATACAGATAGTCAAGAAAGTTAAATATTTAGGAATTCAATTAATGGCAAGGTGTGTAACGATTAAAGAAGATAATTATTATTAATTGGCGCAACAAATTAAAATGGATTTGCAGAAGTGGAAAATCTACAATTAATCATTGATGGGAAGACTAGCCACTATAAAAATGAATATTTTGTCAAGATTATTATATTTATTTCAAACAATACCAATAAAACTGGAAAAAATACTTTGAAGAATTAAATAAAATAATACTAAAATATATTTGGCAAAGGAAAAAAGCAAGGATAAGTTTGAAAATGTTACAAGATTCTAAAAATAGAGGTGGTTTTGGGCTACCAGATTGGGAATTGTACTACCAGGCTTGAACACTTATTTGGGTGACCAGATCTTGAACTAGGTTGGCATGCTCTTTTATGGTATGGAAGAAACAAAATACATAGCTATTTCCAAAGATACTATGTTAGGAATGCATTATTATTAGTATGGGAGAAAATTAAAGAACAACATTATTTGAAAATACCGTTCTGGCTCTCCACAATGGAGGTACTAATTTATCCAAATGTTATTGCTATAGAGAATATTACCAGATATAAAGATATTTTAAATGAAAAGGGGAAACTTAAAACTAAGCAGGAACAAAGTGAGCAAGGGATTGAGATAAAATTTAATTTAATTTAATTTAATTTAATTTAATTTAATTTAATTAATTTATTCAATTTATATGCCGCCCTCTCCGAAGACTCAGGGCGGCTCACAATACATTTTAAAAAATCATTATAAAAAAAAATTTAACAATTTATTATTTTATTTATTTATTATTTAGACTTATATGCCTCAGTACCTGGATGAATCGACCTATCTAGATCCGTTCCAGTCGGGCTTCAGGTCCGGGTACAGCACAGAGACGGCATTGGTCGCGTTGGTGGATGATCCCTGGAGGGCTCGGGACAGGGGCTGTTCCTCTGTCCTGGTCCTATTAGACCTCTCAGCGGCTTTTGATACCATCGACCATGCTGCGCCGGTTGGAGGGGCTGGGAGTGGGGGGCACTATGTTACGGTGGTTCTCCTCCTTTCTCTCCAGCCGGTCGCAGTCTGTGTTGTCAGGGGGGCAGAGGTCGACCCCGAGGCCCCTTGTATGTGGGGTGCTGCAAGGATCGGTCCTCTCACCACTTCTGTTCAACATTTATGTGAAGCCGCTGGGTGAGATCATCCATGGTTTTTGGGGTGAAGTACTATCAGTATGCTGATGACACTCAGCTGTACATCTCCACCCCAGACCATCCCAATGATGCCCTCGAAGTGATGTCCCAGTGCCTGGAGGCTGTACGGATCTGGATGGGGAGGAACAGACTCAAGCTCAACCCTTCCAAGACCGAGTGGCTGTGGTTTCCGACATCCCGATATAGTCAGCTGGCGCCATCTCTGACTATTGGGGGTGAGTCATTAGACCCCACAGATGGGGTTCGCAACTTGGGCGTCCTCCTGGACTCACGGCTGTCTTTAGAAGGGCATATGACGGCTGTGGCCGGGAGGAGTTTCTATCAGGTTCGCCTGATCCGCCAGTTGCGTCCCTTTCTAGATTGGGATTCATTATGCATGGTCACTCATGCCCTCGTCACCTCACGTGTGAACTACTGTAATGCTCTCTACATGGGGCTCCCCTTGAGGAGCACCCGGAGGCTCCAACTGGTCCAGAATGCGGCCGTGTGGGTGGTGATGGGAGCGACGTGGCGCTCCCATGTGACCCCCCCCTCCTGCGTGAGCTGCACTGGCTCTTGGTGGTCTTCCGGGTGTGCTTCAAGGTTTTGGTTACCATCTTCAAAGCACTCCATGGCTTAGGACCAGGGTATCTTCGGGACCGCCTTCTGCAACAAACAGCCTCTCACCAACCAGACCGCTCCCATAGAGAGGGGCTCCTCAGGGTGCCGTCGGTCAAACAGTGTCGACTGGCGGCCCCCAGGCGGAGAGCCTTCTCTGTGGGGGCACCTACCATCTGGAACGAGCTCCCCCCTGAGATAAGGAGGTTACAGGACCTACGTACTTTTCGCCATGCCTTAAAAACTTTTTTATTTGAACAAGCTGGTCTGGCTTAACCTCCTTTTTATATTGGGTCTTAAATATTTTATACAATTGGATTTTTAAATTGTTCGAGCCAAATTATTTAATTTGTTTTAAACGATTTTTAACTTTTATATTATTGTATCTTATTTTGGCTGTTCACCACCCTGAGACCCGTCTGGGAGTAGGGCGGTATACAAATTTGAATAAATTAAATAAATAAATATATGCTGCCCTGTCTCCGAAAGGAGTCAGGGCGGCGTACAACAATAAAACACACCAAGTCCAATTTTTTAAAAAATACCCAATAAACTATAAAAACCATTAAACCCCCCTCTAAAACCCCTTCAGTCCAAACTGGCCAGGTGGAATAGCCATGTTTTAAGGCCACGGCAGAAAGAGCGAAGATCAGAGGCCACCCGGAGGCCCAGGGGAAGCTGATTTCACAGGGTAGGTGCGCCCACAGAGAAGGCCCACTCCCTAGGGGTTGCCAGCTGACATTGTCTGGCCGACAGCACCCCAAGAAGGCCCTCCCTGTGGGAACGCATCGGGCGATGGGGAGCAGTTGCTGGCTGCAGATGGTCCGTCAAATATCGCGCCAAATTAAAAGCATTAAAAACTAATCCACACCATTCATGGCCGGATCTCGCCAGATCACAAGAATGAGATCAACGGCCCCAGGCCTGCCGGAAAAGCCAGGTCTTCACCGCTTTTCAGAAGGCCAATAGGATGGGGATGGTCCAGACCTCAAGAGATAACTGGTTCCAGAGAGCTGGGGCAGCCACAGAGAAGGCCGTCCCTCGCGGGCCCGCCAGCCGGCATTGTTTACTGACGGGACCCGGAGGAGACCAACTCTGTGGGATTTTACCGGTAGCTGGGAGCTATGCGGCAGAAGGCGGTCTTGAAGATAACCTGGCCCTGAGCCATGTAGGGATTTAAAGGTAATAACCAACACCTTGAATTTTGACTGGAGACTAATAGGGAGTCATATGATGGTCATGTGTGCAGATACAATCTAGATATTAGAAGGATGTTAAAATGTATGGTTTGTATAAAGAGAGGAGACATGTTGGAAAACATCAAGCCCATCACAATAAGTTGCTATTTAGAATGACATTGAATGCTAAGCTTGTCCCTTTAAACATGGACTGCCTAGGCTCATAATGACAATTATGAAAAATGACAAATGTAAATCTTCCATCAATCCATGTGTCCAATCAGTGCCAAATACCAGTGATGATGAATTTACAAATGCCAGCTGCTCTGGGGACACCATTTGAATATTGATAATTGTACGGCTGAAGATCACAGGCCAATTCCCCCATGGTATCAAAGAAGTGTTTTAGAGTTGCCCAGCATTGTATTTGATTCAGATCTGGGGATAAAATAAAATTGCATGTACTTGCAAGAGAGTTGTGTATGACTTGGCTAGGTTCACTATCCAGGTTCTAACTTCTTACAGCTTGAGGTCTTCTTGTAGACCACTGAATCTACAGCTGTGCTTACTATCTACAGCAGCAGCTCCACTAATTTAGGCAAAACTTCTTCAGAGGAGACAGAAAGGATTGGTTGGGGAGTATTACTGGGACAGAAATAGAGCAATAGAGCCAGATAAAATGATGCTCCCAGTTCTGTTTCCTGGAGTTTCTCCTTAAATATTGGGTATGGTCAACGCTTCGTTGAGAGAGGGGAACTTCCCCACGTCTCTTAAGGAGGCGGTGGTTCGACCTCTCCTCAAGAAGCCTTCCCTGGATCCAGACTCACTTAATAACTATTGTCCCATCTCCAACCTTCGCTTCATCACGAAGGTTGTTGAGACTGTAGTGGCGCAACAGCTCCCACAGTTCCTGGAGGAAACGGAATACCTTGACCCATACCAATCGGGCTTCCAACGTGGACACAGCACGGAAACAGATTGGTCGCTCTGGTGAATGATCTCTGGCGGGTTCGGGATGGTGGTTGTTCCTCCATCCTGGTCCTACTTGACCTCTCAGCGGCTTTTGATACCATCGACCATGGTATCCTACTGCAGCGACTTGAGGGGTTGGGGGTGGGAGGCACTGTTTTACAATGGTTCTCCTCCTACCTCTTGGGTCGCTTACAGTTTGTATGGGCGGGAGGGCAGAGATCCACCCCGAGGCCTCTAAATTGTGGGGTGCCTCAGGGGTCGGTTCTCTCCCCCCTACTCTTTAACATCTACATGAAGCCACTGAATGGTATCATTCGTGGCTTTGGGGTGAGATATCATCAATATGCTGATGATACCCAATTATACATCTCCACCCCAGCCCACCCCAGAGATGCCCTTTTCGTGATGTCCCGTTGCCTGGAGGTGGTACGGGCCTGGATGGATAGAAACAGACTCAAACTCAATCCCTCCAAGACTGAGTGGCTCTGGATGCCGGCATCTCGGATTTCAGAAGCCCCATCACTTTTGATGGATGGAGAAAAACTTGCCCCCGTTGATAGGGCTTGCAACTTGGGTGTCTTCCTGGATGCTCGGCTGTCCCTAGAAGACCATCTAACAGATGTGACCAGGGGGACCTTCACGCAGGTTCGCCTGGTGCGCCAGTTGCACCCTTTCCTGGACCGAGATGACCTTCGCACAGTCACTCATGCCCTGGTTACTTCCTGCTTGGATTACTGCAATTCCCTCTACATTGGCCTGCCCCTGAGATGCACCCGGAGACTCCAGCTGATTCAGAATGCAGCCGCACAGGTTGTTACGGGAGCCCCTCGTTACTCCTATATAACACCCCTCCTGCGTCAGCTGCACTGGTTATCAGTGGTTCTCCGGGTCTGCTTCAAGGTGCTGGTTCTCACCTATAAGGCCCTACATGATTTAAGTCCAGGATATTTACAGGACCTTCTCCTGCCTGCTTCCCATTGTCCTCTTCGCTCCCATAGGGCCGCTCTCCTCAGGGTTCCGACAGCGAGCCAATGTCATCTAGCGGTGCCCAGGGGTAGGGCGTTCTCTGTGGGTGCTCCCACCCTCTGGAATGAATTACCTACCGAGCTCCAGACAGCTCCTGATCTCCACTCCTTCCGGCGGGAGCTGAAGACTTGGCTTTTCAAGCAAATAGGCTGACTCTGATTCTGGGTTTATTATTTATCATTAATTAGTTATTTGATTTAAAGTGCAATTTTATTGTACATGTTTCTTAACTTGTGTTCGCCACCCTGAGTCATTCGGGAGAAGGGCAGCATATAAATACATGTAATAAATAAATAATAAATAAATATGGTAAGAATTAGGCTGCTATTGTCCAACCTGGAACCCATTTCTATATCCTACAACTGTTTACATATGTGACATGCAAGTGTGGCAGTTGCAGGAATGCAGTGTTGTAGAACAGTTTGTGTTATGTAAATAAGTTTTTGCAGGAAGTTTGAATAAATTAGCCATCAGCTGATTGGCTGACCACCACAGCTGCAAGATATATAAGGGTAGCTGTTTCCCCAGGTCAGTTGCTGGATGCTCACTCTAATAAAAAGAGCTATTGTCACTCACTGCCTGGCTTGCTGTGTCCTCATTAACCCAATTTAACATTGGCGATGAGGATGGGATTTTGAGGCCAGAAGCCACGGAAAGAGCTGAAGCCACGAGCCGAAAAAGAAGCTGAAACCTCGAATCCAGCCAGGTGAGCAAGCGGAGTACCTGGAGAATCAAACGACAATGTCTGCCTACCTACCGCCAGTGTCTTTCAACCCGACGGAAGAAAAGTGGTGATCCTACATGTCCCGCTTCGAATGCTTTCTGGTGGCCAGTGACCTGTTCTGTCCCCATCTCACACACGCACACCAACAGTCGCCTAAGAGTTAAATAAGCCAGCAGACAAGAATTCCTTTGGTAACAGAATTGGCAGCAACCCAGTGGCTGCTTGTCAAAAGTCTTACAAAGGGAGGTTTTTCTCCTCTGTCCGAAACATCAAAGTGAGTCCCCAAAAACTAAAGTATAGTCAAGTCCAGTCCAAAAAATTATTCCAACAAAGTTCCAGAGATGCAGAATGACTTGCTAGCTTTTCAATTTTGTTCATCCCAAGGCTTGAATGGCCACCACACCCCCTTTTATCCCCTGTGGGGTGTGGTCCAGTGACTCAGCTTAATCTCTGGCACGCCTCTTCCTCTGCTGCGCATGCTTATCTCTGTGATGCTGTCGGGGGTCCAGCCAAGACTCATATTCATCATTGTCCAACTGCGGCTGCTCCGAAGTGCCTGCCCCCTGGCCTATCTCTTGGCCTTTGGAGGACACCTAAGGCATTGCCAGAGAGGAGGGTCCTGGAGAGGGAGGCCTTGCCAACTCCTCTCCTTCACTTTTGGAGTCTTCTCCCTCTGATAATACAGGCCCGAGGGTCGGAGTCATAACATGATCTACAAGGGCTATCAGACATGCGGAAGAAAGCCCTGTTCCTGAGCCACTGTGAATCCAAGGTGTTCGATATGGCCGAAGCCCTATCGGAATCGAACTCAGTCCACACCATCTCGTGGCAAATGCTTCAGACACTGCTGAAGGACCACTACACCCCAACGCCATTGAAATACGTCCAGCAGTACGAGTTCTGGCAAAGGCTCCAGCAGGAGGAGAATTGATCAGCGAGTACATCGCTGCCCTGCGTAAGGCCATGAACCAGTGCAAATACAGAGACTTAGATGAGATGCTCCTAGAGCAAATAATCTGCAGAGTGAGGGACATTTGCTTGCAGAGGAGGTTGCTTGCGAAGTCGAACCTAACCTTACATATTGCACTGGACAAGTTAAGGGCTCAAGAATCCTCCTCCAAGGCAGCTGAGAGACTACAAGGGACAACACAGGTCAGCACAGCGCAG
The DNA here is from genome assembly GCA_030761175.1 of Masticophis lateralis. NCBI lineage: Eukaryota > Metazoa > Chordata > Lepidosauria > Squamata > Colubridae > Masticophis > Masticophis lateralis. Next base: position 23,844,225 of record JAUDYJ010000007.1, on the reverse strand, counting down.
AGGTTGGCCCCGGTGCACCAGGAAACCATAAGCACAGAGAGCGAGGGAGAGTCAGACGAAGAAGTCTGCTGAACTGAACAGGACCAGCAGGACCGGCTAGGCCACCAAGACGCCTGTGCGAGCTGTGGGGTCCCCATCCGTGACAGACCTGTAAGTTCCGAGATGCCATTTGCCGGCAATGCGAGCGAAAGGGCCACATCGCCAGGGTCTGCAGGGCCAAGCAGAATCCTAGTTACAAACCACGAAGCCATACCGGCCAATCAGAGACAGCACAGCGGAAGAGGACCAATAAGAAGGGCACGAAATCTGAGGACCTTGAGGCCTGCACCATTTGAATCAGCCAGACCTGCACATCCCCCGGAGAGAAGACCTACACCACGGTCAAGATCGAGGGGCACAAATGCCTGATGGAGATCAACATCGGATCTCCCATAACCATAATGTCCTGGGATAGGCTAAGGAGGACCATCCCCAGCATCCAAAAGCAACAACTCCAGCCCCTGCGGCGCAGCCTACGCGATTACCAAGGGAACCGCATCCCTGTGGAAGGAATCGGCGAGTTCCAGTGGTGTACGGGGAATTCTGGGAGAAGCTTCCCCTCACCATGGTCAGTGGGAAGCTCCCAAGTCTCCTGGGCATGGACTGGTTCAGAGCCCTGGGCATGGGATTCACCAGAGTCCGCAATGTGCGAAGCACCCTGAAAGACGACTTGATGCAGGAGTTCCAGGATGTGTTCAATGAGCGGCTCGGCAAGTATGCATGGACCCTTATCTGATTCAACCTCGATCCCAATATTGCCCCTATCCGATTAAAGCCTAGGAAGGTACCATTTGCCCTGAAACCAAAAATAGATGTTGAACTGGACAAATTAATCAAGCAAGGGGTGCTAGTGCCAGTCGACCATGCCCGGTGGGAGACCCCAATAGTGACCCCCATTAAGCCAGACGGGTCTGTGCATATCGGCGCGGACTACAATTATGCGATCAATAAGGCTCTCCAGCAGAGCACTTACCCAGTTCTGATCGTACACCATTTGCTGCACTCCCTAGGGCCTGGCAAGATCTTCACAAAACTTGATCTTGCGCAGGCCTATCAGCAGTTGCCGGTAGATGCGTAGCTACCGCAGAGGCACAGACTATAGTTACGCACAGAGATGCCTTCAAGTGTACCAGACTCCAATTTGGAGTCAGCATGGCCCCCGGACTGTTCCAGAGCACCATGGAGCAGCTATTACAGGGGATCCCTGGGGTGGTCCCGTATTTTGATGACGTGCTTGTCACCGCAGAGGACGAACTAGCGGGGGAGACTTAGAAAAGTTCAGAAGTGCAGGACTCAGGGTCAAACGCAACAAGTGCACAATCACAGTCCCTTCTGTGGAATTCTTGGGGTATCAAGTAGACAGAACCGGCATACACCCCACCGAGAGCAAGATTAGGGCGATCTGAGAAGGCCCCACCCCCAAAGACAAGGCGGAACTACGAGCGTTCCTGGGACTGTTGAATTTTTATGCAATATTTCTAAAGGACAAGGCAACAGTAGCTGAACCCCTGCACAGACTGTTAGCCAAGAGAGCCACATGGGTATAGGAGAAGGCTGAGGCTACCACATTTGCTGCAGGAAAGAAACTGCTGTCGGCCGAGAGTTTTCTAATCCAGTACAACTCTATGCTTCCCCTTGTTCTAGTCTGTGACACCTCCCCATTTGGTGTGTGGGACGTCCTGAGCCATAGACTACTGAACAGCCTAGAGGCACCCATCGCCTACTACTCCCGGACTCTTTCAAGCGCTGAACAGAACTACAGTCAACTTGACAAGGAGGCCCTTGCAGCTCAGTCTCAGGAGTCAAGAAGTTCCACGAGTACTTGTTTGGCAGAGACTTCGACCTCATCACGGACCATTGCCCACTCTTGGGTCTCATTGCAGGAGATCGACCCACACCGGTAGCCCTATCTCCCAGGATGACACTCTGGGCCATCTTCCTAGCAGCATACTCCTATCGCCTGGTACATCAGCTGGGGTGAGCATGGGCAACGCCAATGCCCTCAGCTGCTGCCCATTACCGGATAGGATAGAAGACCCCATACCCAGAATTCCTGTCCTGCTGATTGACATCTTGGATTCGGGGCCCATCACCTCAGCAGAAGTGGCGAAGGCTTCAATCAAAGACCATGTCATTAGGAAAGTCACAAGCTGGGTCACGAGGGGGTGGCTGGAAAAGACTGAGGGTGGGGAATTCAAACAGTTCGCTAACGAAAGAGGCAAACTGACAATGCAAGGGGGTTGTCTATTGTGGGGCGATCGGGTCTTTGTTCCCTTGTGCCTAAGGGAAAATTTTTTGAATCTACTGCATGAGGGGCATCCCAGGATTGTGAGAATGAAGGGGTTAGCTAGGACCTACGTGTGGTGGCCCCACATGGATAAGGACATCACTGAGCGGGTGGGGAAGTGTCAACCCTGCCAAGAGTCTAGGCCAGATCCACCTATGGCACCAGTATGGGAATGGGAGCGGCCCCAGGGTCCCTGGTCCAGGATCCACATAGATTTTGCTGGCCCATTCCATGAGCAGGTATTTATGGTCGTCGTGGATGCATTCTCTCTTTTTTTTTTTTTTAAATTTTTATTTATACAAATCAATACAATCAGAAACATTTTCGGTTCCATGGTGCATAAATAAATACATAAACTTTTATCTTGTCCTACATATACATATACTATTACTTCTTATAGGTAGATATATGAACATAGTAGTGCTAGATTTTATCTTAATGATTATTACACATAATAATACACAGTAATTATATATACTATCTCGTTTTTTTCCTTCTCTCCAACCACTCGTACCACAGACCCCACACCCCATAATACTCCGAATCCGTTCTGTCATTGATTTCTAAGGACAATTTATTCATTTCTGCACATTCCAATATTTTCTTTATAACAAGTTCTTCTGGGGGTAGCTGTTTTTCCTTCCAGTACTGGGCAAAGGAAATCCTTGCGGCAGTCACTATGTGGATAATTAGATACTTTTTCTCTTTAACATACTCTGTTTTTAGGATTCCCAGGAGAAATGCTTTGGGGTCGAGTTCGAAATCTTCTCCTATAATTTCCATAATCCACTTTGATAATATCTTCCAATATTTTTGTGCATAATTACATGTCCACCAACAGTGGTAAAAGGTGCCCTGTTGATGGTCACATTTCCAACAATTTGCTCTCAAATTAGGGTATATCTTCGCTATCCTTGCAGGGGCCATGTACCACCTATAAAACATCTTATAATGATTTTCTTTATAAGTCACTGCTCTAGTCATTTTAAGGTTTTTTTTCCAAATCGTATCCCATTCATCCAGATTTATATTTTTACCAATATTTTTAGCCCAGGCCAACATCGGCTCCTTAACCACCTCCTCTACAGTGTCGTATTCCAATAAATAATTGTATAGTTTAGCTAGAATTTTCTCATCTGAGCCCATCCAAATCTTATCGAATCCATTTATCCCTATCTCTATGCCGAATTCCTCCTTATCCTTTTTGTATCTTGAAGTAATTTGAGCATATGGCCACCAATCTATAATGATGCCTTGCTCCCTCAATTCTTCCCTAGTTTTAAGGTTCCCTCCCCCATCCAATATCTCTTTATATCTGAACATCTTCCCTATTTCCAGAACATTTGGATATATTAATGCCTCCATGGTGGAGAGCCATCTCGGGATTTTTATGTATTGCCTCTGTCTTATCTCTCCCCATGTTTGTATGAGGGTCTCCCTTATTTTATGTCTATGAAAGTATGTTTTGGTTCTTTTACCAGGATCCCAAAGATATGCATGCCAGCCCTTCTGGAGGTCATGTCCTTCCAGAGTTAGGAGTCTTTTATTTTGTAAAGTAGCCCAATCTTTCAGCCATACTAGATTTGCAGCTTTTTGATATGTCTCCCATTTTGGTAATCCGAATCCCCCTCTCTCCTTCTTATCCTGTAAATATCTAATTGCTATCCTTGGTTTTTTTCCTTCCCAAATGAATTTCCTAATTATTGCATTGAGTTCTAAGAAGAATTTTTTGTCCAGTTTGACAGGTATAGTTTGGAATAAGTATAATAATTTAGGTAAAATACTCATTTTTATTGCTGCAATTCTACCTAAAAATGATATTTGCAATCTTCCCCATTTTTCCAAATCTTGTTTTATGTTCCTGATTAATGGCACATAATTATCCTCCTTGAGGGCCAAGCACTTTGCTGAAATCCAAACCCCGAGATATTTTACCTTCTTAACAATTTGTATCTCCATTACTTCTTCCAACATCTTCTTTCGTGCCTCTGTCATATTTTTGGTTACTAATTTAGTTTTGGATTTATTTAATTTAAAACCTGCTACCTTTCCATAATCGCCTAATTCTTCCAGAATTCTAATGCCTGATTCTAATGGTTCTTCCATAATTAACGCCACATCATCAGCAAATACCTGGGCTTTATATAACTCTTTTCTAATACTCAATCCTTTAATTTCATTATTATTCCTTATCCTCCTCAAAAGGACTTCTAAGGCTAAGATAAATAGAAGGGGGGACAGAGGGCACCCTTGTCTAACGCCTTTTCTAATTTGAAATGTTTCTGAAAGTCCTCCATTCATTAAGATATTGGCACATTGTTTCTTGTATATTGTAAATATAGTGTTGGTAAAATTTGGTCCGAATTCCATTTGGATGATTTGTTGTTTCATAAATTGCCAATTCAGGTTGTCAAACGCCTTTTGGGCATCAACAAAGACCAGTGCCATTTCTTTATTCGGGTGTTCCTCATAATACTCCAATACATCTATTATCATCCTTGTATTATTCCTTATATGTCTCCTAGGGAGGAATCCATTTTGATCACTATGTATTAGATTGTTCAAAATTTTCTTTAGTCTTTCTGCTATGATGCTCATGTAAATTTTATAGTCTGTATTGAGCAAGGAGATCGGTCTATAGTTTTTTATTAAATTTGGATCTTCTCCATCTTTTTGGAGGAGCGTAATGTATGCCTCTCTCCATGATTCTGGTATTTTGGATTCTATTAAGGCCTCATTGTAAATTTCCAATAGTTTTGGTAATAGGATTTCTTCCAGATCTACATTTTTGTACAATTCTCCTGGGAATCCATCCGGTCCTGGGGACTTATTCTTTTTAATCTTAGATATTGCAATTTTCAGCTCTGCCATAGTTATTTCTTTATTTAGCATTTCTTTCTCTTCTTCCCCTATCTTTGGGAGGTTTTCCTTTGCCAAGTACTGGGTCACCTTCTCTGTAGGGACTTGTTCTTCTGCATACAGGGAGGCATAGTATTCCTGAGCAAGCTTTAATTTGTCTTTTTCCTTATTAATAATCCGACCCTCCAAATCTTCCAATTGATATATAATCCCTTTCTCTTTTTCTTTTTTTAATCTATAAGATAGCCATCTACCCGGCTTATTTGCGTTTTCGAAATAAAATTGTTTAGTTCTTTTCATTTTGTACGCCAGCTCCTCCTGATCAATAATATTTAGTTTATGTCGTACAACCATCCAATTTTCTTTGGCTTGCTTATTGTCTGGGTTTTGTTGCAATTCCTTCTCAGCATTCCCTAATTCATCTATCAAAGCCTTCTGCCTCTTTCTTCTTTCTTTATTCCTATATGCGCCATATGCTATCGCCAGACCCCTCAGATAAGCTTTCATTGTATCCCAAATAATTGCTCGGGAGGTTGGTTCTTTTTCATTTTCTTCAAAAAAAAGTTTTAATTCTCCTTTAACTTTCTCTATATTTTGCTTATCCTTTAAGAATTGGCTATTCAGTCTCCATCTTGTATTTTCCCTCTTGTAGGTATTTTTCCATTTGACTTCTAGTGGGTTGTGATCAGCCCATACGTTTGGTGTAATTTCTATTGACATTATGTCCAATCCTATACTTCTGCTTACCCACATCATATCTATTCTGGACCATGACTTTTTGGGGTTCGAAAAATATGTATATTGCTTCTTATGTGGGTGCAGAGTGCGCCAAATATCCACTAGGTTAAACTCTTCTGTCAGATCAAAAAATGATCTAGGTATAGTTTTCCGTTTTTTCTTTTTATCCTTAGGCCCTTTATAATCTTTATCCGGGTTTATTACCCCGTTAAAATCCCCAATTATACCAATATTATTGTTATTCATTGAACTTAATCTTTCCCCTAATTTTTTATAGAAATCTCCCAGTTTTTCATTCGGCGCATAGATCACTGTTAATAGGATTGGACAATTGCCTCTCATTACTTCTACCATTAAGATCCTACCCTTTGAGTCTGCATATTTTAATTCTGCTTTTATATCTTTCTTTACATACAATGCTACTCCTCGTTTCTTTTTTTCAGCTAAAGAAGTGAAAAGATTTCCTAGTTTCTTATTTTCTAAATATTTTTGGTTTTCCTTTTTAATGTGTACCTCTTGGAGGCACACTATATCCGCATTTAATTTGACTAATTTTGTAAAAAAGTTTTTCTTCTTTTTATTATCGTTTAGGCCATTTACATTGATCGAAATCAATCTCCAATCTTCCATTTCTTTATCTTTTATGTTATTCTTTTATTTATTAGCTCGTGTAGCTCTTTGTGGTCTTTGGTTTTTTGCTATTTCTTTACTATTCTTATCTTCCTCCCTCTTCCTCTCCGGTGTTCTTTCTTTCTCTTTTTTCTGCTGAGTAACTTCTTCTTCTGGTGTTATCGCTTCCAATTCCTCCTTACTGCTTTGATCCTCCTCGCTTGCTCTTAACTGATCTAAGAACTCTTGAGCAGCTACCAAACTATCTATCCTAACTTTATTTCCTTGCCACGTAATGATCATTCCTTCCGGCAAAATCCACCTAAACAGAATATTCCTTTTATTCAGTTGGGTAGCCAAAAATCTGTACTCTCTCCTAACTTCTCTTACCCTCCTTGGGATCTGTTTTAATACTATTATCTCTTTCCCCTTATATGTCACCTGTTCCTCTCTTGTCATACTATAGAAGATATCCCTCACCTTCTTTCTAGCAAATCGGATATGCACCTCCCTAGGCAATTTATTTCTCCTTGCGTAGTTAGTCTGGACCCTATAGACCTCATCTAATTCTTTAATAATTTCAAGTTTGTCTTGCTGCAGCACTTCAGCAATTATTTCTGCCATCACTTGGCCTAGGTCCTCTTCTTTCTCTTCGATGATATTTTGAACACGCAAGTAAAAGGAGGCTCGATCCATCTCCAATTGGGTAATGGAGTCTTCCAGTTCCCTGTTCTGTGCCATCAACCTTTGATCCACCATATCCAAATTTTTTTCCTGTTGCTCCATTTTATCTTCCATTTTTTTTATCTTCTGTGTATTCCTTTGTATTGACTCCTGTATATCATTCATTTTTTGATCTATTGCTCCAATGTCTTTCTTCAGCTCTATATGATTATTTGACATTTTCTCCTGCATCATGATCATCATGTCTTGTATAGCTGTCAATGTTGTTTGCATTGCTTGCATTGTGGGTATCATTGCTGATTTTTCAGATTTGGATAAGCCTTCAGTTGATTTCTGCAAAGCTGGTGATGACATTGTAATCGTGGGATTTGAGGGTGTTTTCTTTCCTGTTTTTGTCACCGTAGATGAGAGGCTTGTCATCTCTTTTAACACCTTTTTCTATTCTTTTATGATCCTTTCAATATTTTTCCAAATTATCATTCACCAATATTTGATTGCCTCTACCAAATGTTGTTCCCTTTGTTCCACTATGAAGAGATATCAAATTGTATTTATCTCTAAACTTTCCCCCCTATTCCACTACACAGTATTATTTTAAAGGAACACTGGTTCAAATTATTAATTGTTATCTTCTATCCCTTAACAAATCTCTAATTTGTCAAATTTCAAAATTCACTCATTTAAACTAAAAAATATTCCCACCTTCGATCAGTTTTTGGACTTATAAATTTTGTATATCCCTATTTTACCCTTAATCCTAGTATTCTAATATATAAAAACACACAATTAAATAACTAATTAATTATACAGGCTTATAGAAATTAATCCAGGTTAGATAAAGGCTGTCAAAATTAAGAAACAATAATTTCAGAAAGAAGAGAAAAGAGGAAAAAGAGGGGGAAAACAAAAAGAAATAAAAAAGAGAAAGAAGAAAAGAGAAGGAAAAAAAAGGAAGGAAGAGAAAGGTCAAATATAGAATATATAACTCTCTTAGTGTAGACCTAAAGATTACTTAATAAATATTGTATATTATATAAACACAGGGTTAAATTTAATTATATAAATTAGAAAACCTAATATAAATATAAATATAAATGATATAACTTTAAAGGGATTGAGAAGTAACTATAGATATATTGATATAGAGAAATAGCTGTAAGTATATAGTTTCTTTTTGTTATTGTTTTTGTTATCTATAGGTTATTATTTATCTGATCATTAATCAATTGTTCAATAATTTCTCACAATCAAAAAAGTAAAAGGAAAATAAAGACCAAAAGTATAAGAATGATCCTTTCCAGCGATGCAGCAAGCACACTTAATTGGGTAGTCCGTTTCTCTCTCGATGACTCTCAACTTCAGTCCCTGTCAATTTTGCATAGTCATTCAGATTGCATCGGCCACCTTGTCTTCCCCCGAGGCTCTCTCCTTCTCTCAGCTCCGATCTAACTTTCTCCTTCGTTCTGTCAGCAGCCGCGCTTTCTGGATACAGTCTCCTTTACTCTATCCTTCCAATCCACACTGCCAGCTTTCACAGTAAATGCACTCGATACAAAGTATCAGTTCTCTCTCTCCTGGAAGTGCCGTTCCCGTTTTAAAAATCCTCAGTCTCACCAGCTCGTCTAAAATCCCATTTACACTCGATCTCTTCCTCCTGCCTCACGATCGCCGCCAATTCCTTCCTGAGACCTTCTTTCCCGACGCAGCCAGCACGATCCGATCGACCACACACCAGGGGTGCTCAAGGGGGGTGGATTTGAGTAGTAACAGGCACCAACTTCACCGAAATCTTCTCGCTTCCTCTCTTGTTGGCTATCGCAGCTTCGAGCCTGCCATTAATGGCAGACGCGCCGCGTTGGTTTGACAGCGGCTGTCAGTTCGACAGAGAGTGCTTGCTCCTCACTACTCTGTCTACCGGCACCCCGCTAATGTCCGCTGAGCTCTCCAAGCCCCCACGCCTCGAAGGGACCCCAAAACACGGCGGAAAGTTGGCGCTGAAGGCAGCAGTCGCTGTCACAGCACCATGCCGCTGAGATTCACCAACCGGAAGTCGGATGCATTCTCAAAGTGGCTGGAGATTAAACATGAAAGTCACTACCACTGATGCAGTCATAAGGGAGGTAAGACAATTGTTCACCACCCATGGCCTATCAGATGTCCTGGTTTCAGACAACGGCCCCCAGTTCACGGCCACACAGTTTGAGGGGTACCTGGCGGAGTTGGGGATCAGGCATGTACTGTCCACCCCATTTCATCTGGCGAGTAATGGGTTGGTGGAGAGATTTGTGAGGATGGCTAAGGAAGCCCTCTTAAGCTTAGGCCCCGGGGACTGGCAGGAAAGAATAGACCAATTCTTAACAGCCTAGTACACCACACCATGTACTGCCACAGGCCGAAGCCCAGCGGAACTTCTAATGGGGAGAAAGCTCCGAGGAGTCCTGGACAGACCCAACTACTCCCCCGACAGTTTCAAAGGGGCAGAAAGGAAGTTTAGGGAGTTCACAATAGGGACTCTGGTATATGCGCAGAACTACGGGAAGGGCCCCCTCTGGGAGACAGGGACTATTACGGAAATAACCAGGCCCAAGTCTTATAGGGTAGACATGGGAGATGCGAAGGTTTGGCGCCGGCACATCGATCAGCTATGAAAGCGAGTAGCCGCCGACACCGAAGAAATCTTCGACAAACCGCTCCCTGACTACCAACAAGACACCAGAGCTAACTCAAGCCCGAGTTCAACGGAGGACTTAGCTGTCGGTCCCGACATCCAGCGCCGCCCCATCGAGGAAGATCGACCAGCCGAATAAGTCGCTGCCCACAAGGAATTCGCGGAGGTTCCATTGGCAGAGCAAGGAGAAACAGAGTTCCTCTGACCCGCTCGACGCCACACCTCTAACTGAACTGTGCAGGTCAGCTAGGGCACAGACACGCCCTGATCACCTGAGAGACTATGTATGCTAATGTCCACCCCAAGGGACTTCTGGGAGGGGAGGAGCATTATGTAAATAGGTTTTGGTGGGAAATTTGAATAAACTAGCCATCAGCTGATTGGCTGACCACCGCAGCTGCAAGGTATATAAGAGAGGTGTTTCCCCAGTTCAGTTGCTGGATTCTCACTCTAATAAGAAGAGCTGTTGTCACTCACTGTCTGGCTTGCTGCATTCTCATTCACTCAACTTAACAGTTTGTTGTCATAAAAGTAAACCTAATCTATTGCTTTTTCCTCCAAAACAATCCTTTATCAAAGGATTGATAAAGTTTGGTTTGGTTTGGTTTGGTTTTCTTTATTTTGGATTAGTATTATTTGCTTGGATTTTTATTTTATAGTCTTACATTTATTATGTGAAGTATCATAAGCTGACTAACACTGGCCTGCTTTCTTTGGTTCTCAAGCTATTTTGAACCTACAATGCTTCTGAATACCTTTTGATGATAGAATTTTGCTTCTTCACAATGGACATTTTGGTATAAAGTAATAATCATAGTGTCAGGTATGCTTCCTTCAGTATCCAGGAAAGGAGGACCCAGACTCCATTAGAGAGGTTAACTGGTACTTTTACTAGATATGAAATGAACGCAACCATAGAAAGCAGGATTCTGAAGCAAAACGCGTGAAAGTTACAATTAGAAAGCATCCCCCTCCCTTGTGCACCATAAATCATCCAATCCACAGGTCTTCCAGAGGTCAGGTGGGAGCAGACGTCTGGCCATGTCAGCATCCAGGAATGCAGTGTCCGTTGGACTGATAACAGCTTAAGGAAAGGTTTCGTTTCTCAGAAAGTTTCTTAGAAAGCCCGCATGAGCATAAACCCCCCTCCCTCTGTTTCTATGACAACCGAAGCGGCAAAGCAAAACTAGCGAGGTTGACATTCGGCCCCCCTTCAGAAGAGATAGCTTCTAATCCTGAAACAGAGAAAAGAAGAGGTAATACCACAACAATTAATACTCATCATGATTCAAGGTTTATCAGGGTATTTGGTGTGGAACAGCTGCACTTTTCTAGGTGCCCTAACATCACGTTTATTCACCCACTCAGCTTGTGATAACGGGAAGTGCTTCCAGGCTACGAGATACTGTACTTTCCCATGATGTTTTCTAGAGTCCAAAATCTCTTTTACTTCAAAGTGTTGTTCCCCTTCAATGAGGATGGGAACAGGAGGAGGTTCCTTGGACGGACGTAGAGAGGATGATTGTTCCAGTTTCAGTAAACTAACATGAAACACTGGATGAATTCGTCGCAAGTTCTTGGGTAAATCTAATTCAACCGTGACTGGGTTAATGATCCGAGTAACAGGGAAAGGGCCCACATACTTAGGACCAAGCTTTTTTGATTTCTGCGGAGTTTGTAAATACTTGGTAGACAGATAAACCATGTCCCCCACTTGATAAGCATGTGCAGGGCATCTCCTTTTGTCGGCTTGGGTTTTATGGGCTTGGTGAGCATCATCTAACGCTTTACGAGTCACTGCCCAAGTCGCTCGTAGCTGATCGATCCACTCAATCAGAGAAGGGTTTTGTGGGTCATCATGAGGTAACTCTGGGATTGGCACAAACTCTTGCCCAGAAGCCACCTTGAAAGGAGTGAAACCTGTGCTGCTATGTACGGAATTATTATATGCCACTTCTGCGAATGGCAGTAATTCCACCCAGTTGTCTTGTTGGTAGTTTATATAACATCTTAAATATTGTTCTAGCACGCCATTGGTTCTTTCACAGGCCCCATTGGTCTGGGGGTGGTGGGCGGAGCTTAGTCCTTGGGCGGAGCCTATCAACATTAGGAACTCTTTCCAAAAGCTGGAGGTGAACTGTACTCCCCTGTCTGAAATTATACGTTTTGGTGCTCCATGTAGCCTATATACATCTTGAATGAACATCTTAGCAAGGGTTTTTGCTGATGGGATCTTAGTGCATGGGATAAAATGCACCTGTTTGGAAAACAGATCAGTTACTACCCATATAACTGTGCAACCCCCACTCTCGGGAAGGTCTACAATGAAGTCCATGGATATTTCTTTCCAAGGAGCAGTGGGCCTGGCCACACTTTGGAGAAGACCAGATGCCTTCCCAGGAGGTCTCTTAGCTGAGGCACACATATGCCTCTGTGTCCTTTTTGAGCGTGGGCCACCAAAACTGTCTTTTGACGAGATGTAAGGTTTTGACAAATCCGAAGTGTCCCGCCACCTTGGAGTCATGGGCGTGTTGCAAAACAGTTACTCGTAAATTAGCTGGGACATACAATTTGGCTCCAACCCAAGCTAGTCCATCACGAAGTGTACATTCGTTTGAGTGGGCTTGGAACCACTCATCGGTTTTTAAAGTCTCTTTTAGTTGCTGGAGCAACTCACCCGACAGACTTGGGTCACGTTTCGACTGTGCTCGGGTAGTCACTGGTGCCGCCAGTTGAGCAGACGGGACAATTGGACGGACAACTTCCTCCCTGGTGCTGTTGTATTGAGGCAATCTGGACAAAGCATCTGCCATGAAATTCTTCCCGCCAGGAAGGTAGCGCAAAGTGAAGTTAAAACGGTTGAAATGTTGGGCCCAGCGCACTTGTTTTGGTGACAGCTTACGTGGGGTTTTCAAAGCCTTGAGATTTTTATGATCAGTCCAAACTTCAAAAGGATGTTTAGCTCCTTCGAGAAAGTGTCTCCAGGTTAGAAGTGCCCAACGTATGGCGAAAGCCTCCTTTTCCCATATGGCCCATCTCCTTTCGGTTTCGGATAGTTTCCGGGACGTGTAGGCACAAGGCTGTAATTTTCCATCCGCATTCTTTTGCAGAAGTACGGCCCCTACTGCAACATCACTGGCATCTGCCTGTACCACAAAAGGTTCGTCCATATCTGGGTGTTTAAGGACTGGTTCAGCAGTAAATAGCCGTTTCAGTTTTTCGAATGCTGCCTGACAGTCCATAGTCCATTCAAGAGGTTTGGAGGGTTTTGGTTTTTCTTCACCCTTGGTTTTCAGGAGATTAGTTATTGGCAATGCGATTTTGGCAAACGAGGGGATGAACTGTCGATAAAAGTTAGCAAATCCCAAAAAACTCTAACTGCTTGCGGGTGTGTGGCGCTGTCCATTCTAACACCGCCTGAACCTTTGCAGGGTCCATTTCTATTCCCTCCGGGGAGATGCGATAGCCAAGATAGTCAATTTTGGTTTGGTGGAACTCACATTTAGAAAGCTTTGCATACAGTTCAGCAGCCCTAAGTTTTTTCAGGACGGTGCGTACTAATCTCACATGGTTGGCCATGTTTTCAGAGTAGATAAGAATGTCATCCAAATAAACGAGCACCCCCTTATACAAATGCTCATGCAAAATTTCATTGATTAATTGCATGAATACTGCAGGAGCCCCTTGTAGTCCAAACGGGAGTACTCGGAACTGGAAACACCCCAGCGGACAGTTAAATGCAGTTTTCCATTCATCCCCTTCCTTGATGCGCACCCTGTAATAAGCCTCCCGTAAATCCAATTTGGTAAAAATCTTCCCCTTCCCTAAGTGAGCCAACATGTCCTTCATGAGGGGTAAGGGGTAGACGTTTTCCACGCAAATCGCGTTTAGGTTCCTATAGTCAACTACCAGACAAAAGGAACCATCTTTCTTTTCTCTGAATAAAACTGGTGCGGCCACTCGTGGTCTGGCTGGTTGGATGAAGCCCCGTTCTAGGTTTTTGTCAATAAAATTTCGTAGTTCCCCCAGTTCACGAGGGGTCATAGGATAAATCTTTGGCTTAGGGAGCTTCACTCCCGGGAGTATCTCAGTAGCACAGTCTGTAGCCCTGTGGGGGGGCAGCACATCCGAGGCCTTCTCGCTAAAAACTTCACGGAGATCCCAATACTCTTTGGGAATTTTCTCCTCCCCCTCTATGTGGTCTATTGCCATCTCCGCTTCTTCAGGGCCCCCTCTGTCTTTAAGGGAGGGCTCCTTCCCTTCAGGTGGTGGCTTACTAGCACGAATGCGCAGAACCCCCGTTTTCCAGTTAATTCGTGGGTTCCATTTCCGTAGCCAGGGCAAGCCGAGAATGAGGGGTCGTTCCATGTTAGGGGCCACCACAAAACTGAGAGTCTCTACGTGGTCCCCTAATTTCATTTCAATGGGTTCCGTTATGGAACTAGTTGGGGCCCCGCCTGCCATCGACCCATCTAGCTGGCAGAATGCAATAGGCCTTTTCAGCTCCCTCAGTCCCAGGCCCATCTTTTCTACTACTTTCGGGCTGATAATGCACCTGGTGCACCCAGAGTCTAATAAGGCTGGCATCTGTGCATGGGCCCCTGTGGATGGTACTTTAAGTTCTATGGGGATGAGTAGGGGCCCCTCAGTGTGACTCACCAGATCATCGGAGTTGGAGTCGGTCTCGCTGTTGTCCGCGTTGGTCGGAGTTCCCAACTCCCCTTTGGTCCGGGGAGCGAACTCTACGACTTCCCCCTCCAGCGCGACTTCACGAACTTTTGCGGGTGTTTTGTCCATCTTCTTTGGCGCTCTGCTGGCAGGTTTTGGCACTGGCCTGGAAGAGCACTCAGCGGCCCGGTGTCCTTCCATGCCGCACTTAAAACAAGTGAAAGGCTTCGGCTTGGGTTTGGTTTCCGGCCTTCCCCCAGCCATCTTTGGGGCTTCCTTGCGGTGGTAGGAGAATGAGGGTTCCCCGGCACGCCCCCTCCTTAGTCGGCTACGGCTTATCTCAATTTCTGCATCCTCAGCTGCTATGTACTTTCTCAGGTCCGGCAACCTTCCGACCCCTGTCGACCATCGGGCTGGCTCTTCCCTCGGTTCCTTCAGCTGTAAATTCTCCATCCATATCGCAGCCTCTTCGGGTTGCTGGTATGAAGACATTGCCGAGCCATATGCCCCCATCTGTTCTGTATCACTTCCCTGATCAGACATTCTGTAAGTTTTTCAGCCCCCTCGGTGTGGATCCGGGATGGCTGTGATGAGAATCCTGCTTATTGTCAGGTATGCTTCCTTCAGTATCCAGGAAAGGAGGACCCAGACTCCATTAGAGAGGTTAACTGGTACTTTTACTAGATATGAAATGAACGCAACCATAGAAAGCAGGATTCTGAAGCAAAACGCGCGAAAGTTACAATTAGAAAGCATCCCCCTCCCTTGTGCACCATAAATCATCCAATCCACAGGTCTCCCAGAGGTCAGGTGGGAGCAGACGTCTGGCCATGTCAGCATCCAGGAATGCAGTGTCCGTTGGACTGATAATAGCTTAAGGAAAGGTTTCGTTTCTCAGAAAGTTTCTTAGAAAGCCCGCGTGAGCATAAACCCCCCTCCCTCTGTTTCTATGACAACCGAAGCAGCAAAGCAAAACTAGCGAGGTTGACACATAGTATCATAGGGCTGGAAGGGACCTTGGAGATCTTCTAGTCCAACCCCATGCCCAAGGCAGGAGTCCTTATTCCATCCCAGACAAATGGTTGTCCAATCTTTTCTTGAAAACCACTAGGGATGAAACATCCACAACTCTGGGAGGCAAGCTATTAATCTATTGATTAATTGTTTTCACTATCAGGAAATTTCATCTTAATTCCATGTTGAATTTCCCTCTGATTAGCTTCCACTTATTGCTTCTTGTCTTACCCTCAGGTGCTATGTAAAATAAATCAACTACCTCTTTCCTGTAACAGACCTTCAAGTATTGGAAGACTGCTATCATGTCACTTGTGAGGGCCACACAGGATGGATTTTGTAATACTTGAAACATGATTTTTGTAGTACTGTTGCATTGGCTGACTAATATGGGTTTTCTTTTCTTTTAATTTTTTTTCAAATGTATTACTAATAATTTGCCATAAGTCTTAACCTTCAAGAAAAGCCTCTCTTTTGAGAGCAGGGCTCCCCAGACCACTTGACATAGAATGACCATTATCCTTTTCATAGGGAGACCCCATTTTATAAGAGTAATAAATAGCTTTTAAATGATATTCTGACTTGCATATTGGAAAAGGTAAACTGAGGCACAACCTAGAACCAGATTAAGCCTTCTCTTAGTTAGGATAAATATACCTAGTTCTCTTAGCAGTTCATTGTACAGTTTAGCCCCTAAGCTCTTATTATCTTTGTTGCTATTCTCTGCACACTTTCTAGGCCTCAGCATCTTTTTTTGAATCATGGTTACCAGAACTGGACACATTATTTCAAGTGTGGCCTCATTTGAATTGTGTGGATTATTGAGCAGTATTATCACTTCCCATGATTTCGATTTTGTTGGTGCAGCCTAGGACTGCATTGACGTTTGGCAACTTCATCACACTGCTGACACATACTTATAGGTATTCACCAGGACTCCTAGGTCCCTCTCACAGGCTCTACTGTTGAGCCAGGTATAGATTTATATACTACTTCATAGTGTTTTACAGCCCTCTCTAAGCAGTTTATAGAGTCAGCATATTGCACCCAACAATCTGGCTCCTCATTTTACTGATCCCAGAAGGATAGAAGGCTGAGTCAAATTGAACTCCTGGAGTGAGCAGTGAGTTAGCCTGCAGTACTGCATTCTAACCACTGCACCATCACAGAATAATAGAGTTGGAAGGGACCTTGGAGGTCTTCTAGTCCAATCCCCTGCTCAAACAGAAGACCCTATACCATTTCAGACAAGTCCAGTCCCATCTTAAAAGCTTTCAGTTATGGGTCATCCACAACTTCGGCAGGAAGGCACTTGTTAATTGTTCTCGCTGTTAGGAAATTTCTCCTTAATTCTAGGTGATTTCTCTCCTTGATTAGTTTCCATCCATCATTTTTTGTCTTGCCTTCTGGTGCTTTGGAAAATAAGTTGACACCCCCCCCTTCTTTGTGCCTGTCCCTCAAATATTGGAACACTGCTATCATGTCTCCCCTAGTCCTTCTTTTCATTAAACTGTTTTTCATAAGTTTTAGCTTCCACCCCCAATCATCTTTCTTGTTCTTCCCTGAACTCTTTCCATTGTCTTTACATCTTTTTACATTGATCTTGAATCTATCCCTCTATTAATGCAGCCTAGGATTGCATTGGTTTTTGTGTATGCTGCCTCACACTAATGGTTTATATTCAAGTGATTATTCACTAGGACTCCAAGATCTCTCTCACAGTTACTGGCCAAGTTTCATCTAGACTGTACCTGTGCAATTGGTTTTTCTTGCCCAAGTGCAAAATCTTACTTTTATCCACAGTGAATTTCATTTGTTAGATAGGGCACAGTGTTCAAGTCTGTGGAGATCCATCTAAATCTTGAGCCTATCTTCTGGGGTGTTGGCTATTCCTGCCAGCTCAGTGTCATATGCAAATTCAGTGAGTTTCTCTTCTATTCCCTCATCTATATCATTTATGAAGATATTGAAGAGTTCTGGGCCTAAATCAGAACCCTGCCCACCTCCCTCCACGTGGACATAGTTTCATTAAGGACTACATGTTGAATATAGTTTCTTTTTTTTTTATTTTATTGAAAAATTTTTACAATACAAATTTTATCATTTCTCCCCCCCGCACTTCCCCCCAATCCCCCCTTTCCCCCCAACTCCCCCCCAACTCCCCCCCAACCCCCAATCCCATTTCCCCCCCATCTCCCCCTTGGCTTCCACTACAAATTAAAAAAGAAAAAGTACATATAACAAAAATAATATAACAGATAAACCTATAATTAATAAAGTCTTCCTAAAACTAATAATATTATAATAAAAAACTAGTAATAGTAATATTTACCTCATTTATCAACCATCAATACTCATTTATCAATCAATACCACTCTTATAATATTTAAGCCCAGATAAAAAGTGTCATACCTTTCTCTAATCCAATATTAATAATTATTTACCTAAGTCAATCCCCCTTATTATATAATAATAAAATATAATATATAGCATCTATGTCAAATAATTTTCTTTATCAATGAACCAATTTTTAGCCTTCTCTTCCTCTTAATTAAGGTTAAATATACTGTAACCCAATTAAGTCAATTTCTTCTTCCAACACAATTGTTATAAACTTCATATTCCAACTGTGCCCATCAGCTAAAAAAAACATTGAACATTTCTCTAATCTAATATTAATAATTATTTACCTAAATCAATCCCCCTTATTATATAGTAATAAAATATAATATATAATATGTAAAAATTATGTCAAATAATTTTCTGTCTCAATAATCCAAATTTTAGTCTTCTCTTGACCTTGATTGAAGTTGAATATACTATCTTCCAACATAGTTTTTATAAACTTCATATTCCAGCTGCCCCCATCAGCAAAAAACATCTATCCATATAAAAATCCCCCCGAATGACTTTATATTTGTAAAATCCAACCACAAAGGTATTTTGTAATCCTCTAGGTAGAACATTCAACCTAGCTACTGCTGTACCACCTAAAAGAACAGATGCAGCTCATCCCAATTTTCCAAGTATAAGAACTACAAGCTGCATTCCCAGATGTTCCTTTAAAGCTCTTTCAAATACTGCCAACCTTTCCACTTCCTTCCTTCAGGTTTCCAAGATGTTTTCATCTTTATTTTCTTCATCTACATGATTAGTTCCAAAAAGCTATAATAGGGTAACCACAGATCATCTGCATGTATTGCAGCGATCTGTTTACCTTTATCAAAATGTTAAATCCAACTCAGGATGAGTTTTGCAAAAATTTTATATCCATTTTTGTATATAAATCAAGTATGATCAAGATTATCTTTTAAACTATTTCAATTAGTAAAATATTTGCCATCCTTTCTATAGAAAATTCAATCTATTCATAAATGTCTTTTAAGTTTCACAAAGCGAATCAAGCAATTGAAGAAGTTTCTGTTGCACAGCAGTGGTTTTCAGTTTAGTTCCTCCCTTGACTTCTGTTTTCTGTTGCTTGCCATCATCCCCCTTTTCCTCTTGTAGAGTACTGGGCCTCTGCTGTTTCTGCTTTAGTGAAATTTGCTTCTCATCTCGAGTTATATATTTATCTTTCAATTCTTGCTTCAACAGTTCAAGGCCCAGTACCACATCTCTTGAATCTCTGGGATGCTTTATTTTCAGATCTGGAAAATCCATAATAAAATCATCTGAAAAACCACCTAGTGCTCCTTTTTCTTCTAACACACTTTGATTTTCTAATTCCATCTGCCTGCATTGTTCCTCAGTCTCTCTTTCAAATTCTTTATCTTTAATGTCTTCTTCCATGGTTAACAACATAAATGAGGATGAAGATATGGGGGCTCCCTTAAGAATATTATTATAAAAATGTTCTGCTTTTTCAATAGTATTTAAACAATATCTCACATCTTGATATCTCAGAATTACACCAACTGGTACATCCCATCTGAATGGAATCTTACTTCTCTTCAATTCCTTCACCAAAAAACCAAAATCTTTTCTGTCTCTCAAAATCTTAGGTGGTAGCTCTTTATAAACACTAATTTGTGTACCTTCTACCTGCACAGTAGCAGAGTAGGACTTTTGCAAAATATCATTTCTCAATCTTCTATCAGTAAAATAGACAACAACATCTCTAGGCAGATTCCTTTGTCTGGCCACACGTGAATTCACCCTATAGATTTTTTCAATACAGCTAAGAATTTGATCATCTTCCAACTTTAGTAATGCTGCTAATGCCTTAGCACAGACTGTTCTTAAATTTTCTCTATCGTTCTCTCTTATGCCTCTTAATCTTATCGCAGACTCCATGGCTTTAAATTGAAGCATCATCACATCATTTTCAATTTTTTGATTTCTGGCATCAGCTTTAAAAAATTTTTCTTCTGTGGCTTTCATCTTGGAATCAAGCTCTGTACTGACTTCATCCACTTTCTTCCCCATCTCCAACATTGCATTTGAAAGAGCAGAAACTACTTTAGTAATAATTTGATTCAATTTATCATATTTTTCCTGTACCAGTTCCTCAAGTTGCTTCTGTGAGCTTTCTATCTTCTCAACAACACTTCCCAAAGACCTAGTTATAAAGTCTTTTAAATCCTCATTTCCAATTCCCTGCAACTGCATTTGAGTCTTTTCTACTTTTTCCTTTGTCTGATAAGTAAGAGAGCCCCCCCTTGATTTTTGTTTTGGAGTCATACTTCCACAAAATCTTAACTTTTCCCAAAAAAGCAAAGGGATTCTATTTAAATCAATTTTGTTTCTTTTTTTAAAAATCCTGTTAGAATGTTTCTTTTAAGTACTTCAAAGCAGGCTTAGCTCTCACTTTCCACTTTCCATTTTCTCAGGCATTTTCTCTAGCAAAGTCAGTCACCATTTTCTCAGGCATTTTCTTAAATCTCTCTTTTCCTTAAAAATTATTAAAAGAACAAATACTTGCTGTTTCCTTTTTAGTAAATCCAGGTTTCATCAGATTGCTTGCTTGCTGTAGATTTCTATCATTCTAGTGGCGTTGCTCTCGTCGTCTGGCTCTGCTGCTGCGAGCAGAGGTCCCTCGCTGCACGGAGCTTCTGTGAGATGAATAGGGAGCCATCACCCTGAGCCCTATCCAGGACAAAAAAAAGGTCCTGGGGGCAACTCAGGGGGCTCTAACAACCCCCACTAGCTCTACCCACTCTGCCGTTTACAGAGCAGGTTTTCCGAGCCGCCTGCCTGCTGTAGGGCGGCTCCAACGCACGGCGCGGCCGGCGGTCATGAAAAGACCGTCCGGCAATGACGGAGACGCCACCGGAAGCCCGAATATAGTTTGTTTATCAGTTACAAATCCCTCTGGTGGTAATGCTGTCTATCACACATTTTTCTAGCTTACCAAGAAATAGGTTGTGGTCTACTTTGTCAAATGCCTTACTGAATATGGCATTTCACTGTTCTAGTAATTTAATCACTTCGCCAAAAAAGAAAGAAAAATGATTTGTTTGGCATGATCTGTTTTTGACAAACCCATGTTGGCTTCTGGTTATAACTTTGCTTGTTTCTAGATCAGGGGTGCCAAACTGGATTTGATTAAGGGCCGAATCAGCATTGCGGTTGTCCTCCAGATATGTATGTGCGTGCGTGCGTGCGTGTGTGTGTGTGTGTGAGAGAGAGAGAGAGAGAGAGAGAGAGAGATCCGATCCAACCTCAGAGAGTTATACCAGGGCTGGTGGCGGTGTGCTTCAGTGCCTAGCCAGTGGGGCACTTCTCACTCAGCCGCTTTCCCTCTACTCCTCCTCCTCCTTCAGACAAAAGCTGCACTTTTCATCTGTCCATTGCAGTGCAGCACCCGGGATTTACTTTGACAAGTGGTGGGACTTGAGGGATGAGGAATCCCTGTTTGTGGCGGAATGGGAAACCGAGCAGCTCTGAAAGCAGCTCTCTCTCTCTCTCTCTCTCTCTCTCTCTCTCTCTCTCTCTCTCTCTCTCTCTCTCGCACGCACGCACACACACACACACACACACAGGTTTGATCAGATTGTTCTCTCACTCTCTCACCCCACCTCATAGTGGTGGCACCAGCCATGCTCTCCACAGCGACCTGCACTGCTTCGTCCACCACCCCCATCGCCTCGCTTCGTTCGTCTTCGTTCTTTACCACTTCTCCTTGCTCACCACCATAACAGAGTAGAAGGATGAGCAATGCATCGGTGTGGCAGCCACAAAGTGAGGTGGTAGGAGGTGGAAAACAAAATGAGGTGGTCTATCACTGAACATTCAACATCACTGAACGTGAGAGAGATAGGTGGAAATTTAAGAAGAGACTGGACAGGTATTTATATGGAATGATAGGGTCTTCTAGTTGAACAGGAGGTTGGACTAGAAGACTTCCAAAGTCCCTTACAACTGTTATTCTGAAACCTGCACAGTTCTGGGGCTACTGGTTGTCTCACCTAATTTAAGATAAATTCTGAAGAGACTCCCTGGCAAGAGAGTTACAGTCAGATTCATTTGATCTACAGTATTTTTTATCCATGATTTTTAACTATCTTTATCCTTTCTATCCATAGGTTTTTAGTTTGTCTGTTTTCCATTGCCTTCTCCTAAGCAGTTTGAAGGATATTTGTATACCCTTAATTTTGACATTATAGGCATACTTTTGACTTATCTATTTGTCATGACAACTTTTACTTATTTTATTTTATGAAAAACTGTTTATCTGGCAATATAAGGAGGTAATAAGCAATTCATTTCTTTTCAGAAAGAGAACGCTGCTGCTAAATAACATGTTTGCCATTGTGGCTGCATTGTTTATGGCATTCTCACTGCTGGCCGGAATCTTGGAAATGATTATTTTGGGCCGATTCATAATGGGCATTGATGGAGGTATGATTTAATTTGTGCAAGATACTGATGTTTAGTGAATATTCTGAGTCCATGCACACTAGTCTTTTAACATCTCAACTGAACTACCTGAACCTGGAAAAATAGGCTGAATTCTTAAGAAATAATTTTTTGATGCATTTTTTTTCTCGTTGACATTTTTTTTTTGAGTTATAAGATAAAATAAGATACAAAATACAAAAGAAAATATGAAAACAATGGGGAGGAAGGGGGGAAGAAAATTGAGGAAGGATTAAGAAAAAGAAGCATTGACTTCCAACTCTCTCTGTTGCAGTAAAATAAGGCATTAACATTAAATCACAACTTTTTGTTTTTTTCATAATATAAACTAGCCATTTCTAGAAGGATCTATCAGTCTCAGTGATGATGTTCAAAAATTTTTACTACCAGTTCTGTGGGCGTGGCTTGTTTAGTGGGCATGGCTTGGTCATGTGACGGTGGGCGTGGCTTGGTGGTCATGTGACTGGATGGGCATGGCTTGGTACTCATGTGACTGCGTGGCATGACTAGGTGGTCATGATCCTAGTTCTCCCTATGAGGATTCCTGCCTCCAGACCTTTTGCAATCCCCAAAGGGTCATAGGAAACCAGATTCCATACAGCTCTGAACCCTTAAGGCAAACTAAATACAAGTGGTCCTCGCTTGATGGCTGGTTGCTTAGCAAGTGTTCAGATTTACGACTGACCTTCCCAGAGCTACTTGACCTGTTTTTGGAGTTTTGACAGTCATGCATGCACACACACACACACACACACACACACACACACACACACTTATGACCAGTTACAACATCCTACACAGTCATGTGAGTGAGGTTTTCTATGTTTTTTGCCAGTTTCCAACAATTCTTTCTGGTTTCCATTTAAAAATGTCCATTGGGGAAAATGGACTTGTTTAACAACCACAGTGTTTGATTAATGACCACAAAGTTCACTTAACGATCATGGTGTTTGCCTAACTCAGGGGTTTGTAACCTTAAACACTCAAAGAGCAATTTTTCTGTTTTCTTTTAAACAGGTATCTCTCTCTGTCTCTTTTCTCCCTCTCTCTCTCCCTCCTTCTCACATCTCTTTCTCCTTCTCTCTCTGTCCTCTCTCTTTTTCTCTCATTTCTCTCTCATCTCTTTCTTTTTCTTTCTCCCTATCTCTCTCTTGTCTCTCTCATCTCTTTCTCTTTCTTTCTCCCTCTCTGTTTTTCATCTCTCCCTCTCTCTTCCTTTCTCTCATCTCCTCTCACTCATCTCTCTCTCACCTCTTTCTCTCTCTGTCTGTGTATGTGTGTGTGTGTGTCTTGTCTCTATCTTTCCCCGTCTCTCTGTGTCTCTTGACTCTCTTTCTCTTTCCCTCCCTTCCTCTTGTCTTCCTTTCCATCCCCCCTCTCTCTGTGTCTCTTGTCTCTCTTTCCTTTCACCCATTTCTTTCTCTCTTTCACTCCCTCCCTCCCTCTGTCCGTGGGGGTGGGGGTGGGGATGGGAAGGAACCTCTGAACTGGTGCTGGGTGGTGTGAATCTGACGTCTGGAGGCCGATGAGCCAGGTACTGAAGACCAGATGGGGCAATCCCGTATTCTCCCCAAAAATAACAGATGTCTTGTCACTTGCGAACACTTCTGGTGAGGAGGAAGAGAAGCGTGGTGGGAGAAGGCTTGGCAGGTGTCAGACGGGCGGCGAGCGCTTCATGGCTCCTAAGGGGGGGGGGGTTGAGCCTCCCCACTCACAACATCTTCACCCGAGGGCATCGCTGGCAGCCGCTTCCTGCATCAGCAGATCTGTGCTCTCTTCCAGCACTGCTCAGCCTCCTCAATGAGCGGAGGCAGGAGATGGCAGTTTCTTTCGCTGCCTGCAAGGTGCGGGCAGCGAGCAGCAGAGCAAGTAAGCCAGCAATCTGCCAGCTGCCTCTAATCTGCAATTTATAAATGTGCTCATGAGTAAACTACAGATTAGAGGCAGCTGACACTCCACAAGGACTTAGAGGAAGAAAAGAGGCAGCGGTGAAGCCCTGGCTGTCACCCAGAAGGGTACCGCAGAGGAACACATCACACGCCCCTGTTGCCCTCTCTGCTGCTACTTTTGCTCTTGGCTTCTCGGCACTCTTAAAGTCAAACTTGAAGAGCTGGAAGAAGTTTCCTTAAATTGCCATCAAAATCATCTTTGGGAGAGGAGTAGGCTAGCCCCTGAATACTTCTTGGCTTCGTATCACAGAGCAAACACGCACAGTCGCACACACCTCATGGCGCACACACCTCATGACATACATGTTTGCTTACACACATTAAGGCCAAGAAGGAGGAGAAGACTTGGCCGAACTTTGGAAGAACTTTTCCCAAGACTTCTCGTATATTCAGGGGTCATCCTCTCCCAAAGATGAGTTTGGCGGTGATCTAAGGAAACGTCTTCCAGCTCTTCAAGATCTACTTTAAGAGTGTCAAGAAGTCAAGAGCAAAAGTAGCAGTGGCGAGGGCAACAGGCGTGTGACGTGTCCCCCCGTGGTCTTCTCCCGGGTGACAATCAGGGCTTCACTATCGCCTCTTTTCCTCAGGGGCACAGTGTCTGCATTCAAGTCCTTGTGGAGGGACACCCCCCCATCACCCCTGCTGCTAGCTGCCTCTAAACCAGCGATCTGCTGACTCCCTCTAATCTACAGTTTACTCATGAGCACGTTTACTTGTAAGCATGGTGCTCACGAGTAAACTGCAGATTAGAGGGAGTCAGCAGATCGCTGGTTTACTCGCTCTGCTGCTCGCTGCCCACAGCGAAAGAAACTGCCACCTCTTACCTCCGCGCATCAAGGAGGCTGAGCACGGCTGGAAGAGCACGGACCTCCTGACGCAGGAAGCGGCTGCCAGTGATGCCCTCAGGTAAAGATGTTGTGAACGGGGAGGCTCGACCCCACTTAGGAGCCTCAGTTTACTCATGAGCCTTTCTCCCTGCCTCTCCTGGCCAATGGTGCTCACGAGTAAAGTGCAGGTAGGATCTCCCGCATGCTTCCCTCGCAGGCCAGACCAGCTTGGGGAAACACACAGAAAGAGCTCTGGTGCCGCAATCTCCCGTGTGCTCCCCTTCCTCTCCGTGGGCATCAGTCCACCCATTGCTGGTATCACCCCTCTGCCAGCCAGCGGCCCACCCACCCGCTGGCCAGTTTTGTTTGATCTTTGCCAGCAGCGGTGAGCAGAAGTACGCGGCTAGATTCTGGACGGGGCGAGTGAGCATCAGGCAGGTGGGGTGAGTGAGCGGGGACTGGGGACCGGTTTGGGGGCGTGGCCAGCCAGAGGTCGCTACCAGTTCGGTGAACCATGTCAAATTTCCGCTAACGCTTCGCCCGAACTGGTGCAAACTGGCTGAATACTACCTCTGATCAGTATAATCGGTAAAACCCAAAATCAAAGTTTCATTCTTTTCCACTTCAAACACAAAGTTCAAAAGCAGTCTCCATGTGGAAACAAAAGCATTTATATTCTTTTCTTTAATCAAAATAGTCAATTTTACCATTTCAGCCAACTCCATCAGCTTCTGCAACTATTTGTCCAAAGTGTCCTTCCATTTTTGTGCATACAGTAGTCTTGGTGCTGTCAACATATATAGTAATAAAGCTCCATTTTTTTTCTCCAAGTCTTTTTCCATTAGGCCCAAAAGGAAAATTTCTGGTTTCATCTTTATCTTTATTTTCAAAATTTTCTGTATTAAAATCATACTCCAAATTTTTTTTGCTTTATCACATGTCCACCATAGATGATAAAAAGTCCCTTCTTTAGGTTTACACTTCAAAAATTAATTTGACATACCATTAAACATCTTAGATAGTTAAGTACCAACAATACATAATCTTATAATTTTTTTAAAAAATTATAATTTAATGTACATTTTAAACCCTTCATCCACATACTTTCCCATTGTTCAAGCATCACGATATATCTAAAATTCCTTGCCCACTGAATCATACAGTGTTTTACATGTTAATTTTCCAAATTCAATTTCAATAACATTTTATAGATCTTAGCAATAATACGTTCGTTGTTGGCACATAATAAAATTTCCAATTTATTTTTAACAGTCAAATCCATAGCTTTTTAGACAATTTAAATCTTTCTTTCAGTTGTTGATAAGTAAACTAATGGCAAACATAACCTTCTGATTCAAGTTCTTCCCTCGGCTTTAATATTGGGTCACCAGAGTTGAAAGATAAAATTTTGCCATATGTCAACTAGTCTGGCTTCGCCACCATTTCTTTTCTAAAAAAAACTTCCGGGGAGGGAAGTTCCCTCTCTACAAAGAGGGAACTTTGTAGAGAGCCGTTTTATATTTATTCCAACTCTTAGTATGGCACGTCTAACATAATGATTATTAAAATCAATATGAACTTTAATTTTATCATACCATAAATAGCCATGCCATCCAAACCTTAATTCATGGCCCTCTAATTCAAGTAACCTCTTATTCGGGAGGTTCATCTCTTTTTTTAACCAGGCCAGAAAGTATGCATCAAAATACAGTTTCAGGTCTGGTAGACCCAACCCCCTCTTTCCTTAGCATCTTGCAGTAGCTTATATCTAATTTTTGGTTTTTTCCCCCTTGCCATATAAACTGAGAAATATCCTTCTGCCATTGTTTAAATGAATTGTCAGTTGCAAGTATTGGTAATGTCTGGAATAAAAATAACATATTTGGTAAAATATTCATCTTGATTAAGGAGATTCTACCCAATAATGATAAGCAGTTTATCCCATCTTTGTAAGTCCTGTTTAATATTCCTCCAAAGAGGAAGGTAATTTTTTTGAAAAAGTTTTATATTTGTATTTGTCAACATAACCACCAAGTATTTCACCTTTTCCTCAACCCTAAAAACCAACTTTTTGGGCAATATATCACTGTCCTGAGAAGACATATTCTTGATCAACATTGTTGTTTTCTGTTTGTTTGCCAGAGCCCCAAATTCATTTAATTTCCTCATCAAATATTCTGTATTGTTTTTGGGTCCTGTAAAAATACAACCAGATCATTAGCAAATGCTCTCAATTTATAAATTTCTTTCTTAATATTTATACCCCTTATTTTATTATCTTGTCTGATATCTCTATTCATAACTTCTAATACCAAAATAAACAATAGAGGGGACTTTTTGAATTTCACATGACTTGGTTAGATCACCATATAACACCGTATAACAATTTATGTATTCTGTGACATGTAGATTGCTTCAATTCCTTAATGGTGCAGAAATTCTATATCCATCAAAAATTAAGATCTAGAGGACATTGTTAAAGTTGACTTGATCATAAAATAGTAAATTTGCTAAATAATAGTGATGGGAACTTGATTGCGGAAAGATCTTCCCTCCATCTCAATTGAAGTTGATTATACTGTAACCAAGTTAAAGTTATCCATTCTTCCAACAGTGTATTTAATGTTTTTAATTGTAAGCTACCCCGTCATTAAAAAGTACCTCTTTATATAAAATCCCCCCAAGTGACTTTATATTTATATTCCGTGTAATATAACCAAGATTCAACCACAACGGTATTTTATAATCCAATTTAAGCTGGTCCTTCTTCCATACTCTCATCAAGGAGTTTCTAAGTATGTGGCTCTTGAATACTTTATCAACTTTACTTTCATAAAATAAATATGCATGCCACCCATGCACCAAGTCATGGCCTTCTATATTTAATATTCCGGTCTCTGTCATTTCAAACCAGTCACTCGCTTGCATCAAAGCTGCTGCTTCATAATACAGTCGTAGGTTTGGAACTTTAAGGTCACCTCTTTCATGAACATTTTGCATTATTTTTAGCTTAACTCTTGGTTTTTTCTCATTCCAAACAAACTTGTTCACCCCTTTTTGCCATTCAGTCAAATTTTTATCATTTTTAAGCACCGGAATCATTCGAAATAAAAATAAAAATCTAGGTAGAACGTTCATCTTAACTGCTGCTATTCTACCGAGTAGGGATAGTTGCAGTTTTTCCAAGCTTCCATTTCTCTTTGTACCTTTTGCCACATCACCTCATAATTATTTTTAAAAAGTTTTGTATTTGAAGCTGCAACATACACTCCTAGATATTTCACCTTTGCTACTAATTCAAAGCCTGTCTTCCTTTCAAGTTCCTTTTTCTGGGTATCTGACACATTTTTAACTATCATCTTGGTTTTTTCCTGGTTCAATTTAAATCCTGACACCATACCATATTCTTCTATAATGTCTTTCATCTGTATTACCGACTCTATAGGTCGTGTTAGGATAACAATCAGATCGTCTGCAAATGCTCTTATTCTGTAGTCCTCTTGCCTTATAACTATTGTTAGGTTGTAGCTTGTAGCTTGATCCTAACTTGTTGGTCAGGCAATATATCTGTTCCTTTAAGAACAACTGAGCCATGTAATCAGGGTTTGCTGAACCATGTAATTAGGCTATAGTGTTTAAATAGCAGCACAGAGAAGCGTTCCTTCTTCCTGCTGATTCTCGCTGTTTTCTCTGTTGTGCTATGTACTACTTTGATTGTTAGATAATCTGTGGAGGCGTTGGACTGGGCTGTTATTGGACTCCACGTTATCTGGTACTGTATACCAAAAGCTTACTGAAGTCTGTTTACTTTAGTAAGAGAAGATAGTATTGCTGGACTGATATTACTGGTTATGACCCTGGACTGATTTAACTAGACCGAGACTGTTTATCACTTTGTATATAAACTATTTTTCACCTGAGCTGCATGTTACTCTCCTTCCCTGTGTGTTTTTGCTCTGCTCCTTGCAAAAGCAACACACACTTGTACACACACCCTAACAACTATTCCATTCAAAATACTCGAATCTCGTATTTTATTTAGCAAAACTTCTAAAGTTAGTATAAACAACAGTGGGGATAATGGACAACCTTGTCTTGTCCCTTTCTCTATACTAAAATTTGTAGTTAAACTTCCATTGATAATGATTTGTGCACTTCGATCTTGATAAATTGCTGTGACAGCTTGCATAAACTCATCCCCAAAACCCATCTTTATCAATATCTTTAATAGAAAGTTCCAATTAACTCGATCAAAGGCTTTCTCCGCATCCAAAAACACAAGCACTGCAGGGATCTGTTTACTCTTCTCAAGATATTCCAATAAATCTATAATTTGCCTCACATTATACTTCATATATTTGCCTTCTATAAATCCTGCTTGATCATGATGAATCACTTTTTGCATAACTGGCATTAGTCTGTTGGCTAATACTTTTGCAAAAATTTTATAATCCGTATTCAGGAGAGAAATTGGTCTAAAATTTTCCGGTTTTGTGCAACTTGTTTCCTCTTTTGGTATCAACGATACAAAAGCTGCTTTCCATGAAGGGGATATTTTGCCCCCTTTTTGTATGCTACAAAATAAGTCTCTCAAGTGTTCAAGCATTTCTGTTTGTAAAGTCTTGTAATACACCGCTGTTAGGCCATCCGTCCCTGGAGCTTTAGCTGTTTTCAATTGTTTAATTGCAATAATAATCTCCTCGACTGTTATTAGTTGGTTCATTCTTTCCTTTTGCTCCTTAGTAATTTTCATAACTCTCCCTTCTTCTAAATATTTATCTATAAATTCATTCTGTATAACGTCTTTGGCATATAGTTTTGTATAGTAATCTAAAAAGGCTTCTTTAATTGCGTTTTGTTGAAAGACTTCCTTCCCTCCATACTCAATTTTACCAATAACTCGAGAACTCTGTTTCTTCCTCAGTGAATAAGCCAGCCATCTGCCCAGTTTGTTAGCATCACAAAATGTGTTATGTTTTGCAAATCGTAGGTTAATTGCTGTTTGCTCTGCTATAAGCATTTGACATTGATCTTTCAGAAGTTTTATAATTTCTTGTAGTTTTTTATCTGCCGGATTTTTTATAAGTAATTGTTCTTTTTCATTATTTCTCCTTCCATTTCTAGTCTTTTTCTTTGCTGGTTCGATTTATGTTTAGAGTTCATATGTATTAATACCCCCCGCATATAAGCCTTGCTAGTATCCCAAACAATTTCAATAGGGGTACCCTTATTCAAATTAAGTTCGAAGAATTCTTTCATTTGTTTTTTAAACTCATTTACATTCTTTTCATATCTAAACAGATTTTCGTTTACTCTCCATGATCTTCTCTCATTCTTCCCCATTTCTAATTCTATCCACACTGGGCTATGATCAGTTAAAGTTCTCAGAAATATCTTCGTTTTCTTTGTCCTAGAGATTAGATCAGCTGTAATTAAAATAAAATCAATCCTAGAGAAGGATTGATGTCTATCTGAAAAAAAGGTAAAATCCAATTCTTTTGGGTTTTGTTCTCTCCATATATCTTTCAGTTCCAGATCTTCCTTCATATCAAAAAATATTTGTGGTAATTTGGTGCGTATTAACGACTTTGCCAGACTCTTCTTATCTTTTTTGGTATCTATTACACCATTCCAATCATAAGCAAAATAGATCTGTAGTCCCATTGCAATATTTTAGAGTATAATAATTTATAAAAATTTTCATGTTGTTGGTTGGGTGCATAAATTCCAATCACCAACATTACTCCATTTTGTGTATTAATTCAATTGCTAAGTATCTTCCACAATCATCTGCCTCTATTATTTTAGCTGATAGTCTTTTATTCACATAAATCACTATCCCATTCTTTTTCTCTACATCTGATGCTATAAATTGTGCACCTAATTTGGAATTTATTAGGTATTTTTGGTCTAGCAATCTAATATGAGTTTATTGCAAACAAATAACATCGTTGTTAAATTGCTTCAAATAATGAAATATTTTTCTTCTCTTCTGTGGTGAGTTTAATCCATTCACATTCCAGGATAAAAATTTAACTCCCATCTGTATCCTTTTGAAGCTTTAAGAGCATTTGCTGAAGTTGCTGTTCCAATGTAGTAGTCTTCGGCCTGGCTCTTCCCATTGCTTCAGATTTCTGTGATGTAGTATTAACTCCATTCTCATCTTGTGGTGGCAGGGATCTCTGCTGCTGTTGTTTCTCTTGCAGTTGCTTATAAGCTGTTCTGGTGATACGTTGATCTTTTGGTTCTTGTAGTTTCAGCTCTAGATCCAGTGCTATTTGCCTTGTATTCTTAGGTGATCCTCTTATGGTTTCCAGGGGGAAATCTATCAATGGTTCATCCAATAACCCCCTCCTGTTGCTCCTTGAGTTCCAACCGCCACCTCTGCATATGTTTGTTTCCGCTGCTCCTCACACTCTTGTTCAATTTTTTTCTCTTTATCACTCTCCTCTACACATGGAGATGAAGATACACGTGGAGATGCAAACCCAGTTTTTAGAACACTGAAGTAGAATTCTTTAGCTTTTAAAACAGTATTTAATCAATATCTTTCTCCTTGGTACCTTAATATTATACCAGCTGGAGCATCCCATCTGAACTGAATTTGCTGTCTCTTTAGCTCATTAAACCAGGAATCCAAAATCCTTTCTATCTCTTAACATCTTCGGTGGCAGCTCTTTGTAGATCCCAATCTCTTTTCCATCCACTTGGACAGTAGAAACAAAAGATTTTTGCAAGATATCATTTCTTATTCTTCTGTCTGTAAAATAAATCACCACATCTCTAGGCAGCTGTTTTTGCCTTGCCACCCAAGAATTCACTCTGTAGACTTTATCAATTCTGCTTAGAATCTCTTCAGGACTAATCTTTAACATCACTGCCAGGGCCTCTGCGCAAATTGCTCTCACATCCTCTCTGTTATTTTCTTTTATACCTCTCAGTCTTACAGCAAACTCCATAAATCTAAATTGCATCATAGTCAGTTCATTTTCAATTCTTTGGGTTTTATTATCCACATTAGCAATTTTATTATCAACTTCCATTATTTTAGATTCCAATTCTGGACTAATTTCTCCCACTTTTTAATCAATCTGAACAACCACTTTTGACAATCCAGTCACTGCTGTCAATATATCATTTTTCATTTTGTCATACTTTTCTTGGACCACATCTTTAATCTCCTGTTGAGATTTTTCAAATTTTTTGTTCAGATCTTGCATGGCTTTAGTTTGGTTATTCAGAGCCCCTGCAATAAATTCCTTCAAATCCTTAAATCCAGTCTCCTGCTCTTGACTCTGAGTCTGAGAATCTGATGACTGCACTTTTTGCTGGTGCGTAGGGGAGCGCCCCCCCACTGCACCTTTAGAAGCTGTCTTTGTTTGCTTAGAAGCCATACTGCTACGCAATCTTATTCTTTCAAAAAAAGAAATCTTCCTCCCCTTTTTACCACCACAGAATCTTTTCAAAAACTTCCCCAGCTTCAATCCAGTCTCTAAGGGATTTTTCTTCTTCTGGCAGCTTTAGTTACTTTAATTACTTTGTAGCGCGTTAGAACACAAAAGCCCGATAATTACTTTCACTTTCGGCTCTCTTCTCTCCACTATAGTCCAGATGCCATTTTGAAGCCACTTTCACTCTGTCTCAGTTCTTAAGTACAATAACAGGGCTAGTTCAAATACTTGCAATTTTAATTTTGCAGTCTGGATTTCACCCTGCTTGTTTTTAAACTTGCTTGATCTTTGCTATTTAAAGTTGGTTGGGTCGTCTGGCTCTGCATGAATATAGAGTTGTCCCGGGGTCCGGAGCTTCAGCAAACTGTTTAGGGAGCCTCTCCCTGCTTCCTCCCCAGAATTAATCCAGGGGCTTCGCAGGGGGCTCTACCTGTGCTCGCCGGCTCTGCTCTCACTTATCTTCAAAGCGAGAGTTTTTTCAAGCCACCTCTCAGCTTTGGGGCGGCTTTTTACGGACGACGGGGCTGGCAGTCATAAAAGACCGTCTGCGACGACAGCGGCGCCAACCCGGAAGCCTATATATTCTTCATTCACCTCACATTCTTTTATAATCATGTAATCATGTTAACTATCTATATTTCTCCTCAAATCTTTCTTCCATTTTTATCCATTTCTCTAATTGTATTAAATCCAACCAATTTAATTTAATATCTGCTAAAATGTTCTTTAGTTGTGTTATAATCTTTATCTTGTTCTTCCAGTCTTCCTGTTTATATATCTGATTTTCTTTTAGTTTACTAACCCATTCTTTCAATTCAGTCTTAGGGAATTTCTCCATTTCCACCACCAGTGTTAAAGGAGAAATTCCTGGCATCAGCCAGTATCTCCATTTATTCCATAATTCTATCAAATTTTTTAAAAGGGATTTTGAATCCTCCTAGCAATTTTTAAAATATCCTTTTTAAACCAATATGTTTCTATAGGATCCTCTATTTCCCTTAATTCTTTCAACTCTTTATCCCTCCATATTAAATCTCTAGTTATTGCTATAATATCTGGGACCACCTTTAATTGATTAGCTACCCAATAATTTCTAACATTTGGAAGACCCAGCACACCCTTTTTAATGGTTCATACCACAGTGCTTTACTTATTCTTGCTCTCTTACCTCCATTACAATACACCTCCAGCAACCTCTGTATTTGCTTTAATTCTTGATCCGAAAATTTAATTGATATCATCTAAAACAAAAAAATAATTTTTGGTAAAACTTTCATTTTTATCATTGCAATTCTTCCAAACCATGATAATTTTACTTTCTCAATATTTATCTATTTTATCTATTATATCTTTCTTTAGCTTTTCGTAATTTATTTTCTTTAATTTTTGAATATCTTTTGGGATGTCAATACCCAAATATTTAATACTATCTACTATTTTTAATTTATATTTTCCTTTCAATACATCCACTTCTTCTTTACTATGGTTATATAAACATCATTTCTCATTTTTCCCAATTTATTTGTAATCCACTGTACTTTCCAAATTCATTCAGATATAAAT
The DNA here is from genome assembly GCA_030761175.1 of Masticophis lateralis. NCBI lineage: Eukaryota > Metazoa > Chordata > Lepidosauria > Squamata > Colubridae > Masticophis > Masticophis lateralis. The sequence goes on along the minus strand of JAUDYJ010000007.1, from coordinate 23,810,011 downwards.
ATATCCTCTGTATATTAACTACGGGATTTTGAAATGTTAATAATATGTCATCTGCAAATAAATGTATTTTAGTTTTCTTCTGTATACCAATTCCTTCAATCAGCGAATCTTCCCTAAATGCATTTGCCAAAACCTCCATCAATAATGCAAATAAAAGTGGGGATAAAGGGCAGCCCTGTCTCATTCCCCGGCTTGAGGTTATTTTCTCTGTAATACCATCATTTATAGCTATACTCGCTTTATTCTCTGAATATAATTGATTTATCACTTGTCTAAATTTTTTTTCCAAAACCTAACTTCTCTATTAATATCTTCAGTGTAGGCCATTCCACACAATCAAAGGCTTAAATACATCTAATGCTAGTACACCTGCCTTCATTTTTTGATTCTTTATATAGTAAAGGATCCCTTGTTTACTACCCTTCTTATTATATCTGACATTTTCCGACATCTTATAAATCCACATTGGTCATTTTTAATATAATTCTCTATAAATATATTCAATCTATTTGCCAATATTGCTGTAAAAATTTTAGTATCCTGATTAATAAGGGATATTGGCAGTGGTGGAATTCTGCCGGTTCTAGGTGGTTCGGCTGAAACATTTGTTAAATTGCTGGCTCGCCCCACCCCTTGCCCCACCCCTCCGCACCACTGTTTATTGGCCTTGGCCCTCGCAGCACATGAACCGTTTGTTAAATTGCTGGCTCGCCCGCCCCTCCCCACCACTATTTATGGCTAATAAATAGTGGTGGGCAGGGCGGGGCAAAGGGTGGATGAGCCAGCAATTTAACAAACAGTTTGGTGTTTTTTTGTAATTTAATCGGGCTGGAGGCGGCACCTTAAGCCTGCATCCCACTGCTCATGCGCCCGCCCGGCTGCACCTGCAGCCAGCTCCGGTTGCTCTTAATGAGCTTTGCAATGGGGTAGACAGCAACCCTCCTCCTCCTGGAGCCCATTATGATGCAGAACATCGGCTGCAGCCTGGGCAGCCAGTGTTCAGGGGCAGAGAAAAGTCACACATCTTCCCCAGAGACTGGATGGGGTAGGGTTGGCTAGCACCAAGCAGGTGGGAGGCAGCCACAGGACAGTCCTGCTAGGGTGGGCGGCAGGCCGAGATGCTTGAATGGGGTAGCCAGTGGCTGGCGACCCGATCCAAGTGCCTTCCTGGATCTACCCCATCCGATTGCTTCACCCTGCAGCCAGCCCTGTCGGCCTGCGCCCGCCTCCCACCTGGGCAGCAGCAGCCTACCTACCCCGGTTGTATCACCTTGCCCTGCAGCCGGCCCGAACGCCCACATCGGAATGTTTCCGACCGCTCCAGCAGGTCATTTTTATTTAATTAATTAAGGATGCTGCAATGGGCATAAATGATGACTGGTCAAAAATGCGAGGACCTGTCAGAAATCACTTTCTGACCTATATGCATATGGACTACTCAGAGGACTGAAAAAGTTATTTTTGAGCGGTCCTTGCACTTACGACTGTCCTCATATTTTACGTTTTGTGCCCTATCTTTTCACCGTAATGAAGAGAAGTAGTTGTGAAATGAGTGACACAGTTGTTAAGAATGCTGCAATGGGCATAAATGTGAGGATGGTCATAAGTGTGAGGACCGGTCAAAAGTGCGAAGACTTGTCAGAAATCACTTTTTCAGCCCTCTGAGTAGTCCCTATGCACATAGCCACGCCCACCCGGTCACATGACCAGCTAGATACACCACCCGGTCACATGACCACCAAGCCACACCCACAATTAAGCCACGCCCACAGAACCAGTTGTTTAAAAAAGTTGAATCCTACCACTGGATATTGGTCTATATGATCCTGGGTTTGTATGATCTTTAACTCGTTTCGCTATCAGTATTATCAGAGATTGCATCCAGGAACTTGGAATATTTTCCACTTCCATTATTTTATTAAACATTATCTTCGTCTTCAGCACTAATAGTCCTTTAAAATTTTTATAATATTCTACACCTAGTCCGTCTAAACCTGGTGCTGGTTACCTATTTTCAATTTATTAATAACTTCCACTATTTCCTTTTCTTCTATTTGTGATTCCATTATTTCTTTATCGTATTCTTGAATTTTACAATTTAAATTCTTTTCTATATATGCCTGATTTCCATTCATATTTATGTCATTTCTCATCTATAACTTTTCAAAGACCTTCTGAGATATCAACATTTTTTCCTCTCATCATATTACATCTTTCCTCTTTATCATTTTTTATTACTCCAATCAGGCTTTTTGCATTTTTAGCTTGTGTGATGAAATTCAAATTTTTTTACTACTGATTCTGTGGGCATGGCTTGGTGGGCACATTGTGGCTTGGTGGGCATGGCTTGGTGCGTGTGGCAGCGGAAGGATACTGCAAAATCGCCATTCCCACCCCACTCCAGGGGAAAGATACTGCAAAATTCCCATTCCCTCCCCACTCTTGGGAGAAGGATATTGCAAAATCTCCATTCCCACCCACTCTGGGACCAGCCAGAGATGATATTTGCTGGCTCTCCGAATTACACAAAATTTCCGCTACCGGTTTTCCAGACCTGTCAGAACCTGCTGAATTTCACCCCTGGCTGTAAGTGACAAGTGATAATCCTTAATCAAGTTACAATTTTCCTTTATTTCCCCCTATGTTCTTGACTGCCCAGCTTTCTTAGTATTGCGATAATGCTTTCTCGGTTTTCCCATTTAAGGACAGAGAATGTGGATCTTTTTACCTTACATTTAGCTGTACACTGCTAATCCTCAAGTTACATGATCACACCACTTAGCATCAGCATTTCTAGCAAGCAACGCAACCCCAGTTGCCATCATAACCCAGGAAGAGGCAGGAGTCCCAGGCAAGGAAGTTAGCAGGTGGGAGGGGTGCTTTGGGCAGGCACTCTGGAGCACAAAAGGAGCAAGAGAGACTTCAAATTGCTTATCGAAAGCTGGCAAGGAATGTTGGAAATTGTGATCACATAACTGCAGCTCAGTGTAATATTGTAATGGCGAACAGTTGTAAGTCATTCTTGTTTAGCCTCATCATAACTTTAATTGGTTGCTGGACCAATTGGCATTTGTTGTAATTCAAGGCCTACCTATATTATCCTCTATTTCCAGCCCTTGTACTTTAGTAGGTTATGCTGGAGGTTGAAGTAGCCTGATCACTGCTCCCTTTGAGTTGTTTCTCTGTCTCTCAGTCCTTATCAGCTTAGAAGAGGGAGAAAATAATTACTTGTGGCTGTAGCTAGTCTCCATCTTTGGAAGCCTTGTAAGACTTTATTCCTTTTTCAACTATAGTAGCTTCCGAGTCTCTTTGCTTACTTCATCATCTGCTTTAGTTTCACCTCCTCCACATATAGTACAAATCATTACTTTAGTTCTTCAATAGTCTTCTTTCTTTCTTCCACTAATACCCACACTCTGTGCCTTCAGGTTTCTCTTTTGTCTCCCTGCAGTATAGGTGTGGTTCTTTGGTGTTAGGGAACACAAAGGAAGGAAAATTCTCATCAGCAGCCTTCCCCTTAATGGCCCATATTTAATTGTATGCTTGAAAGTAAAACATCCTTGTATGGTCAAAAGTATTTAATTTGTTTTAATTGCTTTTTAAATTTTGTATCTTATATTGTTTTATTGTGGCTGTACACCGCCTTGAGTCCTTCGGGAGAAGGGCGGTATAAAAATTGAACAAATATATAATAATAATAACAACAACAACAACAACAACATACACTTTCTCATAGATAAGGAGAGAAGCAACCTAGAAGTAAGGGGAAATTTCCTGACAGAACAATTAAACAGTGAACGACTTGTCTCCAGAAATTGTGAATGCTCCAACCCTGGAAGTTTTTAACAAGAGATTGGACAACCATTTGTCTAAAATAATATAGGTCTTTCTGCCTGAGCAGGGAGTTGGACTAGAAGACTTCCTAGGTCCCTCCCAACTCTGTTATTCTGTTATTTTCTAAGGTATTTGGAAAAAAATATGAACTATTTTTGCAGTAGCTGCAGCTGTGCATCAAATGTAGTTGGAAGATGATTCCAGGAAATAATTCAGAACAAAACTTCATTTATTTGAAGTAGAATGGACAGGTAAAATCTATTTTGATCCAAATTGAAGCCCTCTAGGGAATTCAAATCCACAGCTAGCTTTCAGAAGACTGTTGATAGGCCATTACAGCAGCTTCACCAGAAAATTGGGGGGGGGGGGAGGAGGGGCAGGAAGAGGTTAGATTGAACATCTGCCAAACCAGTCCTCAGTTGCCCAATTACACATCCTAGAAAAGCCAACGGATCAGGCAAGTTATTCCACTTCGTTATGCCTCACTGTTGCTTAATCTCCATCAGGAATACAGTAGATATACAAGGATGTTTTGTGAACTATTTTAATTAGCTAACTGGTCTAAAAACAAATTTATTTTATGGAAACAAAAGCAAGAAAAATTACAACAGCCAGTTTATTAAAACAAATGTTAAAAATAAATGGGCTAAGAACTTTAAACATAACGTATGCTGAAATAGTGGGAAATATGGGGCTAAAGGGAATTAAATTTACATTGTTATAATTTAGAAAAGATTTTTTAAAAAATGATGTTTTATTAGCATATGATTCCAGAAAAATTCTCTAGAATCTAATAATTCTTCCAATTTATATTGCAAATATGGACAGAATGAAGGGTCATTTTATCATGCCTGGTAAAAAAAAATCAGAAATTTTGGATTCAAATACATATATTATGATACAAAGAAATTTGGAGACCAACATTCAACTGAAACCAGAATTTTTCTTGCTGAAATTGTAGCCAATTAGAAAAGAGCCATGGAAGATTATTTTTATATATGGAAAATTATTTTTATACTGCTTTGATTACTATTATGTGCACAAAAAATGGAAAGACTCTGAATAACTACATTGCAGGATTGGTTGATGAAGATGACAGAATGAGCAAAGATAGAAAAATTAGATTAGAGAAAGATCACTAATTTGATTTATTGGTGGCTGGAAACCTCCTTGGAGGGAAAAGGCTAAAATATTTATCTAAAATTACTGTCAACAAAATCCAAACAATTTCTTAAAATCTTTCTCCTCTTCTTTTTTTTCCTTTTCTATTTCTTTTCCACTTATTACTTTTATTTATTGTTGTTTTTCAAAATTTGTGCTGTTTTTAATTCTGTTGAAAAACTTCAGTAAAAAATATCTTTAAAAAGTTCAGTTTTTCTGTTGTATGGTAGTTCATTAATGGAAAATCAGAAGATACTTGAAATTTGAAACTGAATCTAGAATGACTGTCTTTGGATTATTGAATAGCTATCTTATATGTTCCCCACTTTTGCATGATAATCCATAATTCATCTTTAAACAACATTGCACTTAGCTGTTTTGTTGTATCCCTCACCATAATTTGAAGTAGTAATACTGTAACCTTTAAAAATTCCAATTTGAACCTTAAACTAAATTATCCAGTTTAAAATTTTGCTCAGGATGGTTCAAGAATAAATAGAGATCTGTCTTTGGGGTCCTTGATGTCTCTGAGCTTGGTTGTTCTGTTGCAGATGTTTTTGCATTGAACTATCCACAATCTTTGTGAGAAACAGGAAAGCCTCATTACCTTTTTAGAGAATAAACAGAGACTAGATGAAGCAAGGACAGAGTTTTTATTGACTTTGCAAAGGGTCATCTCTCAATCAAATGGAGAAATGACGAAGAAAAAGGAAGCTTACAAACCTTTATATACAATCATCAGAATACATCAAAATACACGCGAATAATGTCCCTTGGGAATCAGTTTCAGATGTTATAAATTCAAAAGGGAACAAAAAAACCACCAAATGCTACTTTTCCTCAATGTTTTCATCAGTAGAGGCAATGATGACAAATTAGAAATACAAGTCTATTGTAAAACTGCCCATACCAACCTTGCAAAGTAACAACCCAACCTTCCATAAGAGAAGCTATGTAAGACACTATTTAATGAGCACAAACACACTGCAGCAGATTTGAACATCAGCAAAAAGGAAACAGATCATCTATATAACATCTTCTGACAAAATGGATACATACATGCAACTTTATCAAAAAGTGCCTACCGCTCAACCCAACATAGCACAACCAGCACAAGCTTTGAAAGCATAACACTGCCATACATCAAAAACATATCAGAAGGCACTAATAGATATTACAACCACATGATATCATAGTACCATACAAACCAATCAAAGTCCTCCAAAACATCCTAAGAAAACCAAAAGGCCCAGCAACTTCAGAAGAAAAAACAGTCATCTACAATAGTGTAAGGACTGTAGCAGCCACCATGTAGGAAAACAAGATAAAAGGACTAGCAGAGTGCATCCATGAATACCAATTAGTAGTCAGAACACATGAAAACTCCTTAGTTTCACAACACATGGACAGACTTAACCATAATTTCAATTGGGAAACTCAGCATCCTAACCAAGCTGGAGAATTCTTGGAAGCCAGGCACTGACACAAAGCAGCCATCAACAGGAATATACTATTCAACATTTACATACTATTCAAAAGAGACAATCCAAAAGACAAAAACATCTCCTCACCCACAGCAACACCCAGATGAGCAGAGGTTAACACAAAGATTAACAGTAGATCAACAATCAAGAAATAAACAATACCCCAATCAAGGAACCACTCCCAACAACACTGACAGAATAAGCCACTAGTATATATAAAGAGAGCAAACCTCACTCTCTCTAACAATGATGATGTTACCTAGTTTAATAATGAAACATCTGCAAGAAAACAACCAAGGTCAAGAGCACCAATAATCCCATAGTTCGACCCTGAGCTTCAAATATTCTCTTCCATAGGGATCTGCCTCCCCCTCTCCCTGCCTGCCTACAATTTTTCTTTTTTATTAAAAAAAAATCTTCACCATTTTTTCTTTTTCATAGGAGTATCTCTGAGTGCACTCCCAATGTATTTGAGTGAAATTTCTCCCAAGCAGATCCGTGGGTCATTAGGACAAATTACAGCAATTTTCATCTGTATTGGTGTTTTCAGTGGACAGATTTTGGGGCTACCTGAAATATTTGGGAAGGTCTGTAATAATTCTGAATTGTTTATTCATTTTTGCACTCTGTGTAAATTGAGATTGAAAGCCCATTAATTATAAACAGATAAATGATGTCCAGATATTCTTTACTATAATATCAATAACAAGATTTATTTACAGTCTTGGTAAATAAGTAGAAGCTGAACAACTTCTGTTCACCTTTGCTGGAGATTTTTTTATAAAACACGCGTTTTTAAAATTTTTAAAACTTCTTTTTACTTTCAATTTTTAAGAGAGAATGTAATGATAGAAACTACACTCATCTGCATTCCTAACTTTACACTTATTGGTGGTGGTGACATTCACAATTAAAAGTTCTTATTGTCAGGTTACATAATTGGCATTCTTCTGCTTAAGTATAGAGCAACTGTTCTGTTACTGAACTGTGATTTTTGCCCATGTTTTTAGTATCACATTTTTACATGAAATGCAGCAACACTAATACTAATCTTCTTGACTGATTACAGGAGTTCCTGTGGCCTTATCTGTTTGCAATAATTATTGTTCCATCAACTCTCCAAATTGGAGTCCTTCCTTTTCTTCCAGAAAGTCCTCGCTTCCTCTTACTTGAAAAAAATGACACAAAAGCAGCAGAAAAAGGTACCGCCACATTCATATGTTATCTCAATTGATCCTATTGTTCATCTGGTTTAAAAGCAAAGATCATAAGCACAAATGCAATATTGTTGTGGGTGGCAGTCTTCAGGAGCACTATATGCTGATATCTGGCCCGTAGGGTGGTTTTCCAATCTTTTAGGTTTGATAACAATATCAACAACAAAAGAGCAGTGCCATGCTTAAAAATTACAGTTGGGCTGCCTAAAGGAAAATGAGATGATCATTGCATTATGGCATTTTTGCATATTCTCTCCTGCTAGAAACAATCCCTTATCTTTATCTATGGAGATTCTTAGTCATCCAGGTCATGGTTGTCCCAAAGGTGGAATGAGACATTTAGGCACGGACACTTGGCCATGCCTCCTTTGCCTCCAGCCACCCACCTCAGCACATTCACAGCCAGCTTTCTGTGCTCTGCTGACCATCCTCCTCCAACCATTCTCCACAGCCAATGGGCTCCTGCCCGCCCCCCCATCCCTTGCCATTTGGCCTGGCCCATTTGCCCAAACATTGTTCGATCCAGGCCTTTGGCTGCACAGAACAAATAGCCTCCAGCCAGCTGGATGGCAGGCAGAAGAAATGGTGCTATGGGGTTAGTGTGGAATTGGCAATCGCAGGGGCTGTGGCGGGAGGGTGGGGGTGGGGGTGCAAGCAGCATGCAATGCAAGCTTTTTTTTTAGTGCTGCAGCTGCTCTGCAAGTTTTTCTTAAAGAGGAAAGTACTGAAAATAGTAAAGCTGGAGCACAAAAACATCCCGCTATTGGGGTAGCACAGATCTGTCACCAGGACCCAAGGGGGGGGGGGGAGTGGAGATGAGACAAACAGCTGCCACTAGGAGGGGAAGACAGTCAAAAGTGTGTTGGGGTAGACACACTTTTGCACATGTGGGGGAGGACAATCTAAATGAAAACTGGGAATCTTTACCATGACCCTCTACTTGCAGAAAAGTATCACTCCTCCCAACAACCACTGGAAACCGGTTATGAACCAGTATAATTGCATTAAGTAAATGATCTCCCTTCCCCTGTTTTTCTCTGGTCACTCCCATTTGCATTTTTAATCCTCTACCAGGCATTTGCCAAACCTCCCTTGGTCCAAAGACAACTGTGGAAAATAATTCAGAATTATAACTGTGTGGAAATGGTTCAATGCCAGGGGGATTTGCCCTGGTCAGCCACTATAGTAATTTGGAACAATAATAATTTTTCATCTAATTCTTCTCTTGTGTCCATATTTCTTTTTCAGTGTTTCTCAGTTGACAGAAAGGGAGGGAGGCTGAGAGGCTGAGAGGCTCGGTTTGGTGTCTGGTGGCAGGATCTTTGCCATGGGGGCACTTACAAGAAATACAATTGCAGGGGGACTTCCAGCGGGTGGGGCCGTTACTGTAGAGGATCTCGGGACTTCTTTTCCCAGAGAATCGCTGCCTGGGATTCTGGGGAGAGGCAGCAACAGGCATGATGGTCAATACTCAGCTTCTCAACACAGGATCCTGTTAGAGTTTGAAGCAATCCAACCAGCACACAAGTAAATAATTCAGCAGAATTCATTTATATAAGAAACTTCTTTATATACAATACCCATGCAGCAGAAGCCAGAACCAAAACTCAGAATCAAGAACTACAAAATCAATAATCACAGAAGCACTCATATATATATATATATATATATATATATATATATATATATATATATATATATATATATATATATATATATATATATATATATATATATATATATAGATCAGTGAACATAAGCCACGCCCAGGCTCCGAGCCATCTGGATCACCAAGCAGTCCCTGTTGGCTGATCTGTTATCTATTCCAATTCATGAACCCTATGTCTATTCCAATTCATGACCCCTTATACACTGACAGATCCCCCCAAAACAGGAGAAGCAATGGCGCTCTAGACTTCACCTCCCATTGAACCACTGCCTGGGATACTCACACTTCCTTAAGAACACACCATCCCACCTCTAAGCACACACCATTGAAGAAGTAAAAATGTAGAGCTCTCAGTGAAATGCAAATGGGAGAGAGGGGAGCTGCCACCTTATGTGGCGGCCCCACCCCCACCACCTGTTGTTGTTGGCATTATTAATTAATTAATTAATTAATTAATTTTTTATACCGTCCTTCTCCCGAAGGAATCAGAGTGGTGTACAGCCATGATAAAATGACATAATACAAAATTTAAACACTTAAAAACGTATTAAACAATTTGGCCCCCAAATTTAAAACTCACCAATTAAAATACCCATTGCGAATCCTTATTAGGCCAGGCCAGTTTGTTGGAATAAAAGAGTCTTAAGGGCACGGCAGAAGGTGCACAGGTTGGGAATCAATCACATCCCCGAGGGCAGTTCATTCCAGAGGGCGGGTTCCCCCACAGAGAAGGCTCTCCCCCTGGGGGTCACCAGTCGACACTGTTTGTATGCATACCAGGCAGCAGCTCTTTCAGTTTCTGGTGCTACTGCGCATGTGAAGACCAGCTGGCTGGTGCGCTGGAACTTGGAAGAGCAGCGGGTGATGGCTTATGTGCCTGGAGAGATGGCTCCTCGTGCCACTTCTGGCATGCGTGCCATAGGTTCGCCTTCATGGTCCTAGACCCTCCCAAAGGTATTTATACTCCTTCCATTCCCCACCATCCAGGTAGAGTTAAAGAAACTTCTTGGATGAGAAGCAAAACATATTCAAAGAAAAACCAGAAAGTCCAGTTGCCTCTTGAAAAAAGCAAGAGGCAACTGGACTCCCTTGTCTTGTAAAGTCTAAAGTCAGAGCTAGAATGACTCAAAATAACGCAGCACACAGCTATTAATGTCTAAACTGCTGGCAACAAAAGTGAGTACACCCCTAAGTGATAATGTCCAAATGGGACCAAAGTGTCAATATTTTGTGTGGCCACCATTATTTTCCAGCACCACCTTAACCCTCTTGGGCATAGAGTTCACCAGAGATTCACAAGTTGCCACTGGAATCGTCTTCCACTCCTCCATGATGATGTCACAGAGCTGGTCGATTTTAGAGACCTTGCACACCTCCATCTTCCATTTCAGGATGCCCCACAGATGCTCAATAGGGTTTACGTCTGGAGACATGCTTGGCCAGTCCATCACTTTACCCTCAGATTCTTTAGCAAGACAGTGGTCATTTTGGAGGTGTGTTTGGGGTTGTTATCATGTTAGAATACCGCCATCCCAGTCTCCAAAGGATGTCACAGTATATGTTGGCATTCATGGTTGTCTCAATGAAGTGTAGCTCCCCAGTACCGGCAGCATTCATGCAGCCCCAGACCATGACATTCCCACCACCATGCTTAACTGTAGGCAAGACACATTTGTCTTTGTACTCCTCACCTGATTGCCGCTACACACGCTTGACACCATCTGAACCAAATAAGTTTATCTTGGTCTCATCAGACCACAGGACATGGTCCCAGGATGTCCTAAGTCTGCTTGTCTGCCGCAAACTGTTTGCGCGCTTTCTTGTGCATCATCTTTACAAGAGGCTTCCTTCTGGGACAACAATCCTGCAGACTAATTTGATGCAGCATGCGACATATGGTCTGAGCACTGACAGGCTGACCCCCGCTCCCTCCCCTTCAGCCTCTGCAACAATGCTGGCAGCAATCATATGTATATTTCCCAAAGCCAACCTCTGGATATGACGCTGAGCACCAGCACTCAACTTTTTTTTTTAAAATTTAATTTATATGCTGCCCTTCTCCGGAGACTCAGGGTGGCTTACAATGTGTTAAGACCACGGCGAGGCTTGTTCTGAGTGGAACCTGTCCTGTTAAACCACTGTGCTGCAGCTCAGTTTTAGGGTCTTGGCAATCTTCTTATAGCCTAAGCCATCTTTATGTAAAGCAACAATTCATTTTTTCAGATCATCAGAGAGTTCATTGCCATGTTGAACTTCCAGTGACCAGTATGAGAAAGAGCGATAACACCAAATTTAACACCCTGCTCCCCCTTTACACTTGAGATCTTGTAACACTAACATGTCACATAACACTAGGGAGGGAAAATGGCTACTTGGGCGCCATTTGGACATTATCACTTAGAAGTGTACTCACTTTTGTTGCCAGCAGTTTAGACATTAATGGCTGTGTGTTGCGTCATTTTGAGGGGACATCACATTTACACTGTTATACAAGCTGTTAACTCACTACTTTACATTGTAGCCAAGTGTTATTTCTTCAGTGTTGTCACATGAAAAGATATACTTCAATATTTACAAAATGTGAGGGGGTGTACTCAAGTGATATACTGTAAATCATGTTAGAAGTAAATGTCTTTAACTTAATTCCAGGAGAAGTAAATATAAGATTGCAGTTTAGATTTCATTGTGCTTCTAAATTTCTATTTACAAGGGACCATATTAGTTATTATATTACCTGATTTTGCCAACAAATAAAGATATAAAATCATGTTATATTGTTGCATAATAATGAAAAAAGATGTGAATGAGATGTGTACAGTTACAAATGTCTAGAAATATGTTGGAAATAAGATACGTAACATAATAGTTACAATAGGCTGTTATTTTAAATGCATGAACAAAAGCAGCAGATTTAGAATTTACAAAATTGCAATATGTTGGCCCTGAAATGAGACTTGTAAATAATTGTGGAATTATTATTGAATAATGTGGAATCACTATTTGCTATTTATTTGAGTAAACCCAAACATTACTGATGAAGCTAACATATTTTGCTGAAAGGTCTGTTTTTGAAAGATAAAAAGATAAATATTTGGTGTAAATTACAATTTGATGCATAAAATGTGTAATTGATGTACAATTTGGTGTAAAGTACAGTTTCATGTGAATAATACTAATTGTGTATAAATTGTATGAATTGTGGGCCTGCAGCATTTCAGAAGTTCCTTGGAAAATCTGATGTGTCACATGAAATAGAAGAAGTTCTGGAAGAGAGTCGAGTACAGAGAAACATTCAAGTAGCATCTGTATTTCAACTTTTGTGTGACAACACTAAGCGGTGGCAGATTCTCACTGTAGTTGTAACCATGGCTTGCTATCAACTTTGTGGCCTTAATGCAGTAAGTCATTATATAAAATATATATTTAATTATTGCTTTCACGGTAATTTATAATAGTGCTCCCTCAACATCAAAATCTGGGAGATCTGTTGGCCAAGAGATATATGACCTGTCCATTCCTGCTTTTACTCCAGCTCTAAGCCAGTGGTAGGTTGCCCCCAGTTTGCACCGGTTCTGTAGAACTGGTAGTAAAACCAGCGGGAGGCTCCGCCCACTGACCCTGACATCATCAAAATGCTTCTGCGCATGCGCAGAAGTGAGTGCAAGCGAGCAAAGTGAGAGAGCGCACACGGCCCCTTTGTGAACCAGTAGTAAAGGTAAGTAGAACCCACCCCTGCTCTAAACCACTGAACATACAAATCCTCACTTGTTTCTGTTTGTGTTTTTCCTTTTTCCCCTCTCCTTCTTGAAAATATATGAACTGCAAATCTTCAATTAACAGAATAACAGAGTCGGACAGTATCTTGGATGCCTTCCAGTCCAACCCCCTGCTCAAGCAGGAAAGTACAGCATTTCAGACAAATGATTATCCAATCTCTTCTTACCATATTTTTCTGAGTATAAAATGCACTTCTCCCCCCCCAAAAGAGGGGGGAAATGTTGGTGCTTCTTATACACCAAATACAGCCATTTTGGCCACCAGAAGCCCTGCCCCGCCCCACACATTTTTTGCAAATACAGGGTGCGCAGAGGGTTTGGGAGACCTGCAGAATATTCCTGATGGATGGGGAGGGACAAAACACCCCCACTTTTGTGAAAAACGGGCCTGTTTTTCACAAAAACAGGAGTGTTTTTGCCCTTCCCCAGGAGCACTCTGCAGTCTTCCCAAACCCTTCACGTGCCCTATTTTTCACAAAAATGGGCCTGTTTTTTTGCCCATTCTCCCCCCCCCCCACAAAAATGGGTGAAAAATGGCCTGCTTTCGCGAATAACGGGGCATGCAGAGTGCTCCTGGGGGCCGATGAGGGCAAAAACCTTTTTTTTCTTACTTTCTTACTACTACGAAATCTTGGTGCGTCTTATGGTCCAAAAATATGGTAAATACCTTGTGTTGGAGCATCCACAACTTCTGGAGGCAAGTCATTCCACTGATTAATTGTACTAACCATCAGGAAATTTCTCTATAATTCTAGGTTAGTTCTCTCCTTGATTAGTTTCCATCCATTGCTGCTTCTCCTGTCATCAGATGCTTTGGAAGATAGGTTGACCCCCTTTTCTTTGTGGCAGGCCCTTGGATATTGGAATTCTATCATATCACTCCTAGTCCTTCTTTTCATTAAACTAAACTAGACCAAATTCCTGCAACCATTCTTCATATGTTTTATCCTCCAATCCCCTAATCATCTTTGTTGCTCTTCTCTGCACCCTTTCTAGAGTCTCAACTGAAACTGGATGCATTATTCTAAGTGTGGTCTTACCAAGGCATTAGAAAGTGGTATTAACACTTCATATGATCTTGATTCTTTCCCTCTTAAGGCAGACTAGGACTCCCAAAATCCCTCTCACAGTTACTACTGTTGAGCCAGATACCACCTGTTCTATATCTGTACACTTGTAAAACCTTCCTTTTCTCTACATTGAATTTCATTTTGTTAGATAGGGGCTAGTGTTTTAAGTCGAACAAATTCCTGTATCTTGAACCTATCTTTTGGAGTATTGGCTAGTCCTGCCAGTTTGGTGTTGTCTGCAAATTTGATGAGTTCCCCTTCTGTCCTCTAATCTAAATCATATAGAATAGAAGGGAAGGGAAGGGAAAGGAAGGGAAGGGAATTCTTTATTGGCCAAGTGTGATTGGACACACAAGGAATTTGTCTTGGTGCATATTCTCTCAGTGTACATAAAAGAAAAGATACATTCATCAAGAATCATAAGGTACAACACTTAATGATAGTCATAGGGAAACAGTCAATATAAATCTTAAGGATACCAGCAACAAGGTTACAGTCATACAGTCATAAGTGGGAGGAGATGGGTGATAGGAACAATGAGAAGATTAATAGTAATGCAGACTTAGTAACTAGTTTGACAGTTTTGAGGGAATTATTTGTTTAGCAGAGTGATGGCGTGAAAAAACTGTTCTTGCGTCTAGTTCTGGTGTGCAGTGCTCTATAGCATCTTTTTGAGGGTAGGAGTTGAAACAATGTATGTCCAGGACGCAAGAGATCTGTAAATACTTTCACAGCCCTCTTTTTGACTCATGCAGTTTATAGGTCCTCGATGGAAGGCAGGTTGGTAGTAATTGTTTTTTCTGCAGTTATAATTATCCTCTGAAGTCTGTGTCTGTCTTGTTGGGTTGCAGAACCAAACCAGACAGTTATAGAGATGCAGATGACAGACTTAATAATTCCTCTGTAGAACTGGATCAGCAGCTCCTTGGGCAGTTTGAGCTTTCTGAGTCGGCGCAGAATAAACATTCTTTGTTGTGCTTTTTTGATGACGTTTTTGATGTTGGGTGTCCATTTTAGGTCTTGAGATATGATAGAACCTAGAAATGTGAAGGTCTCTACTGTTGATACTGTGTTGTCTAGTATTATAAGTGGTGGTAGTATGGGAGGGTTTCTCCTAAAGTCTACCACCATTTCTACGGTTTTGAGTGTGTTCAGTTCCAGATTGTTCCAATCGGACTACAAGGCTAGTTGTTCAACCTCCCATCTGTATGCAGATTCATCGTTGTCTCGAATGAGACCGATCACTGTTGTGTCATCTGTGAACTTTAGTAGTTTAACAGATGGATCATTTGAGATGCAGTCATTGGTATATAGAGAGAAGAGAAGTGGAAAGAGCACACAGCCTTGTGGGGCCCCTGTGCTAATTGTACAGGTATCTGATGTGATTCTGGTTAGCTTCACCTGCTGCTTCCTGTCTGTTAGGAAGATATTGAACAATACTAGGCCTAAGACAGAGCTTTGGAATACCCCACTGCATACTTCCCTCCATGTAGATGCAGTTCCATTAAGTTAAACACACTCCATGTTGAGTGTGGTTTGTTAGCCAGTTACAAATCCATCTGGTGGTGAAGTTGTCTAACCCACATTTTTCTATCTTACTAAATTCTATAGCGCTGCAGGATTCCGCTCTTCTTCTCCAGTTGTTTGTGAGGGTGAATGAGAATGGATGGAGTGGAATAGCACAGCCTCTGACTCTGGGAAAAGGGAGGCCGGGGAGGGAGAGGGATGATATTCTTGGGAGATGTAGGGCAGGACAAAGGGGTGCTATAGGAGTCTGGGGGCAGTCCATTTCAAGGGAAGATGCCCCTGATATATAGTATCAGTGGCGTGTTCCGGACCCCTGAGCTCAGTTCCTTCACAGCATACCCTCAGAGAACCTGAGATTTGGCTGCTGCTGGTGAATGCCAGATTGGTCAATAACAAAACTCCCCTTATTTAAGATCTTATTGAGGAGGAATGAGCTAACCTGGAATGCATTACTGAGACCTGGCTAACTCTGGAAGTGGGGGGGTGGGGGGACGGTCCAGCTGGGTTTAGGGTTTGGCACCATCTGAGACCCTAGGACAGGGGAGACGGGGTGGCAGTGGTGATCAAAGAGTCTCTTTTGGCCTTCAGGGACGTTGCTCCCCATGGTTCTGTGAGACCCTGATTCTGCAGCTAGGCTTATGAGATCAGTTGGGACTGTTGCTAGTATACCAGCCTAGCTGTTGTGTGGCAACTTCCCTGCCTGAGCTGCTAGAGGCCATCTTAAGGCTGTCAGAGTTTCCAGGCTTTCTGTAAGGATCGCCTCTCCTTCCAAACTAAGAAAGTACAAACTCTTGAAACGTCGTTGTTCAAAAGGATTCTTTTATTACACCCAAGTGAAAGCCATCCAGCTAAAACACAGTCTGAATACCCTTAGGCAAAACAATAGGATAGAGACCCCTCTCTTTTGGTCAGAATGCAGATTTTGGCCAATCCACAAGTGTGAAGGTATTTTCTTTACTATTTCTTCTGAGACCCGGAACAACCATGCATTCCCACCAGTACCCTTTAAAGTGAGACAACCCACATGGCTATCATATAAATTCCTGCAGATAAAGTTCCCTTCTCAGGCCCCTTGGCACCAGGATATAGGTTATAAAATATCTGATGACACAGGCCATGCTCCCCCTTCTCCACTTGAATGGCAGTTATCACATTTTTTTGGGATCTGACATGGTATGCTTCTTAAAAAGCAAAAGGGTCCACCTGTAAAAAAAACAAATATTCACAAGATTTCAAGATTTCATGATAGTATATTAACAAGGTTTGTTTGGGTGTTGGGAGTGAAATTTTCTCAGCAAGATTGGAGCCCTAACATGGTGTTTAGCGACCCATTCATTGTGTGCTGATGGTAAATGTTTCCAAGCAACTAAGTATTGGACTTCCCTCTGTGTATCCTACAGTCAAGGATTTCCTTGATTTCAAAGTGTTGTTCCCCTTCAATCATGATGGGAACAGGTGGTGTAGATGCAGGTGGTCTGAGGGATAAGGTTACTTCTCGTTTGACTAAACTGATATGGAATACTGGGTGGATCTGCCTGAATGTCTTTGGAAGGAGTAGTTCAACTGCTACTGGATTGATGATTCTAGTGATGGGGAAAGGTCCAATGAACTTTGGCCCTAGTTTCTTTGAAGGTTGTAATGATTTCAAGAATTTTGTAGATAAGTATACTCTGTCACCAATATGAAAAGGTTTGGGTTCCATCCTTTTCTTGTTAGCTTGAATCTTAAAAGCTTCTCTAGCTTCCTGTAAGGCTAATCTAACCACTGGCCATGTGTTTTGCAAATTATCTATCCACTCGTTAAGTGAGGGGATGGTGGGTTCTTCTGTGGGTAGTTCAGGCATGGGACTGAAATCCTGGCCTGTTGCTACTCTAAAAGGGGTAAAACCAGTGCTTGAATGTACAGCATTATTAAATGCAACTTCAGCAAAAGGCAAAAGTTCAGTCCAGTTATCCTGTTGAAAATTAATGAAACATCTTAAATATTGTTCTAGCACCGAGTTCAAAATTTCAGAATTTCCATTAGTACAAGGTTGAAAGGATGTGCTCAACCCCTGGCCCGTACCAAATAAGCCCAAAAACGCCCTCCAAAAGTTGGAGGTGAATTGAACCCCTCTGTCGGAGATAATCTTTTGTGGAGCACCATGAAGTCGATAAATGTGTATTAGGAATAATTTGGCTAAACCTTTAGCAGTTGGGATCTTTTGGCAGGGTATAAAATGTGCCTGTTTTGAAAATAGGTTTGTCACAACCCAAATAACAGTATTTCCCTCACTGTTTGGCAATTCCACAATGAAATCCATAGCGATCTCTCTCCAAGGTGCTGAAGGTTCAGCTACCTTCTGCAATAGACCTGTGGTTTTTCCCTAATGTCTTTTTGCTGCTGCACAAATGGGGCAGCTAGCTATATAGCTTTCTATGTCCTTTTTTAGTGATGGCCACCAAAATTGTCTTTTAATCAGGTGTAAAGTTTTCACAAACCCAAAATGTCCAGCCAATTTGGAGTCATGGCACCGTTCCATTAAGCACAGTCTTTGGCTTGCAGGGACATACAACTTCCCACCCACCCTAGCCAAGTTGTCTTTCATCAGACAGCTGGATTTGTTGTTCAAAAACCATTCATCAATGTTCAATGCTTGTTTAAAAGTTTGGGTGGTGTCATTGTCCATCAATGTTTCTTGTTTAGCCTGGGCTCTGGTGACAACTTTAGCAGCTAGCTGATTGTTTTGTACTATAGGTTTGATTACATCTGGCTTTGCACTATTGTATTGCGATTTCCTGGATAGCGTATCAGCCAGAAAGTTCCCCCCCCCCGGGAGGTATTTTAGAGTAAAATCAAACCGTTTAAAGTACTGAGCCCATCTTACTTGTTTTGGGGAGAGTTTCCTTGGGGTCTTTAGGGCTTCTAGATTCTTGTGATCTGTCCAGACTTCAAAAGGGATCTTACTGCCTTCTAGGAAATGCCGCCAGGTCAACAATGCCCAACGAACTGCATAAGCCTCTTTCTCCCAAATCGCCCACTTTTTCTCAGTCTCATTCAACTTTTTAGATGTGTAAGCGCAGGGTTGGAGTTGGTCTTGCTCATTCTTTTGAAGCAGGACTGCTCCTATTGCCACATCGCTGGCATCTGCTTGTATGACAAATGGTTTCTCCTTGTCTGGGTGTTTCAGAATTGGTTCTGCCGAGAACAGCCGTTTAAGTTTTTCAAATGCCACCTGGCATTCCATAGTCCAGTTCAATGGTTGCTTTGGTTTATGGTTGTCCTCCCCCTTTGTTTTTAAGAGCTTGGTGATGGGCAGGGCAAGCTGAGGGAATGCAGGGATAAACTGGCGGTAAAAGTTGGTAAACCCCAAGAAGCTTTATAACTGTTTACGTGTGCGTGGAGGGTCCCAAGCAAGTACAGCCTGCACTTTCAGAGGATCCATCTCTACCCCCTGGTGTGAAATGCGGTATCCCAAATAGTCAATCTTCTCTTGGTGGAATTCACATTTGGACAGTTTGGCATAAAGTTTGGCAGCATGGAGTTTGTTTAAAACTGCCCTGACTAGTTTCACATGTTCTGCTTTGGTCTCAGTATAGATTAAAATGTCGTCCAAATAGCCCAGAACCCCCTTATATAAATGCTGATGCAGCACTTCATTTATTAAGTGCATAAACACTGCAGGAGCTCCTTGCAACCCAAAGGGGAGCACCTTGAATTGGTAGCAACCAAGGGGGGTGTTAAATGCTGTTTTCCACTCATCCCCCTCCTTAATTCTGACACGGTAGTAAGCCTCCTTTAAGTCCAGTTTTGAAAATTTTTTCCCTTTAGCGAGGTGTGCTAACATATCTTTCATAAGGGGGAGAGGATACATGTTCTGCAACTGATAGCATTCAGAGTCCGAAAATCAACACACAGGCATTTTGAACTGTCTTTTTTCTCTCTAAAGAGTACAGGAGCTGCAATTTTTGGTCAAGCTGGCTCGATGAAACCCCTTGCTAGGTTTTTCTCAATGAATGTTCTCAGTTCTTCCAGCTCCCTCGGTGACATGCTGTACATCTTGGGTTTAGGGAGCTTTTCAAATGCCACCTGGGTCGGGTAAGATTTCTATTGCACAGTCAGTGGCGCGGTGGGTGGGGGAGGAGCTCATCTGAGGCTTTTTTGCTAAAAACCTCAGCTAAATCCTTATATTCTATGAGTATGCTCTCAATTGGTGTGGCGTGACCAGGCATGGCTGTTTCTCTCTTTTTTTTTTAATTGAAAAGTTTTATAACAGTACAAATATATAAAAAACACCCCCCCGCCCATCCCCCCTCAACCCCCCTTCCCCTCCCCCCCGACTTCCCAGAGTAAAATACAGGGTTAAAAAAAAAGAAAAAATTACAGTAATCATCAACATTAATCTATCAAATTTCTAGTTTACAAACACCGTCCAAAATCTTAACTCCAATATAATAAGAAATACATTTCTATTATTCTTCTTCATTCATATGCGATTTGATGTCTTCTTATATGATATTTATTCCGAATGTAATCAATTCATTTCCTCCACTCCCGAATGAATTTTTCTTGCGTATGATCTTTCAAATATGCCGAGATTTTAGCCATCTCAGCTAAGTTCATTACTTTTATAATCCATTCTTCTACAGTGGGCAAAGAGTCTTTCTTCCAATATTGCGCAACCAACAGTCTGGCTGCTGTTATTAAATTTAAAATCAATTTCATCTCCAATACTGTACAGTCATTTATAATACCCAATAAAAACAATTGTGGTGTAAATTTCAACCTCTTTTTCAAAATATTTTGCATTACCCACCAAATCTTTATCCAAAATGCTTTAATCTTCTTACAAGTCCACTAAATATGAAAATACGTTGCATCTTCACAATCACACCGCCAACATTTAGCTTGTACATTAGAATACATACATGACAACTTTTTTGGATCTAGATGCCATCTATAAAACATCTTATAAAAATGTTCTCTTAAGTTTTGTGCTTGAGTAAATTTAAAATTTCTAACCCAAATCTTTTCCCATGTTTCCATCATTATTGGTTCTTGAAAATTTCTAGCCCATTTAATCATACAATCTTTAACCAGCTCTGTTTCAGAATCTATCTCTAATAATACATTATATAATCTTTTAATATGCATAATACCCTGGTCTCTAATTTGCTTTACCAGATTTTCTTCGTTATCCTTAAGACCAATTTTTTGATCCTCCCACCACCTTGCTTGAAGTTGACCATATTGAAACCAAGTGTAAATTATCCCTTCCTCCTTCAAAACCTCTAACGGCTTAAGTTGTAATTTACTCCTTTCATTAAATAAAAGTTCTTTATATGTAATCACCTCCATCTTTTGTTCTATACTTATATTTTCTATTGCATGTCTAGGATTTGCCCAGATAGGTATTTTATAATCCAATTTATATTGATATTTCTTCCAAACTCTCAACAAAGCATTTTTAAGCATATGATTTTTAAAAGTTTTATCTACTTTCTTTTCATACAATAAATAAGCATGCCATCCATACAGTAAATCATATCCTTCTACATTTAAAATTCTTTCCTCAGTTAGATTAAACCAATCACTAATCTGAACTAACATAGATGCTTCATAATATAATCTTAAATTTGGCATTTTCAAACCACCTCTCTCCCGGACATCCTGTATAATTTTTAATTTAACTCTAGGTTTTTTACCTGACCATATAAAAGTATTAAGACCTTTCTGCCATTCCCTCAGTTGTTCATTCTTCTTCAACACCGGTATCATTTGGAACAAAAATAAAAATTTAGGTAATACATTCATTTTAATTGCTGCTATTTTGCCTAACAAAGATAATTGTAACTTTTTCCAGTTCTCCATTTCTTTCTGCACTTTTCGCCATAAAACTTCATAGTTGTTTTTAAATAACTTTGTATTTGATCCAGCAACAATCACACCCAAATATTTAACCTTTTTAACTATTTCAAATCCCGATATTTGTTGTAGTTCTTCCCTTTGGTCAAAAGACATATTTTTGGTCATTATCTTAGTCTTGTGTTGATTTATTTTAAATCCAGAGACTTTACCATATTGTTCTATCATTTCCAACATATATGAAACTGTATCTATAGGTTGAGTTAATGTAACAACTAAATCATCCGCAAACGCTCTCAATCTATAGTCTTGCTGTCGAATCACTATTCCTTTAAGTTCTTCAGATTCACGTATCTTTTTCAACAGAATTTCCAGGGATAAGACAAACAACAAAGGAAATAGTGGACAGCCCTGCCGTGTTCCCTTCTCTATTTTAAAACAATCCGTTAAACTTCCATTAATAATTATTTGTGCGGATTGTTCTCTATATATTGCTTTAATTGAACTCATGAATTGCTCCCCAAATTGCATTTTATCTATTACTTTAAACAAAAATTGTCAATTCAGTCTGTCCAAAGCTTTCTCTGCATCCAAAAAGAAAAAAGCTGCAGAAATCTGATTGTTTTTCTCCAAATATTCTACCAGGTTTATTATTTGTCTCAAATTATATTTCATATATCTCCCTTTTATAAACCCTGATTGATCATTATGAATTATTTGTTGCATGATTGGC
This sequence comes from Masticophis lateralis, assembly GCA_030761175.1. Lineage (NCBI taxonomy): Eukaryota > Metazoa > Chordata > Lepidosauria > Squamata > Colubridae > Masticophis > Masticophis lateralis. Next base: position 23,787,696 of record JAUDYJ010000007.1, on the reverse strand, counting down.
ATTAGTCTGTTTGCCAATACTTTAGCAAAAATCTTATAATCAGTATTTAAAAGTGAGATTGGTCTAAAACTTTCAGGTTTAACACAATTTTGATCTTCTTTAGGAATCAATGATATAAAGGCTGTCCTCCATGAGGGTGGAGTTACTCCCCCAAATTGAATCTTATTAAACAACATCCTAAGCGGTTCTACCATTTCCAACTGCAAATTCTTGTAATAAGGAGCCGTTAGTCCATCCATTCCCGGTGCTTTACCTACTTTTAACTGTTTAATTGCTAGCATAATCTCTTCAGAATTTATTGGTTGATTCAGACCTTCCCTTTGCTCCAAGGTTAATTCCTGAATATCAATCTCTCTAAGATATCTATCAATATCTTTACCTTGTATCAAATCTCCTGCATATAATTTCGTGTAGTATTCTAACAAAAATTTTTTTAATCAAATTTTGTTGGTAAACTTCTTTACCTTTATATTCCATCTTACTAATAGTACGTAATTTTTGCTTCTTCCTTAACTCATAGGCTAACCATCTACCTGGCTTGTTAGCATTGCAAAATGTATTATGTTTGGCATATTGCAAAGTAGTTGCAACTTGATCAGCCATTAACATATTAAATTGCTCTCTTAATATACTTATTGCTTCTTTTACTCTCTTATCTCCTGGATTACCAATTAATAATTGTTCCTTCTTCTTTATTTCCTCTTCAATATCTTTCCGTTTCTTTATCTGCTTTTGTCTATATTTGTTATTCATATATATCAACACTCCCCTCATATAAGCCTTACTTGCATCCCAAACCATTTCCATGGAGGTACCCTTATACATATTATTAACAAAAAACTCCTTCATATGTTTTTTAAGTTCATTCACATTTTCTTCATATCTAAATAAATTTTCATTTAACCTCCAAGACCTCCTTTCTCTCTTCTCCTGTTCTAATTCCAACCAAACCGGACTATGATCAGCTAAAGTCCTTGGAAATATCTTGACTTTCTTCACCCTAGAAAGAAAATCACTTGTTAGCAATATAAAATCAATCCTAGAAAAAGATTGATGTCTATCGGAAAAAAAGGTAAAATCTTTTTCATCTGGATTCCATTCCCTCCAAACATCTCTCAATTCTAAATCATGCATGATTTCAAAAAAGGGTTTAGGTAACTTGGCACATGAGACAACTTTAGACGTGGTCTTCTTGTCCTTAAAAATATCAATTACCCCATTCCAATCTCCCATTAAAATAATTGATTTATAATTCCATTGAGTTACTTTAGTATGTAGAAGTTTGTAAAAATTTTCTTGTTTCTGGTTCAGTGCATAAATCCCAATCAGAAGCATTATTCCATTTTGAGTCTGTAATTCAATTGCTATATATCTTCCTTGATCATCTGCTCTATTAAATTTGCTATCAGGTCCTTTTTTATGTATACAACTATTCCATTCCTTTTTTCTGGAGATGATGCCACAAAGTGAGTCCCTAATTTTGAGTTGATTAAATATTTCTGATCAGTTGATGTAATATGTGTCTCTTGTAAACATATAATGTCATTATTAAATTGTTTCAAATAATGATATATTTTCTTTGTCTTTTGTGGTGAATTCAAACCATTGACATTCCAAGACAAAAATTTAACCGGCATTTTTGCCTGACTGAAGCTTAAAGAGCATGTCCTGAAGATCTTCTTTCACCTTTATCTTCGGTCTTGCCCCCCCCCCCAGCTTCTGTTTTTGGAACCAGGTGTTGTTGTTGTTGTTTAAAAGTTGACCTTGTCACACGTTCTTGTTTTTCTCTCGGCTCCTCCAGCTTTGACAGGTCAGGTGACACTCCTTCCAGTTGACTTAAAGGAAAAGGAAGTGATGCTAGATCCAATTGGGTCTGATCATCTTGCTTCTTAGGTTCTCCAGCCACCGCCTCAGCATATGTTTGGATCTGTTGTTTTCCTTTTTCAGCTCCTTTTTTATTATCCTCAGGAGGGTGTCCAGCTTTTAATACATTGTAATAAAATTCTCTTGCTTTCCCAACATTATTCAATCGATATCTTTCTCCAGCATAATCCACTATTATGCCTGTTGGTACATCCCATCTGTATACTATTTGTTGTTTTCTCAGCTCATCCACTAAAAAACCAAAGTTCTTTCTGTCTCTCAGCATTTTGGGAGGAATCTCTTTCAGTATCTTGATTTTCTGTCCAGACACCTGTACCTTGTTATTGTAAGAAGCTTGCAATACATCATTTCTAATTCTTCTGTCAATAAAATAAATCACCACATCTCTTGGCAGGTTTTTATTTCTTGCAATCCATGAATTAACTCTGTAGACTTTGTCCATCTGGCCAATTATTTCATCCTTCTTCAACCCAGCCACTGATGCAATAACTTCACCACATTTCTCTCTTAAGTTCTCACGACCATTCTCTTTCAATTGTCTCCCTCTCAAGGCAAACTCCATAGATCTGTATTGTATCATAAGAACCTCATTTTCCAACCTTTCAGATTTAGTCTGGACTTCTCCCATTTTAGCCTCCAAATCTAGAGTAGCCTCACTGATTTCTTCCACTCTTTCATCAAGCTGCACAAGATGTTTAGACAAACCAGAAACAGCCAGCACAATATCCTCTCTTATTTCATCATGCTTCTTTGCAACAACATCCCTAATTTCTTTTATGTCATCCTCAAATTTCCCCAGTTCCTCTTCTATTTTTGCTGTTTGGGCACTCACAACTTGTTTTATAAAATCTTTAAGTTCATTCATGGAATCCTCCTTACTTGGTATCTCAACTGGAAGTTGAACCTTTTGTGTCACAATGGAGACTATAGGAGAAGCTCCTCCTGCTTTGGATGTTGCTGATTTGGTCTGTTTAGAAGCCATTTTAATTTCAAAAAACTTTTCTCCTCTTCACCCCACTTTGCAATTATAAAGTCTTAAATATCACCAAATCCAATCCAAATTATTTTAAACTGCAGCTTTCAGTGTAAAAATAATCTTCCTCCCCAAGTTATTTCCTTCTAGCAGCTTGCTTTAACTTTAAAAGTAAAAAAAAAAGTCTCTTTCAGTACTCACATCCACTTCTCGGCACAGCCAGGATACTCTTAATTAGACACTTCCTCTTTCAATTGAGCTCATTCAAAACAAAGTAAGCAGGAGTTAAGCTTTGTAATTTTGTTGCAAGCACTCCTGTTTTCACTCCGTCTGCTGTAGCAATCCTTTAAACTGTCAATTTGCTTGCAGAGCTGGTCGCGACATCTAATGCTGCTTTCGCAGCAGCGCTTCGAGTCCGGAGTTCGTTTCCCTGGGGAGCCCACCTTTCCAGCCCCTGGTATTAATCCCAGGGGCCTTTTTGGCGGCTCTACCGGTCGGAAACTACTCTGCCCCTCTTCTTCTCCCGAAGAGGGGTCTGCAAAACTGCTGGACAGCTGTTTTTCACTGTTGGGGGCGGTTTTACGGAGATAAAACCGGTTTTACGAAGCCAGCGACCTAAAGAGAAGGTCGTCTGCGATGTCCGCGGCGCCAGTGGAAGTCCGGGCATGGCTGTTTCTCGATTCTCTGCCCCCTCAATTCTTTTATTTGGGTCACCTTCAAGAGCCAAATAGAGTCACCTTCTTCTGAAATGTTATGATGCCTTGTTCCCAATTGATTTGTGGGTTCCATTTTTTTAGCGATGCAAGGCCCAGAACCAACGGCCACTCCATGCCAGGTGCTACTATAAATGTAAGCTTTTCCTCATGGCTTCCGATGCCTATATGTAAAGGCTCAGTGGCCAGAGAAGCTGGCTCCCCCCCTGCTATTGACCCATCCAGTTGACAGAAAGCTATGGGGGTTTTCAGCTTCCTTACATTAATCCCTAACTTCCCTACTAAGGTTGGGCTGATAAAGCAACGAATGCACCCTGAATCCACTAAAGTGGAGATGCTTATCTCCCTGTCTTGTATTGGGATGAATAGTCTTAAGGGGAGGGTAAGCGGTTTAATAGGTTTGCTTACCAGTGGTTCATCATCTGGATCACTTCCGAATGAGTGTGATTCCTCCTGTTCAGATGCCAGGATTTCCTCCCCAAAGAGGGGAGTGGACGGAACTTCTGCCTGCTTGGTCTGCCTGCTCCACAGAGCGGTCTCCTTCCCACGCTGACCCGGTCTTGCAGGACCCTCCCCTGGTTGGTGGTTCCAGGTGGGTGTTTGCGAACGACACTCTGCAGCTTAGTGCCCTTCTTTTCCGCACTTGAAGCAAGCTGAAGATCTCGGAGAGAATGCGGTTTGTGGTTTGAGGGGCTCTTGTTTCCATTGGGATGAGGATTTCTTCCATGCTCGCCCCGCTCGATACTGGTTTCTGGCCATATCGATCTCAGCTTCTTCAGCGGTGACATACCATTCATGTAGGTCATTCGGTACCCCTCAGGCCATGCAGGCATTGTATAGATCATTATTCAGCCCATCCTTGAAACAGCTCACCAAAATATATTCCGGCCAGTGCACACGGCACGCGAGGTCCCGGAATTCTTCAGTATACTCTGCTACTGGCCATCGCCCCTGCTTCACCACCTTAATGCGGTTACGTGCTTTGCGGTCTGCCAGTGGGTCCTCAAATCGACATCGCAAGGCCATCATGAAACGGCCAAAATTCCATAGTCCTGGTGCTTTGGCATTATGCAAGGTCACCATCCATCTGGCTGCGGTCCCCTCTAGGGCTAGGGTCACCACTCGCACTCGGGAGCCTTGGGTTTGGAAATCACGCCCATACTCTTGCATGTAGGTTAGCACATGTGCCACAAAGAATCCTAATTGTTGCGGATTCCCATCAAACTTCACCCCAAGGAGGGGAGTTTCTCTTTCCAGTTGAGGAGCCCGGGGTTGGTTGGGAATGGGCGCCGGTGTGCGTGCTGCCTGGGGGAAAGGATTTTCTGGGTCTTCTCCCACTGCTGCTGCACCCTCTGCTTGATAGGCAGGCTCCAGAGGGAGGGTACCTCCCGTGGCATCATCCGTGGCTGCTGCCCTTTCAGCACCTTTTGGTTGTTGTCCTGGCTCCCTTCGGATGTTGAGATTTTCCAAAGTTTCCATCACTAATTGGGTTATATGCCTCTTCAGATAGTCCTCCCTCAGGGGTGCTTCGGTCAGTCCCCCCTGGTCAGTAAGGGTTTCTAGTTCCAGTTTCCATCCCGGTTTTCGGTTGCCACGGTTGAGGGTGACTCCTCTGGTTCTCTCATCCCAGCCATCTTTCTTCCTGATGCCAATCGACCAGCAGGGCTTTTCCAGATTCCCCAGGTTTACCTCATCCTCTCCGATGGGGTGCACGAGGCAGGCATCTGATTGGGTGGCGGTTACTGTCTCCCCACAGCAATCGGTTTTCCCAGCTCTCTGCTTCGTTCAGACATGGTTTGCAAGGTCCCCTCAGGTTCCCTTAGGATTAAGGTGATAGAGACCCCTCCCTTTTGGTCAGAATGCAGATTTTGGCCAATCCACAAGTGTGAAGGTATTTTCTTTACTATTTCTTTTGAGACCCGGAACAACCATGCATTCCCACCAGTACCCTTTAAAATGAGACAACCCACATGGCTGTCATATAAATTCCTGCAGGTAAAGTTCCCTTCTCAGGCCCCTTGGCGCCAGGATATAGGTTATAAAATATCGGATGACACAGGCCGTGTTCCCCCTTCTCCACTTGAATGGCAGTATCACATTTTTTGGGGGATCTGACACTTACAATTCTTCATGACTTCAACCTGGCACATCTGGGTATGTCCTTGGAAGCAACCCAGGAGATCATGTTTTCATGGCAGCCATCGGTCTATCCCAGATCATCTCAGACCTGGCTCAGGACAGTCAGATATTATTTTCTTGTTGCAGCAATGGCAACATTATCTGGGGTGGACTTAACGTCATCTCCCTTGTCATGGACAGATCATGCCCTGATGTCCCTGAGATTCTCTGTTGCTGTCCCCTTCCCTCTGCAGCGAAACTGGGCCTATCTGTATGGTTCATCCCTAGTGACTGATGGACCCAATTGGGTTTCAGAGGGAACTGAGGGCTATCCTAGGGGCTCGACTTCATGGCCCTGTCGAAGCCTTGGTTACGGCCTGAAACCAACAGGCCACCAGAGTTTTGGACAGAGGTCGCTTCTATGTGACCTCTCTTCACCCGTCATTCCTGAATGTTCCTGTGGTTCATGGAGGAGTTGTGGGTTTTGAAAAGGGTCAAGAGATGCCTAGACAATTGTTGGAGGATAATGAAGGATGATGCCGACCAGACACAACTCACTATCCAGGCCTTGTGGCAGCAAGAATGGCAAAAGAGCATTATTTCTCTGTTCTTATTATGTCCACATAGTGTCGCTCAGTGGCCCTGTTCTAGATTATGCAATCCCTCCTGGGATGGGGGGACTCGTGATCATCTTCAGAGCCATGCAGAGAAATTTGTTCAACACCTGATGGACAAAGTCATTTGGATTCATTCTCCGTTTGAGACCCATATGAGGCAGGTCCTTATGAGATGCCAGGGGAGGGATCTTGCCCAATGATCTGGGTACAGTTTTATTCTGTTGATCATGATGAAGTGGACAGGATCCTCGATGCTGTCAGTGATACCACCTGCCAGTTAGATCCTTGTCTCTTCTAACCTCCAGGACACTGATTAGCAGTTGGGTTCAAGCATTGATTAATATATTACTTCAGGAGGGGACGTTTGCTGGACCTTTTAAGGAGGCCCTGTTTCACCCCCTCCTCAAAAAACCATTGCTTGATCCGATCTGCCTGGACAACTTCTGTCCAGTTTCCAATCTTCCCTTTTTAGGGAATATTGTGGAAAAGGTACTGGTCTGGCAGCTTCACAGGATCCTGGATGAAGTGGATTATCTGTACCCCTTTCTGTTAGGATTCAGGCACAGTTATAGGATAGAAACAGCATTGGTCTCATTTGTTGATGGCCTCTAACAAGAGCAGGATGGGGATAGTGCAACCATCCTTGTTCTCCTTGACCTCTCAGCGGCCTTTGATACCATCAACCATAGAATCCTTTTGGGCTGGCTATGGGGTCTGGGGTTGGGTGGCACAGTTTTGTGCTGGTTTGGCTCCTTTCTCCAAGGTCCCAACCAGTGTTAATACGGAGTGAAAGGTCCAACCCTCATTCTACACTCTCCTCTTCTCTTTAACATCTACATGAAGTCCCTGTGTGAGATCATCCATCACCACCACCACCACTCAGCTCTATATCTCTATCCCGATTACCCAAGTGATGCTATGGCTGTCCTCTCATGGTGCCTGGAGGCTTTGGGGGGCTGGACAACAGGCTTCTGCTGAACTCTGGCAAGACTGAGTGACTATGGATGCACGGAGTTCCAAGATCTGGGACTAACATCTTTATTTCTGGTTGCACTATCCCAGATAGATCTGGTCTACAACTTGGGGGTTCTATTAGACTTATAACTCCTGCTTGAAAAACAGGTGGCAGTCATGGCCAGGAGACTCCCTGCCCATCTTCATTTTGTGTGGCAGTTGTGGCCTTCCATAGATCAGGAGTCCCTCTGCTCAGTCACTCAAACTCTAGTCATCTCATGTTTGAACTATTGCAATGTTCTTTATATGGGGCCATCCCTGAAGAGCATTCAGAAGCTACAGCTGGTGCAGAGTGCAGCAGTGTGAGCAGTTTTTAGGACCCCTAGAGTAGCCCCTATTACACCACTGGTTTGCGAGCTGCACTGGTTGCCTGTTTGGTTCTGGATGCAATTCAAGGTGCTGGTCATCACCTTTAAAGCCCTGCATGGCATGGGTCCAGGCTACTTGAGGAACTGTCTCACTCTGATGGGATTGGCCTGCATCACCCACACCAGCAGAGGGGGAATCTGTGGATCCCATCAACCAAGGAATTTTGGCTAGTGGGCTCCAGTAGAAGAGTCTTCTCTACCATGGCTCCTACCCTCTGGAACATCTTACCCCCTGAGATGAGATTGGCTCCCACCTTCCTGAGATTTCAAAAGAGCCTCAAGATTTAGCTTTGCCAGATGGAAACCCAATGGAAACCCAATGGGGGTGCTTCATACTGGAAGTGGTTGATTAATTAAAACCTAACAGCAATAGCATTTAGACTTATATACCACTTCATAGTGCTTTACAGCCCTCTCTAAACGTTATACCGAGTCAGCATATTGCCCCCAACAATCTGGGTCCTCATTTTACTGCCCTTGGAGGGATGAAAGGCTGAGTCAATCTTGAGCCAGTCAGAATTGAACTCCTGGTGGTCAGCAATGAGTTAGCCTTCAATACTGCATTCTAACTATTGCACCACCACTTCTCATCGCACTTCCCCATCCTTTGTGTATCTGGCTACCACCTTTCCCATCTGGTTTTAATGGTTTATAATTGTCATTGATTTTATCTGCTGTGTGCTATGACTTGATTTCAATGTCTTTTCTGCTTTAATGTTTTCTGCTGTAAGCTGCCTAGAGTCGTTGGATATGAGATAGGCGGCAAATAAATTTCCTAAACAAACAAATAGCTATTCAAAAGATTTGCTTCATAAACTGGGACCATGAGCACAGGGCAATTCAAAGTAGTTGTACTTTTAATATGATTCCTTAAAGCAGTGGTGCCTTTTTTCAGGTTCATGCAGAAAACTACAAAGAGATAGCAGCTACTTTAAAGAGGTACTGGGCTCATGCTTCCCTCAGTTCCAAAATATTTTCTCCAAATTGTTTTTGAAGCCCTTTCCTTCTTCCTTTCACTTCCCTTCCACTCTCTTCCCTAGTAAATCCTTAGTCCCCTTTCCCTGGGAAAGTAAATCTCCAGTTGGGGCTTGTGGCAAATGCAATCCAACCATCACTGGCCAAAGTGAATGAAATGAATGAATGAAATTGATTGAAATCCAAAAAGAGGTTTCTTAAGCAGTTTAATTTTTGTCCTGGCGTCAAGGAGCTGAAAGCTGAGGTACAGAAAACCTTACAACTTAGCCTACGTTATCTTTTTTTCTCTTTGTTCTTTGGTTGTTGGTTGTTCAGCTAAATGAAAATAAGGATAATGCAGTTTTTCCTCACATCCCACAAGAGGTCTTTTATTATGTATAAGAAGAGAATTCACCACTCTATTCGGATCCTTTTTTCTCTTTTTTGGGGTGGGAAAACATTCATGTGCTGACACTGGAAAGTGAACAAAAACAAAGACTCAAGCTTCAAATGAATAGTATTGTTTCTATTCATTTTGGTGCTGTTTTGAAGCAACCTGATAAGTATTTCACATTGTCTTCAATAATATACCCAGAGACAAATTTATTTTTATTTATTTATTGGTTTGATTTATATGCCACCCTTTTCCGGAGACTCAGGGCGGCTCACAATGTGTTAAGCAATAGCCTTCATACTTTTGTATATACCTGCTTAGTAGGGCTCCCCCCCCCCAGCAGTGTTCTTTTTTATACAGAGTGAGCTTATTGCCCCCACAAACCGGGTCCTCATTTTACCTACCTCGAAAGGATGGAAGGTTGAGTCAGTCTTGAGCTGGTGAGATTTGAACTTGCAGTAGTTGCAGGCAGCTGGTATTACTTAACAGTGCTTTAGTTTGCTGTGCTACCAAGATTTTCAACATTGTGATGTCCATAGGCTTGGCATCTGGAGGTTATGGAGAACTATTTTGACAATTTTCAGACCATCATTAAATGTATGTATATATGTAGAACTTAGAATTTGATAGGGCCAAATTATTTTTTTGAAACACAGTAACTGGAAGGTGGCTTCTATTCCAGATTTGGTTCTACACAAATGACATTTTCAAAGGAGCTGGCCTAAATCCTGAAATGATACCATATGTTACCTTAAGCACAGGAGCTGTGGAGATCTTGGCTGCTCTTTTCTCAGTAAGTGTGTAGTGGATTGGAAAACCTATAGAAATGTATAAGGAGTATATAATTTAGAATGAAATCTTTTTCAGTTTCCATCTTAGTTTTGAACTGGCAATAAGGAAATAAAAGACTGAATCTTATAAAAAATCTTCATTAAAAACCAGGAGCCTGTGAGTTCTGATCCTGCCTTAGGCTTAAAAGCTGCCTGGATGACTTTGGATCAGTCACGCTCTCTCAGCCCAACTCACCACACAGGATTGTCACTGTGAGGAACAGGAGGAGGAAGGAGTATTATGTATGTTTGCTGCCTTGAGTTACTTATAAAGTAATAAAGGCAGGATAAAAGTCAATCAATCAAACAAGTAAGCAAACAAACAAACAAACAAATAAATAAAATGTGCACAACACTTGTGAATAACAGACATAGTTCACCATCTCAATGATTTTACTTGTTTTGAAAATCTGAGGGGAAAATAATCAGGTAAGTAACCGAAATTGTATCTAATGTTTTGTTGCAAACTTAGGTGTTCTTTCTTTTGAATAGATCAATATTTATTTAATTTTTTGGAATCATGAGTAGCATGAAAAAATGTACTCCATAACAAATTAATGGAAAAAAATAGATGAAAGTTATTAATGACAACTAATTTATGTTTAAAATATAGACAGCTAATGTTAAGTGTGTAAGAACTCCTGGCTGCAGTTGAAACATATATTTGAATCTCTTGTTGAAATAATTGGAATGACTCTTCGAAGAATATTGGAACTTCCAAGAAAACATGTTTAGGATTACACTTGAACTTTGGGTGAGATAAAACTGTTACCTATACCAGGGATCCCCAACCCCCTGTTCGCAGACCAGTACTGGTCTGCGGCCCGTTGGGAACTGGGCCACTCAAGTGGCAGGGGATCAGGTGAAGCTCCATTTACGCAGGTAGCAGGCACACATGTGAAACCATCCCCTTCTCCCCTCCACTATCACTGCTGGTCAGCAGAGCCAGAAAGGTTGAGGAACGTTGACCTATACCATTTGAAGATTTCTTATTCACCTCTACCATTCAAGGATATTTTCCTTAAACATAAACTTTTTTTGTTACAGAGGAAAACATTGAAAAAGCCATATTTTGCAAACAACTGCCTGAAGCCCTTGTTTTAAAGCTATTAGGAGAAAGAAATATGCATAATACTTCATATGAAACTGTGATTTGTAGACTGTCAAGAATGCCACTTCTTTACATGTAGAGAGGTTGTCACTGACAACTCTAGCCCTTATCATTTTGACTGTTGAACACCATGAGATATTGAAATCTACTTACAAAATATATTTACGGTATATGTTGCTACTAATACGTTGTTATTCTAATTGCTATTCTAATAATGTATTAATATACATTTAATAATGTGGCTGAAGATGGAATGTGAGGTCATGAGTATATAGGAGCAAAAAGAAATTTAAAAGATCATCTATTTTTTGAGTAGAGAAATACAGTAATTGATATTGGTTCAGATCTGTTGCTGGTTGCAAACTTGCTGGTTTTAAGCACTGCAAGCATGTGAAAGTAGCCAAGATTCAGTTTTATTCACAAATTTGATTCATTCTGATGAAGCATGAAAGTGTAAAAGCACATTAATTTACTGAATAATTTACCTAATTAGATTTGATGCATCACATTGATTAAGTTAATGATAACAGTAACAGAGTTGGAAGAGACTTTGGAGGTCATCTAGTCCAACCCCCTGCTCATGCAGGAGACCTGTACTAGGGATTCAAACCGCCGAACTGCTGATCTTTCTAATAGACAGGCTCAGTGCCTTAGCCATTGAGCCACCTAGTTATTCAGACTTGATTCAAACAGATACGATCAAATTGATTTTAAATCAAAGCTTTGCACAACCTTATTAGCCATTTATCCCTATGGTGTCCCACCCACTCTGCAGTATGCAGTTAGTGATATATTCTGTATTACAGAACAATAAAAATTGGAATGTGAAAGTGTATACAAAGCCTTTGGAACTCTTATACATTGAATTGGAAATTTTGTACAAAGTGCATAATAAATCTACTAGCTTTAGGAGTCAGATTCTGCTAAAGGAGGAATAAAAGGACAGAATAGGACATTGAGATGAGAACATAAAGCATCCTATAAAGTTAGAAAACCAAAATCCAAAGCAGTCTGTTTATACATTGATTTAAGAGCAGTTAAGCAGTTATGGAAATTACTCTTGATTTGCCTTGTAAAAAGCTTAATACTGTGAATTGAATGAGTTGTCTAAGGATGTTCTACTAGGGTCTTAGGATGAATCCATCCACAATTCTGTAATATAATTAATCATATATTTTTTCTTCAGGGTTTAGTGATTGAAAGAGTTGGACGCAGACCTCTTTTGATTGGGGGATTTGGTTTGATGGTTTTCTTCTTCGTCATACTTACTATGTGTATGAGTCTACAGGTCTGTAAATGTTAATTGATCTATTTTCTTTTAAATATGTGAAATCATCAGGTTTAAACATTTTTTTAAAAATCATTCTTATATGCAACAAATATTAGATCTTTTCTGTGCAACCTTGAATTAAAATAATGGACAAATACTCATTTTCTTTTGTGAACTGTACTTAAGAAGCAAGTTCAAACTTTACATTAGAAATATTACTGTACTTTACAGGATTTATAATGTAACAAGCTGAGGCATAACAATAGTTAGTTAGTTAGTTAGTTTATTAAATTTGTATACCGCCCTTCTCCTGACGGACTCAGGGCGGTGAACAGCCAAACATTAAAATACAAGCAATATAAAAGTTAAAAGTGATCTAAAACATAATTAAATCAAATTTTGGCTTCCCCAAATTTAAAACTACTCATAAAATTCACCCATTAAAATCTACGTTAAGCCAGCCCAGCTTGCTGGAATAGTAAAGTCTTTAATGCCTTGCGGAAAGTGCGGAGGTCTGGGATTAATCGAATCCCTGGGGTAACTCGTTCCAGAGGGCGGGAGCCCCCACAGAGAAGGCTCTCCCCCTGGGGGTCGCCAGTCGACATTGCCTGACCGACGGCACCCTGAGGAGGCCCTCTCTATGAGAGCATATTGGCCGGTGGGAGGTTATCGGTGGCAGAAGGTGGTCTCGTAAGTAGCCTGGTCCTAAGCCATGGAGCGCTTTAAAGATGAGAACCAAGACCTTGAAGCACACCCGGAAAACCACTGGGAGCCAGTGCAGCTCGTGCAGGAGAGGTGTCGTGGGAGTGCCAAGTCGCCCCCATAATCACCTGCGCGGCTGCGTTCTGAACCAGTTGGAGCCTCCGGGTGGTCCTCAAGGGGAGCCCCATGTAGAGAGCATTACAGTAGTCCAGGCGAGAAGTGACCAGGGCATGAGTGACTGTGCATAAGGAGTCCCGATCCAGAAAGGGACGCAACTGGCGTATCAGGCGAATCTGATAAAAAGCCCCCCTGGCCATGGTCATCATATGCTCTTCTAAAGACAGCCATGGATCCAGGAGGACGCCCAAGTTACGAACCCTCTCTGTGGGGGCCAAAGACTTGCCCCCAATAGCCAGCGAAGGCACCAACTGGCTATATCGGGGCGCCGGCATCCACAGCCACTCAGTCTTGGAAGGATTGAGTTGGAGCCTGTTCCTCCCCATCCAGACCCGTATGGCCTCCAGACACTGGGACATCACTTCGAGGGCATCACTGGAGTGATCCGGGGTGGAGATGTACAGCTGCGTATCGTCAGCGTACAGATGACACTGCACCCCGAAACCACGGATGATCTCACCCAGCGGCTTCACATAAATGTTGAACAGGAGCGGCGAGAGGACCGACCCTTGCAAGGCGCCTCGAGGTCAGCCTCTGCCCCCCTGCCAACATGGACTGCAACCTGTCAGAGAGATAGGAGGAGAACCACCGCAACATGGTGCCTCCCACCCCCAATCCCTCCAGCCAGTGCAGCATGATACCATGGTCGATGGTATCAAAAGCCGCTGAGAGGTCTAATAGGACCAGAACAGAGGAGCAACCCCTGTCCCGAGCCCTCCAGAGATCATCAACCAACATGACCAATGCCGTCTCCGTGCTGTATCCAGGCCTGAAGCCGGACTGGAGCGGATCTAGATAGACAGTGTCATCCAGGTACTGCGGGAACTGTCGCGCAACCACACTCTCTACAACCTTCGCCAAGAAGGAAAGGTTGGAGACCAGACGATAATTTCCCAAAACAGCCGGGTCCAGAGAAGGCTTCTTGAGGAGGGGTCTCACCACCGCCTCTTTCAAGGCGGGAGGCAAGAAACCCTCGCTCAAAGAAGCATTTATAACCCTCTAGAGCCAGCTTCGTGTAACCTCCCGGGTAGCCAGCACTAGCCAGGAGGGACACGGGTCCAATAAACATGTGGTTGCATTCAACTTCCCCAGGATCCTGACCACGTCCTCGGGAGTCACAGGGTCAAACTCATCCCATACAACAGTCTCAAGACCTGCCCCAGACACCTCGCCGGAACCTACCCAGTCAGAGTCCAAGCCTTCCTGAATCTGAGCGATTTTATCGTGCAGATGCTGTACAAAATCCTCAGCCCGTCCCTGCAAGGGGTCATCCCGCGCTCCCAGATGGAGGAGGGAATGGGTCACCCTAAACAGGGCAGCTGGGCGGTTATCTGCCAATGCAATAAGAGCGGAAAAGTAATTACACTTTGCCGCTTTTATCGCCACTAAGTAGGTCTTAATATGAGACCTAACTAGTGTTCAGTCGGATTCGGAGCGTCTGGCCCTCCAACCACTCTCTAGGCGTCTTTTCCGGTGCTTCATCTCCCTCAGCTCCTCGGAAAACCAGGGAGCTGGGCAGATCCGGTGCCGGGTCAGAAGTGCCGGGTCAACGAAGTGCTCCCCCTGATATCTACCTACATTATATTTTTTGCAATAATACCTTCCCAGTTTTATTTATAGTAAATTGAAAAACATGGAAATGTTTCAGAACCATTATGACATTTAAACTATGTCTTCACCAGTCCTAATTTCCAGTTTTAAATAAAATCTCATTTTCAAAGATTAAAGCATACTACTCAGGATCACAGCTGTGGGGGTAGTGAAAATTGCTTTGAAGCATATATGTTTGTTCCACTTTTCCAAAGATCTGGGACTGCTCTGCATAGCTGTCTGTCCAAGAGCCCTTTGGCCTGATCGTACAGATCTTGACAAATGTGAGGTGCTGTGAGTTGTCCTTCTTGCTAGTGAATATTGATTTTTTTCATATTCTTATGACATTTGAATGTCATAGCACTTCCATCAGTCTTGAATAACAAGAGGGAAAACTAGAATTAAAGCTTTGGATTCAGCTGAATCCACTTCTGATGGAAATGCTAAGCAATCCAACAGTCTTAGTTCTGGGTAATCAGAGACTATGATTAGGTATGACCTTGGCTCATTTTGACAAGAGGAGACAGAGCTTGGATGGCACTGAACTAGAAAGCTGCTGCACACAGAGCCTGCCCTCTCTCTTTTTGGATGTCTTCCACTGATTAGTCTCAGTCTGTAGAGAGTGTTTCTGTTATTGTTCCTTTAATCTGAGTAATAAAGCTGGAATTTATTTGCTACCCATGACATATTAATGACTAGAGTTTATTGTTCTAAGCATGTATTAGATGGCATACAGATTTCCAAACATAGGGTATCAGCAAAGTGGTCTTTGTATCACTCTGCAAATGTTCTTGCTTTCTACAAGCAGTCTGAAGATCTCTGTATTTGATTTGCTTTTTTTTTTTAAAAAAAAAGCCCAATAACTATTCTGGATGGTTTAAAATCAAACATAATAAAAAGATATAATTGAATAAAACATAAACAATAAAATAAAATAAAAACACCATATAAATTACTGTAGGTTTACAAAAAATAATTCATTTTTAATGCTATCATGTATTTTTCAGGATCAAGCAGTCTGGCTTCGATATCTCAGTATAGTTTGCATTCTTGCAATCATTGCCTCATTTTGCATCGGACCAGGTAATGACCATCTTTTCAAAGATGCTCTGACAGAGAGAGTTGTGATGGTTTTTCTAATATAATTAAACCTCTCATAATATGGCCTGTAAAGTTGGATTAGCATGGAATAAAAGAGGAAATACAAAATTTCTATAATAGTATAAAGTATTATGTTCTTCAGGTGATAATAAATATATTGTGGCAGTTCATACTTACTTACTAGGTTACATGTATCTAAGGCAGGGGTGAAATGCTCCTGGTTCGGACCGGCTCGGGCGAATAGGTAGTGGAGATTGAGGCTAGTTCGCCGAACTGGGAGCAATGGCTGGCTGGCCACGTCCCTGAACCGGTCCACAGCCCGCAGTCTTGCCATGCTTGCCTGCCTTCCATGCTGCCTTTCTGGAGTCCTGGTGGCCAGTTTGTGAAGGCAGGCAAGCAGAAGTCCACGTGGAAGGCAGGCAAGCATGGTAGGGCTGTGGGGAAGGAGCTAGCAGTTACTGCCCCCCCCCCAAGCAGCGGCTTCCCTGTTTAGCCCCAACAAGCTATGCATCCATAGCAGTGGGGTTGTTTTGTTCACCGCAGTGGTACTTTGGGAGGGCAAGTGGACATATTCATTATAGTTGTCAGCTACAGACGTCCGCTGCCCTCCCGAAGTATCACCGCGGTGAACAAAACAACCCCATTGTGCTGTGCCTCCTTCTGCAGCCAAACACACACAGCAGTGTGTGCCCTTTCCTCAAATGGGCTGTGCATGGGGCGCTTGGAGAGAGAGTGAGCAAGAGAACTCTCCAACCTCTGTTTGTGTGTGTGTATGTGTGTGTCTGTGTGTGAGGGAGGAAGCGAGTGAGCGATCTGAACCCGAGGCACCCAAACATTTGGCAGCGGAATAGGTGGCTTCTGAGCAGCCTTGACTCAGCCAGCTCCACCTGACCTACTCCCTGAGTCTCGCCGTTCTCCTCGCCCCACCCCCCACCCTACTCCCCACCCTACTCAAGCAGCGGCTGCGGGACAACAAGATCTCTCATTTTTCCCACAGCACGGCATACGCTTGCTATCTCTGCTTGTCTGCTTGCAAGGGATGATCTCTGCTTCTCTCGGGATGCTGGTGCGGGCACCATGGATGCATAGCTTGTTGGGGCTGAGCAGGGAAGCGGCTGCTTAAGGGGAGGTGGGGGTGGGGGCAAGGAGAACAACAAGACTCAGGGAGTAGGTCAAGTAGGCCCGCACCGCTGCCAGAAGTTTGGATGACTCGGCTTCAGATCGCTCCCGCCCCTCTCTCTCTCTCTCTCTCTCTCTCTCTCACACACACACACAGGTTGGAAAGCTGTCTTACTCTCTCTCTCTCCAAGTGCCCCATGCACAGCAGAATGATGTGAATGACGTCAAACTGGCCACGTCCACCCAGTCACATGACCACCAAGCCAAGCCATGCCACACTATGCCACGCCCACAGATCCGGTAGCAAAAAAAATTAGATTTCACCCCTGATCTAAGGATAATAATATACTGTATAATATTATTATATATAAATAGAGCCTGGATAGCTCAACAGGCTAATAAGCAGACTAAAGCCTGTTATTAACATCCAGCTGTCTGCAATTGCATCAGTTCGGGTCTCACCAGGCTCAAGGTTGACTCAGCCTTCTATCCTTTCTAAGGTAGGTAAATTGAGGACCCAGTTTGTGGGGGCAATAAGATGACTTTGTATAAATTATACAAAAGTATGAAGGCTATTGCTTAATGCATTGTAAACCGCCCTGAGTCTTCAGAGAAAGGCGGCATATAAATCTAATTTTTTTAAAAAATGCTATATATTATGTTATTTTATTGATTAGACTATTATATACTTTTGAGAGTGTCAGTTTGTAGTTATCACATAGATCTTCCCTAGGATGATTGGTCACCCACTTGGCCCTTCAGATCTTGCAATGGTGTACCCATTGCCCTTGTAATCATATATTATATGATTATAAATCTAAATATATAAATTAAAATCTATTACATTTTTTATAGAATGCAGAATAACAGTTGGAAGGGATCTTTGAGATCTTCTAGTTCAACCCTCCACTTAAGCAGGAGATCCTGTACCATTCCAGACAAATGCTGATTGATTATCCTCACTATCAAGAAATTTCCCCTTAATTTTAGGTTGGCTCTCTCTTTGCTAAGTTTCCATCCGTTACTTCTTGTCTTGCTCTCAGTTGCTTTGGAGAATAAATTGTCCCCCTCTTCTTTGTGACAAGCTCTCAAATACTGGAACATTGCTGTCATGGCACCCCTAGTTTTTGTTAGACTAGACATAGCCAGTTTCTGTAAGTGCCTTGATCATCTTTTTTGCTGTTCTCTGCACTCTTTCTAGAGTTACAATGTCTTTTTTGTATCATGGTGACCAGAACTGGATACAGTATTCCAAGTGTGGCAGTATATAGCAGTACAAATATATAATGTGATCTTGATTCTATTCCTCTGTTGATGATGCAGCCCAGGAGTGAATTGGCATTTTTAGCAGGTGTACATCGCTGACTCATATTTAAGTGACTGTCCACTAGGACTCCTGGATCCCTCTCACAGTTACTGCTGTTGAGCCAGGTACTACTTATTCTATACCTGCGCATTTGGTTTTTCTTTCCTAAGTGTAAAACCTAATTCTCCCTAGAACTGGAAGAGAGCATCCATGAATGGGTAGTAGCTCTATCTTCTGCATGGAGAATGAGCACATGATCTTATTTGCATCTCTAGTCACTCCCTATTATTATTATTATTATTATTATTATTATTATTATTATTATCATCATCTTGGTCCACAACACACCTGACATAATGATAGTTGAAAAGAAAAAAGTATGGTTCATTGACATTGCAATACCTGGTGATGCACGGATTGAAGATAAGCAGCAAGAAAAAATCACAAAGTACCAGGACTTGCAAATCGAAGTTGAGCGACTATGGAAAAAGAAATCATGTGTTGTTCCGATTGTAATTGGAGCCCTTGGAGCAATACCCAAAGGGCTACTCCGCTATTTAGAAATTCTAAATTTACCAGACTTGAACATTTTGACTCTACAAAAAACCACCTTACTCGGAACAGCTTACATCCTCCGACGATATCTTAACAATTCCTAGGTCCTTGGTTAGGACTCGAGCTGCTGAGCTATTAACCAGCCTCAAAGACTGTGAATCTCACTACAGATTAACCAATAATAATAATAATAATAATAATGATAATAATAATAGTAATAATAATATTTATTAGATTTTTATACTGCCCTTCTCCCGAAGGACTCAGGGCAGTACACAGCCATGCTAAAAACAATATACAATACAAAATTTAAAAAAACAATTTAAAACAAATTAAATAAATTTGGCCCTGTCAGTTAAAAACCCACAAATTTAAAATACCCCATCCAGATTCTTATTCAGCCAGGGCAGCCTGTTGAAATAGCAGGGTCTTAAGGGCCCAGCAAAAGGTACAGAGATCAGGAATCATACGTATCCCAGGGGGCAGTTCATTCCAGAGGGCGGGTACCCCCACAGAGAAGGCTCTCCCCCTGGGGATCACCAGTGGGCAAAGCAATGTAGTTTTACCAATGGCACCCTGAGGAGCCCCTCTCTGTGGGAGTGTGTTGATCAGTGGGAGGCTATCGGTGGCAGAAGGTGATCCCGTAGGTATCTGGGCCCTAAGCCATGGAGCGCTTTAAAGATGGTGATCAGCACCTTGAACTGCACCCGGAAGACCACTGGGAGCCAGTGCAGCTCGCGTAGGAAAGGTGTCACATGGGTGCACCGAGTCACACCCACAATCACTCATGCGGCCACATTCTGGAACAGTTGAAGTCTCCGGGTGTCCTTCAAAGGGAGCCCCATGTAGAGAGCATTACAGTAGTCCAGACGTGACATGACGAGGGTGTGAGTGACTGTGCGCAGGGCATCCCGGTCCAGAAAGAGACGCAACTGGTAAATCAGGCTAACCTGATAAAAGGCCCCCCTGGCCACAGCCATCATATGCTCTTCTAAAGACGGCCATGCATCCGGGAGGACACCCAGATTGCAAGCCTTCTCCAAGGGGGCTAATGTTTCACCCCCAATAGCCAGCTTTGGAACCAGCTGACTATACTGGAACTCCAGGAGCCATAGCCACTAACTCTTGGAGGGGTTGAGTCTGAGCCTGTTTCTCCCCATCCAGATCCCCACGGCCTCCAGACAATGAGACATCACGTCAAGGGCATCATTGGGGTGGTCTAGGATGGAGATGTACAGCTGAGTATCCTTAGTGTACTGATGACATTTCACCCCTAAACCACGGGTGATCTCCCCCAGTGGCTTCACATAAGTGTTGAACAATAGGGGCAAGAGAACCGACTCTTGTGGCACCCCATAGATAAGGCACCTCGAGGTCGATCTCTGTCCCCCTGCCAACACAGACTATGTCTGACCAGAGAGGAAGGAGGAGAAGCACCGCAACACAGTGCCCCCCACTCCTAACCCCTCCACCCGGCACAGCATGATACCATGGACGATGGTATCAAAAGCCGCTGAGAGGTCCAATAGGACTAGGACAGAGGAACAACCCCTGTCCCGAGCCCTCCAGAGATCATCAACCAATGCGACCAATGCAGTTTCCATGCTGTATCCCGATCCTGAAGCCCGACTGCAGCAGATCTAGATAGACCGCTTCATCCAGGTACCGGGGGAGTTCTTGCGCCACCACACTCTCAACAACCTTCACCACAAAGTGAAGGTTGGAAATTGGATGATAGTTCATTAATACAGCTGGGTCCAGAGAGGGCTTCTTGAGGAGGGGCCTCACCACCGCCTCTTTCAGGGCGGAGGGGAGGAAACCCTCACTCAAAGAAGCATTCATAATCTTCTAGAGCCAGCCTCGTGTAACCTTCCGGGAGGCCAGCACCAACCAGTAGGGACACGGGTCCAATAAGCGTGGCAGAGCTCAATCTACCCAGAATCCTGTCCATGTCATCGGGAGTCACAGAGTCGAAATCCTCCCAGATAACACTCTCAAGACACAACCCCATCACCCACTCTGGACCCACCCAATTGGAGTCCAAGCCTTCCCAAATCTGAGCGATTTTGTCATGCAGGAATTGCACAAAATCCTTAGCCCTATCCTGCAAGGGGTCTTCCCGCGCTCCCATATGAAGGAGGGAGCGGGTCACCCTAAACAGGGCGGCTGGGAGGGTTCTCTGCAGATGCAATAAGAGTGAAAAAATAGTTTGATTTTGCCACTTTTATCGCCACTAGGTAGGTCTTAATATGAGACCTCACCAGTGTTCGGTCGGATTCGGAATGGCTGGCCTGCCAATCCCTCTCCAGGCGTCTTTTCCGGCCAGGGAGACGCTAATTGGGATCGGCACCAGGTCAGAGGCCACAAAGGCACAACACAGTCCAGAGCTCCAGTGTTCGCCATTTCCCAGGCCAACAGTTCTTCAGTCAAGTCGTGAGCCAGATTCAGTCACTGCCCAGTGCCCAGTGGCATCTGGGGCATTCTGGTAAGCGGTGGTAGCGCAGAGAGTGCTAATTGAGCTGCGGCAGCAGTTACCCATTGCGGATCCACCTGCCTCTATTTAAGGTGGAAGATGGCATCTCATGCGTGCTCCACCAGCCAGCAGCCTGATACGGGGCTTTTCCGGCTCTAAGTCTGAGCCCATCTGTATGGAGAGCTGCAGCAAGGGGAGCCACAACTAGATGTCATGCAACTGCTAATAGGAGTGGCAGAGGCTCCAAGATGGCGGATAAGGATGCAGAACAGTGCCAAAAGACATTAGAGAACAAGCTGGCTAAGATCCATAAGGATAAGAAAAGCCTGGATCCAGAAGCTTCTCCTATGGGAGGGGCAGTGGCTTCCCGCCCTCAGGAAGAAAGGCCATTGGCTCCTGCTGATGATCCAGAGCCTTTGCAAAGTGCCTCTTGCAGACAATGGTCACCAACTGGTGCTGGTGAAGTGTGCTATCCAAATTTAGGAGAGGCTTTGGATAGGGCTGAAGCCTTATCTATTGCAAGCCCTGTCTTGCCTGCAGCAGAATCAGAGGAGCTTATTCCTCCTGCAAGAGCCAGGCCAGCTGTCTTGTTTACTCCCACTGCAGCAGGGCTCACCCAGTGGAGGAAGCTGTTGCAGAGTTTCCTGAACAGTTACAACAGATAATTTCCTAAGCTATTCGCAGGGAATAGCTGCAGGGGTTCTTATTGCCATCAGCAAGCACCACCTATCCTTCAGGAGGAGTGGCTGGATCCTCGTGAGCTTACTTCTCTAGCTCCTTCTATGAGGAGTGGGGACTCCTCGGCTAAGGAGGAGGAATTCCAGAACCTTTCAGGAGATGAAGGGAAGCCTCCAGATCCATTGCCATTTACAGCTCTTTTTAAGACAGATTTATTTAAATCAATGCTACATGAGGCCAAGGCTATCACTAACTTGGATCCTGACCAGGCTTCTGTATCTACCCAGAGCCCAGGGGATTCTGGTCATTTGCTCTTTTCTGAACCCAAGGTGGAAACTGAGGTGATTCCTTCACCCAAGTTATTTCTGCATGTACTTCAAAGGCAGTGGACCAATCCTGGAGCTGGTACGCCTCCGCCTATAGCTGAAAAACGGCTTTACAATGTAACTTCAGATCTGTCTGCAGCTGTTGACAAACCAGTGGCTGCCATGACTTCAGTGGCACTCTTGCCTGCAAAGGCAATGGATTGTCTGAACACAGAGGACAAAGAGGCTGAAGGATCCTTAAGGAAGGCCCACCAAGCAGCTGCCTGGGCTCTTAAGGCTGCCACATCAGCTTGCTTCTTCAATAGGGCTTCCTTGCCCTGACTTTGCCAGTTACAGGAAAGGATCCCCCCTGAGGATGTGAGAATTCATCAGGATATAAATAAGTTGGTGGCTGCAGCTGAGTTTTCAGCAAATGCCACCTTGAATGCAGCAAAGTTCACATCCAGATTGCTGGCCTCTTCAGTAACAGCCCGCTGTTTGCTATGGCTTAAACATTGGTAGGTGAACAATAAAACAAGTGGAAGTTGGCTTCTGCTCCTTTCACGGGAAGTGACTTGTTTGGAGAGGTTCTGGAATCCATTCTGGTGGAGACCAAGTGCAAGGAGGACAGGAGGTACTCTCCTTATTTTAGGAGGCAATCCTCTTGTGCTCCAGAGTCGGGAGGCGAATTCCAACAGTTCCAGTGATCTTATTCAGGCAGACAGGAGAGCCAGATGGAGAGGTCGGAGTTCCAGGGCAGCCAACAGTTTCAGAGCAAGCGGCCCTTTCGCGGAGCAGGAAGTTGCCCGTATTGTCATTCAAAATGACTGGCAGGACTGTCACGCATCTGGACGGTTGGGTCAGCCTCCACTACCATCAGTGGGAGGTCACCACCTCAAACAGGTGGGTACTCAGCACAATACGCTCAAGTTTGGCTCTAGAATTCCTCTTCACACATACACACCCAATTTTTTTATCAGCTGCCCTGACTCCAGGAATGCAGCCAAACAGCCTGATAAACTCAGCGATTCAACACCTGCTGGAAATCCAGGCAATTCATCCTGTCCTGCAGGAGGAACGGGGACTGGGTTTCCACTCAGTACTGTTCTTGGTTCAAAAGAGCTTGTGGGGGGGTGCAGAGTGATTTTAGATCTCAAACGTCTCAGTATGTGTCTGGAGTACAAGCGCTTCAAGATGCAGTCACTCCAATCAATTCTGGAAAGCATACGCCAGGATGACTTCCTCACCTCCATTAGCCTCACAGAGGCATATCTCCATATACCCATCAGACCTGCTCATAGACAGTTTCTCCGTTTCTCATATGCAGAAAGACATTACCAATACAAGGCCTGTCTTCAGTGCCATGAGCCTTCACAAAGATATTGGCAGCCTTGGCAGCCTTCGATCCGTGCCAATCAGAGTTCAATGTTACCTGGACGACATTCTGATTCAGTCCTCGTCAGCTGCTCAGGCAGAGGCAGATCTTTGGATCACAATCCAGGTTCTACAAAAACATGGCTTTTCAATAAACAACAAGAACAGCCATTTTCATCCCACCACCAGATTACTCCATTTGGGAGCCATTATAGATACATCTGTATGCGTAGTCTCTCTATCTCCAAAGAGAAAGGACAGCTTGCAACAGTTAGCAAGCTGCATCATGGCCATGGACACAATACCACTCATATACCTGTCACAGCTTCTGGGGAAGATGATGTTGTGCATTGCCATTGTTCCATGGGCACAACTTCACGCCAGTGGTTTCTCCTGCCTTACCAACAATCCGGCAGGAGCAATTCCTAGGACAGGGTAAGAGTTCCTCTACAGGTACTGCAGTTCTTTTGGTAGTGGAGGTCACAGGCTCTTGCAAAAGGGTACCTCTTCAAAGAACTAGACCATTTGACCATCATGACAGATGCCAGCCTTTATGCCTGGGGGGCACACTGCCAGTCACAGATTGCACAGGGCCGGTGGAGAAAGGCGGATCTGTTTCCCAGGATCAATTGGCTGGAGCTCAGGGCTGTTTATCTGGCCCTCAAGAGTTTCAAAGAAGCCATAGTGGAACAATATGTGTTGGTCTTAACAGACAATGTGGCAGCCAAGGCCCACATCAGTCGCCAAGGAGGGACACATTCCAAATCTCTCATGGCACTGGCAGATTGTCTGGGGTGCTGGGAGGAGAGTCATCTTCAGTCCATAAAGGCAGAGCACATATCTAGGACCCTGAATGTGCAGGCAGATTGTCTCAGCAGGGTGACAGTGGACCACTCAGAGTGGCGCTTACACCCTTCACTGTTCCAGGAGCTGACAATCCGCTACAGGAGGCTGGTTATAGATCTGTTTGCTCCTCCAGAAAACACCCACCTGCTGAGGTTTTTCAGCAGGTTCAGAACACGGGGGCCGGCAGGAACAGATGCCCTGAGATGTCAGTGGCCTTGGGGACTTCTCTACGCCTTCCCCCCCGGCCTTGATTCCAGCAGTCATCAGTAAGGTTCTAATGGTGAAGGCGGAGGTGATCTTGATAGCTCCCTATTGACCCAGGAGATCATGGTTTGCAGACCTGGTCCATCTGTCTGTGAGACCTCCCTGGAGAATACCTCAGGAGAGGCTTTACCTCAGCCAAGGGGACCTGGTCCATCTAGCGCCTAAGTGGCTCCAACTGACCACCTGGTGATTGAGTAACGGTCACTGAGGAGGGAGAATTTATCCCTCAGACTCATTCAAACCATTCAGGCTTCTAGATGACAGTCCACAGACAGGATATATAATTCAACCTGGAGGGCATTTTGTGCCTGATGCTCTAGATCTGGGACTGATCCCTTGGAGGTATCAGTGGCACAAGTTCTGGAGTTCCTCCAGGAGGGATTGGACAAGGGGTTAACACCCAACACCATCCGGAGACTGTTAACAGCGCTGTCTTCCGTCCTATCATGTGGAAGTTTAGAGTCACTTACCAAACATCCCACAGTTCGCAGATTCCTCAGGGGCGCTTCCAACTTGCGACCACCTGTGGTTCACAGGTATCCCACTTGGGATCTGACTAAGGTCTTACAGACCCTTGCAGAGAGTCCTTTTGAGCCCTTAAGGTCAGCCAGTCCACATTTCCTTTCCTTTAAGATGGCCTTCCTAGTCGCAATTACATCAGCCAAAAGGATTTCGGTGGCTCTTTCTGTGAGACAGGACCTCTGCATATTCCACCCGGACAGGGTGGTCTTATGTTTAGACCCTTCTTCCATTCCTAAAGTCAATTCATGGTTCCATAGGCCCAGGAGTTGATTTTACTCAACTTCTACCCAGACCTGAGACACGCTCTAGAGCAGGGATGGCACAAGCTGGATGTGAGAAGGGCCCTCCGTATCTACTTCAGATGCACAGCTTCCTTCCGGAAGATGGAATCTTTATCTATCTCATGTCAACCATCTACACTAGGAAACAGGGTCATTCCTTCAATGGTGGGTCATTGGATTAGAACTTGTATTGCCAAGGCATACGAGGTGCAACACCTGCCAACACCTAGGCACATAATTGCGCATTCCACCAGGAGCACTGCCATGACTGCGGCGTGGGCGACACAGGCGTTTGTTGAGGAAGTGTGTCGGGCAGTTACCTGGTCCTTCCCATTTCCATTTATTCGGCACTATAAGTTAGACTCCTTTGCCTTGGCGGAAGCAAATCCTCCAGAGAGTTCACAGTGTCGAGGGGATGGTCCCACCCATAGGGGACAGGCAGGTTTTGGTTTGTTCCATTCCTGGATACTCTCTTCCAGCTCTAGGGAGAATGGCATTGGTCCTACCTGAATGCCATTTCTAGTAGAGTTGGAAGAGAGCATCCAGCCCCACCCTTATTAATGTCTGGAAGGGGCTACTGTTTTGCAGGTCACAAGTCTATTCATTGCTATGCCTTTGCTGAACTGGGGAATCACCAGGCAAGGAGGGAGTGACCAGAGATGCAAATAAGATCATGTGCTCAGTCTCCATGAAGAAGATAGAGCTACTACCCATTCCTGGATGCTCTCTTTCAACTGTACTAGAAATGGCGTTTAAGTAGGACCAACACCCATTCTTGCCACTGAATCACATTTTGTTACATAAGGCCCAGTATTCAAGCCTGTCAAAATCTTTCTGGATCTTTAGGCTATTCCTCCTAACTTGGTGTCATCTTCTAATTTGATGATTCTTATTTTATCCCCTCATCTAAATTGTTTATGAAGATGTTGGTGGGTACTGGGCTTAAGACAGAACCGTGGGCATGCTTCCTATTGCATACTTCCCTCCATGTAAATGTAATTTAATTTGAGGACCATAAGTTGAATGCAGTTTGTCAGCTAGTTACGAATCCATCTGGTGGTGATACTATTCTACATTTTTCTGTCTTACCAAGAAATAGATTGTGGTCTATTTTTTCAAATGCCTTATTGAAGTCCAAGTATATTATGTCCACATCTTTTCACTTATCCACTAATTTAATCACTTTGTCAAAGAATGCAATAAGATATCTTATTGCATTCTTTGACAAAGTGATTAAATGTTCTGTTTTTGACAGGCTCATGGTTTCTCTTCATGGCTTCTAACTTTGCTTGCTTCTAGGTGTTTGCAGATTTGTTCCTTGGTTACTTTTTCCAGGATCTTACCAGGTATTGATGTCAAGCTGTTAGGATTCTAGTTTCCTTTTTCTGAAATGGGAACCACATCAGCTCCTTTCTAGTCCTCTGGTAGTTTCATGGGGTTCCAAGTTCTTTGAAATATATAGCTTAGTGGTTCTGAAATCATATCTGCCAGCAACTTTAGAAATGTTGTCCTGGTGATTTGAATTTTTCTAAGATGGACAGGTATTGTCTTACCATTTTCTATTTTAATTTGTACTCCTAGTCTGCCTTTTACTAACTTTGGTAATTAGGACAGATGCAAAGAATGAATTAAGCAGTTCTACTTCTCCCTGCTGTCCATCATTTCTTTGCTATGTTGTGGACCAATCATTTCCTTAACTTTTTCTTGTTTTTTACATGTTGAAAAAAGCTTTAAAAATATTTTTGACATTTATTGCAAGTCTTAGTTCATTCTGACCCTTATTTTCCTGAGTTTGCAGATTTGGGCTATATGTTGGTATTCTGCCTTAATTATGTGTCCGTCTTCCCATTTTTTTTCAGGGAGTTTTTCAGTTTATCAGGGAGTTCTTTATGCAACGGTTCTTTATGCAACGGTATTGTGCTGGACTGGGATTTTATAATCACATTTTTCAGAGTTTCCCAAGCTTCTTGAGTTGTTTTCCCCTTTAAAATTTTCATCCCTGGAATCCTTCCCAAGCTTTAAATTTATTGAAATCAGCTCTTTTAAAGTCTAAGTCACTAGTTAGATTTTATTCTATTGCTTATGTCTGCATTATATTGAATTCCAATATGACATGGTCACCCTCCCCCAAAGTTCCTGCAACTTCAACCCACTCTATCATTTCATGTCTGTTAATAAGAATTAAGTCCAGAATAGTTGACCCTCTAGTTTACTGGTATCAAACTCGATCGTGTCACTTGATGTAATGATGCATCACAACAATTTTTGCCTTTGTAGAGCTGGGGTGGCATGTGGCGCACTGGCTCATGGGCTGCCAGTTTGATACCCCTGCTCTAGTTCCTTTGTCTACCTTTTAGATGACAAAGTTGTCAACTAAGTTTGTCAGGAACCTGTCAGGAATCACTTGATTCAGAATTTGTCCCCCAGTTGATGTGAGGGATGTTAAAGTCCCATATTACTACTGCACTTAGTTAACTGATTAGCAAAAGGATACTCTATCTCCTCTACTTAGTTGGGTGCCTGTACTATACACCTATGCCAATGTCATTACTTTTCCTTTTTATTTTAACCCATATGCATTCGAGGAGGCTTTCATCCTTGGTTTTATGCATTTCTATAGTGATTTTTTAATGTATAATGCAACTCCACTTCCTCTTTTGTTAGGTCTGTTTCTTTTGAACAGTTTATATCCTTCCAGCAGTATATGCCAGTCATGAATTTCATCCACCAAGTTTTGCTAATGGCAACTATATCATACCTGTCCTCATGTACTAGTATTTCAAGTTCTCCCTATTTGTTTCCCAAACTTTGAACATTAGGCATCTGAGCCCTTTATGGCTGACCCTGCGTATGCTGCCTATATCTCCTGTTTTATATCTGAGTCTTTCTTCCCTCCCACCACTCCCTACCTATTTGTTTGGTTAGCTGTCTTGGGGTTTATTCCTGGGATTAGGTCTTAAAGATTCTAAAGATTGGTCACCCTCCCTGCTCTGTTTTAATTTAAGGCCTCTGAGATAAGATAAGCCAGTCATTTTTTAACATTCTTCCCAGTTCTTGTGAGGAAAAGCCCATCCCCTGCCAGAAGGCCTTCATGTAAGTAATGTGGACCATGGTCTAAGAATTCAAAGTTCTATTGACACCACAACCCCTTAAGCCACTGGTTTATTTCTAAAATTCTCTGCTCCCTCTTTGGAAGTACAGATAACTACACCATCTGTACCGTGAAGCTTTCATGCCATAGCGTCTTGATAGTGTTTTTGGTTCATTGTTGTATCATATATCCCCACATGAAAGAGAAGGATGTGGGCTTGATTATTTTAGTAAGGCTGTCAGTCACATCTTTGATTTTTGTTTCTGGGAGACAACATACCATGTTTTCCCAAAAATAAGACCCAGTCTTATTTTCTTTTGGGCCCCAAAATAAGCACCAGGTCTTATTTTCAGGGGATGTATTACCCGTTTACTTTAGAACAGGAGTGAACACCAGTTCGGACTGGTTCTGCCATCCAGGCAGGGAAAATTTTGACTGGTTCGGAGAACCGGTAAGGAAAATTTTGATTGGTCCCGCCCACTTCCCCCTCCTCTCACCTCTCCTATATTCTATTGTTTATTAGCTCAGCTGATTTGTGCGGCAGAGCGATTGCCACCTCAGCTGAGCTAAGAAATAGAAAATGAGTCTTAATCTCATTTGCCGTCAACTAGAATAATAAAGGGACACTTTCTGCCACTTTTTTTTCCTCCCCCCCCCCACCCGCTTTAATGAGATGTCTGGGCATTCAGCCAAGAGCAATTATCACCTCCTTACAGTGTTGTGAAGGTGCAAACCACTTTGCCTGAATTGAGAAAACTGCCTTTTGCTTCCTCCGGAGCAAAAGCAGAAAGCCTCTTCCAGGGAAGATTTCTCTGTCTTCTGTTTTTCTTTCACAGCAGAACAAAAAAAACCTCTTCCTGTGAAGGCTTTTCTAGTTTATTCTGTTTTTCTTCTGGAGCAAAAGAAAGCCCTTTCCAGTGAAGCTGTTCCACTGGTTAATTGTTCTCCCTGTCAGGAAGTTTCTCCTTAGTTTTAGGTTGCTTCTCTCTTTGTTCAGTTTCCATCCATTGCTTCTTGTTTTTCCTTCTGGTGCTTTGGAAAATACATTGCCCCCCACTTCTTTCTGGCAGCCCCTTAAAAGCCTGTTGCCTATCACACTCTTGGGCAAAGCATGTGAGCCATTTTCTCCTTTCAGTGGTCCATGAAAGTACATAGTATGTAGATAAGAAAGCTGAAAAAAGGTGAACAACATTTTTACAGAACTATAGATACTTTGAGGCTGGGTGTGACAAGGAATGGCTGGGAGGGGAGGGTCCAGGTGAGGCACCCGTTGATGTGAGTGACATTGAGTTGGCCAAGTCCACCAGGTCCCATGACCACAAAGCTACGCCCACAAAGCCACACCCACAGAACCGGTAGGGAAAATTTATAGATTTCACCACTGCCTTAGAACCACTGCAGCCCACACCCTGACACCTGTTGCACTGCAGCCTGACTTGTTCTGCAGCTGCTTATGGCAACTTGTAGCCAGATGCCACATAGTGCATCACACCTGTGCACTGCTCGTGGCATAAGGCTGTGTGGCTCGTTGTGCCAGTACCGCTGCTTGTGGCAGGCCATGTGGCATGTTGAAAAATTATTTTTTTAAAATTTTCAAATTTAAAAAAAGTTTCAGTTTTTAGCAAATACAATTCTAGCCACTGTTAAAATATTCACAATTAAATATTGCAATTCTTTATTAAATGTCTCTGGTAAGATCCCTAATAAAAATGTCTCTGGTTTAAAATCAATATGTCTTTTTATCATTTTTTCCAACCACATGTGTATCTTAGTCCAATATCTCCTTGCTTCTACGCATGTCCACCACATATGATCCTGAGGTCTGATGACACTTCCAACATTTCTCCGATTTATTCTTGAACATTCTGGCTATCCTCGTCGGGGGTAAATGCCACCTGTAAAACATCTTATACAAATCCTCCTTATATGCTGTAGATGATGTCATTTTATGATTATGTGACCACAATTTTTTGCCATTTCTCTAAATCAATACCATAACCAAAATTTTACCCCACGCTATCATTGATTCTTTAACTTCCAGTTTTGCCTCTAACAAATATCTGTATAACTTTTTAATTACATGATCATCAGAAACCATTAATTTCTTATCTAAATTAGTCATAACATTATAAAAACCTTGAGATCTTCTCAATATCTAAAAAGTATTTGCATATATGAAAACCAATCCATCTTACATCCCTGATCTTCTAGATCCTGCTTTAATTTAAGTTCACTCTTTTCATCCAATAACTCACTATACCTAACAATTTGTTCCTCTTTAAATATTACTGGATATGAAAAAGCTTCAATTGTAGATACCCAGACTGGAATCTTTAAATAATGATATTTTTTAACCTTCTCCCAATTCAGCCACAAAGCTTCACGTATCTGATGTCTTCTAAAGTACCCCTGTATTTTAATTCCTTTGTACCATAAAAAGGCATGCTATTACATCAACAAATCATGCCCCTCCAAATTCAATAATCTAATATTTCTTAAAGTTATCTATTCTTTAATCCACATTAAACTTGTTGCTTGATAATATAGTTCAAAATTAGGCAGGCCAAAGCCACCCCTCATTTTAGCATCTTGTAACAACTTTAACTTTATTCTCACTTTCTTTCCCTGCCAAATATATTTCAATATCATTTTATTCAAATCTACAAAGAATTCCTTACCTGACTTGATTGGAATTGTCTGGAATAAATACAAAATTCTAGGCAAAATATTCATCTTAATAGTTGAGATCCTACCAATCAAAGATAGTTGCAGATTTCTCCATTTCATCAAATCTTGCCCTATTTGTTGTTTGAGCTTATTATAATTATTTTCTTTAAGTGCACTACACCTTGCTGTCAAATATATCCCCAAATATTTTACCTTGTTTGTGATCTGCATCTTTGAAATCTCTATCAATTCCTCTTGCTTTTTTTAATCATTATCTTCGTTTTATCTTTATTAATTTTCAAGCCAGCTACTTTCTCAAACTCTCCAATAGTTTCTGTCAATTTATTTATTGTTATTAGTGATTCTTCAATAATAAAGACCAGGTCATCTGCAAAGGCTTGTAGTTTATATTCTTCTTTTCGTATTTTCATACCTTTTATCTCTTTTTCTTCTCTGATATTTCTGTTTAAAACTTCTGAAGTCAATATAAACAACAATGGGGACAATGGACATCCTTGCCTAGTACCTTTTTCTATTTCAATAGAATCAGTCAATTCACCATTTATCATTACTTTTGCCATCTGTTTAAAATCTGCTTCAACTGCCTAAATAAATTTCCTACCAAAACCTATCTCTTCCATTTGAAGTATCATAAATCACCAGTTAACGTTTTCAAAAGCTTTTTGTCTATCTAAAAATATGAAGGCCATCTGTTTTTCCGGATGTGCTTCATAGTATTCTACTGTGTCCAGAATTATTCTTATATTATATCTAATTTGTCTTTTTGGGAGAAATCCATTCTGGTCTGCATGTATAAACTTATTCAGGTATTTCTTGAATCTTTCTGCCAATATTGAAGCAAAAATTTTATAATCTGAATTTAACAGGGAAATAGACCTATAGTTTTTGATTTCTTCTGGGTCTGTATCATCCTTATGTATCAAAGTAATATATGTCTCAAACCATGATTTGGATATTTTTTTCTTTATCATCACTTCATTCATAACATCCAATAGTGGGAGACTTAATGATTCTTGTAATATCCTGTAATATTCAGCAGGTAAACCATCTGGCCCTGGTGCCTTTCCATTCTTCTGTTTCTTGATTGCTTCTGTTAATTCCATCATTGTTATGCTCCTCTCCAACATCTCTTCAGTATCTTTGGGAATCCTAGGTAGTTTTGCATGTTGTAAATATCTTGCCACTTTTTCTTCCTCTATCATCTCTTTCTTGTAAAGTTGTCCATAATATTCTTATATTATTTTCCCCATTTCTTTATTTCCAAATTTACTTTACCCTTGATCATCAACTAATTGGATTATTTTTCTTGATTCTCTTTCTTTTTTCAATTTATATGCTAGCCATCTTCCTGATTTGTTCGCATTTTCAAAATAATTCTGTTTTGTGTTTCTTATTTTTTGGGCTAATTTTTTTTCCAAAAGGTCCATTTTATGCTTTATTGTGTCCATTTTAATTTTGGTATCTTTCTTATATGGACCTTTCTGGAGTTCCTTTTCAAATCTTTTATAGTCATCAGCCAGTATTTTAAAGTTCTGTCTTTTCTTGACATTTCTTTTCCTTGTATAGTCTATAATTAACCCTCTGGCACAGGCCTTCATTGTATCCCAACGGTTTTGTGCCAATGTTTCTTCCTTCTTGTTTTCTTTTTTAAAAAAGTCAAACTCTCTTTCCATTTTCTGTACAAAGTCTTTCTCTTTTAATATTGTAGTATTTAAAGTCCATCTGGATCTTCTTTTCCACCCTTTCCATATAAGTATTACCAGATTGTGATCTGCCCATAAATTAGGTTTTATTTCCACATGTTCTATATTCAACATCAAATCCATTGTTGTCCATATCATATCTAATCTGGACCAAGATGAATGTCTATCAGAGTAGAAAGTATATTGTCTATTTTTTCTGTTTCTCTCCCTCCATACATCTTTCGTATTTGTTTCCTCTATCATCTTGAAGAAAGATTTCGGTAATGTCTTTCTATTATGTCTTATTGTTTTATGTGTTTTATAGTCCAAACTTTCATCCACAATTCTATTAAAGTCTCCTATCATACATATATTATCATATTCCATTTCAATTATTTTATTATGTAATTTTCTATAAAAGTCCCTTTGATTGTCATTTGGAGCATAAATTGCTACTAAAAGAATTTTCATATTATTATAAATTAATTCCACCATCAGAATTCATCCTTCTTCATCTACATATTTTTGCTCCACCAATATTGCAGTTTTGATATATAAAGCAACTCCTCTCCTTTTGCTTTGTGATAATAATAAAAAAGTTTTTCCAAGTTTTGGTTGTATCAATATTCATGCTGTTTTTTAATATGCACTTCTTGTAACCAAATTATGTCAAATTTTAATTTCTCTAATTTATGAAATACTTTCCTTCTTTTGATAGCCAAATTTAATCCATTTACATTTATTAAAATTAATTTCCTTTCTTCCATATTCATACTTTATATGTAGGTTTTGTTGCTCTAGTTGATCTTACTTCTTTCTCGTTGTTCCTTTTGTTCCGCGACCCCACCGACAGCACCTTCTGTTAATTCAAGCATTGCCAATTCTTGTTGTGTGAATTTAATTGGAACCACTGCAGCTTGTGTTTCAACTTCCATTATTACTTCTTTTTCTTTAAAGAATTCATCATAAAAAGCTCTTGCTTTCTCAATTGTATTTGACCTATATCTTTGGAGCTGCCATGTGAGAATTAATCCTTCTGGGACCAGCCATCTATAGTTAATTCCTTTTTGAATCAGAATTTTCGTCAGAAATTGATATTCTCTTCTCAACTCTCTAATCTTTCTTTGTTTCAGAACAGCCACTTCTTTCTCCTTATACTTCAGAGTTTTTTCTCTAGCTGCCTGAAGTATTTGTGCTTTAATCGATTTCTTAGTAAATCTTATGTGTACTTCTCTTGGCAGTTTGTTGCGCATAGCATATCTAGTATAAACTTGATAAATTTCATCGACCCCGTCCATCATCTTCTCTTTAGTAATTTCTAGTGCCTCGGCTGGCATACCAATCATAATATCTGCCAGATTTTCTCCTTTTTCTTCCTCCACATTTTGAAATCTTAAATAAAATTCTGCTTTGTCCATCTCCCATCCAATGAAACCACTTGTTTCTTGTTCAACCTCTCCCAATCTATTTTCTATTCCTTTAATTTTTTTCTCTTTTTGATCATCTTTCTTCTCTAAATTTAACAATCTTTCTTTATATTTTGACATTATTTGCTGAATACTAACTACTTTTTCATCTCTCTTAAGTAATTGTTCCATTCTTAAAATTGTTTGAAAAATCGTTTGTAGTGATGGATCTTTCTCTTTCTCTTTCTCCTTTTCTTGCTGCAACATTGCTTGGATAAATCTTTGTCCAGATGGTGATGAAGACGGCGTGGTTACAGCAATTCCAACTATTGCTACTTTTCTCCTCATTTTGTAAAATATCCAACCAAGGCAACTTCCAAAATTTAAAAAAGAAAAAACCAAACAAATAATAACAAAAGAGACAGAAAAATCAAAAAGAAAAAATCAAGTTCTTCAGATTCTTTCGAACCCTAATCCTTCAAATGTAAATCCAAAGAGAGAGAAAAAAGGACAAAAAAATAAAAAGGAAAAAACAAAAAAGATATAAAAAGATATAACAAAAAGCAAAATCTTCAGGCTCTTGAATAACTTAATCCAATACTGTTGTAAAAGATCCCAAAAACAATAAAAATGTAAAATATAAAGAGAAATAGAAACAATAGAAAAATTTGAGGAAAAAAAATCCTTCAGGCACTTTTATATCTGGAAAGCATTCAGAGAGTGATTTCTTGAAAGCCACAAGTTAAAGAAGGATAAGAGAAAAGCAAGTAGCAGCTCAAAAGAGAACAAAAGCCATCAACAAAATTTCTAGGCTCCTACTCCATTCAGGTACAAAAGAGGCACCTATATAAACAATACAAGTCCACTTTCTCAGATGTTCTCCACTCTTATCAGGATGCCGGTACAGAGCCACTTGTTTATGGCTACAAAGTATCTCTAGGCTGTTACTTGAAAAAGAAAGTAGAAACAAAATATCTTTACCAATAGGTGGCAGTATTAAACCCTCTGCTATTTTCCCTATTTTAAAGTCCAAAACTTTTCCATTTAAAATTTTTTAAAAATTACAAAAAAAAAGAGGGAAAAAAAGAATAAAGCTTCCATCAAGTAATCAATCCAATTTCTTCAATTATTTTCTTTTAAAAAGGCAGAGTTTTTTTTTAAAAAAAATTACTCATTTTCAATCCAGTCCATGTCAAAAGAGAAAGTAAAACACTTAAGCCTTTCAAATTGAATAATTGGGTTAAAAAAAGGACTCAATTCAATTCGCCGCTTCTCCTCTCTTACTTCTAGTCTCCAGTTTCCAAATCTTTTCCCCTTTAGGCTGTTCTTTGTATCATTTAAAAAAGTAAAACTCTCTCACCAATCCAATTCACTGTCTTTCTTTTTCTCTTCCTGAAACTGCCCCAGCTTCGGCAGCCACAATGGCTTCTGCTCTGCCGCTGGAAAAAGAGCTTTCCTGGGTCAACCAGGGACTTTGTGGTGTCCCTGAGATCCACAGGACATGTTCTCCACTACCACAGTCAAAACTGGACTGTGAGGTCCAAAATGGACTGTCCAGCAGCAGAGTTTTCAGCGGGAATTCTGGTTCTAAAAAAAATTATTAAATTTGTAAAATTGAGATACATGAAAGGAGAAGACAATAGGTGAGATTAGTATGATGTCATTGGATTATTAATATCAAATCAGGATGCCAAGTATTTGTACTGATAGCACAATACCACATACTATTTACAAAGAATCAAACCTATTCTTGTTTGTGTTTATCATTCTTTTTTAATGGAATCATGGTAAAATAAAATTAATTTCAATATATAATGATCAAGAGTGATGATTGCTAGGTGTACAAATTATATATTTCATAACACTCTTCTAACAAAAAAAATATGTCTAATCAGATTTGATCTTATTTACAAGAGGATGAAAGGCCTCATGGCAGCACACTCTTGAGTATACTTTAGCAATAGGTTCCTGGCCTGTATAGACCTCAAGCCTGTGTTTTTCTTATTAGGAATACGTTTATGAAGCATCTAATTTTTGTCTCTTTCTTGCAGGTGGAATTCCATTTATCCTCACCGCAGAGTTCTTTCCGCAGACTCAAAGGCCAGCAGCATTTATGATTGCTGGAATAACCAACTGGCTCTGCAATTTCATAGTTGGACTCCTTTTCCCTTTCATTCAGGTATGGGCTCCGAGTTACAGAAGGTATGAGAACATTTTAAAAATAGCAAAATATTATTTGCAGTGAAATCAATATGTAACCCTCTTGATCTATTTATAGTGTCTTTTTTTAGTGTTTTAAAATTTCCGATTTATTTATTTTTTATTTAAAAAAGAATAGCTTTAAGTCATTACATGCAAACCATCATGGGTCGGGGGCATAAAAAATATAGCTCAACTGGCTGAATAGCCTGTTATTAACATCCAGCTGTCTGCAATTACACCAGTTCGAGGCTCAAGGTTGACTCAGCCTTCCATCCTTTCTAAGGTAGGTAAATTGAGGACCCAGTTTGTGGGGGCAATAAGCTGACTTTGTATAAAAAATATACAAAAGTATGAAGTCTATTGCTTAATGCCTTGTAAGCCGCCCTGAGTCTCCAGAGAAGGGCGGCATATAAATCTAATTAAAAAAATAAAAACATAGGACAATTTTTTAAAAAAATTAACAAAATAATTAATTGAAAAATACACATGGAAAGACGAGTCTCTGAAAAGATACAGATATTGATCTGTTTATGAGGCAACTTAATGTGCCAGTTTGCATAATATACACAAAGGCTAAACCTCTTTAAAACATCCAAAAATGAGAAACCACATGTTCCCTTGGTAATTTATACAAATCTTACTTTAGGAAGTTTTTCCTTACATTTAAATAAAGCTTAGGTAACTACAACTTATACCCCTTTTCCACCCTAAATTTTGTGATCATGAAAAATAGTTCTGATGAACTTTCCTACATAATTCTGTATGCAATTAAATAGCACAGTTTTAATATGACCAGAGCTAGTGGTTAAAAATATGTGTGGATAGTCCAAAATAGCTCAGGCTGGATGATTTTCTACAGGTTTTATTGTTTTTAAGCTAGAGAGATCAAAATGGAATGCTCAGCTTCAAAGCATATTATGAAATGCTGGTAATAGAAGACGTGTTTAGTCAAAGGAAGATGTTCTTATACATTTGTAGACCAAGACTGGCTTGATATCTGTGGTAAGGATCCTAATAATCCAGGTTTCATTTTGCTTTGTGCTTTCAGGAAGGGTTGCAAACATACTGTTTCCTGGTTTTTGCTGCCATCTGTCTTGTTGGAGCCACTTTCCTTTTCTGTGTTTTACCCGAAACAAAAAAGAAAACACTTGCTGAAATCAACCAGGCATTTGCCAAGAAGAAAATGCCTCTGGAAATCCAGGAAATGGGTCATTTTGATCCTAAGGGAAAATCAAGTGAAGTACAAGAATCCAATTTTTGTCATTCATTGGGAAATGAAAAAACCAAAAGTGAAATGGCCTAAATTCAATTTTTACATTTTTTTTTTTTTTGCATTTTAAAAAGCTATTTATTAATTGTCGTGGTTGGAGAGAAGTTGTGACTAGAGTTGATAAAGAGTCAAAAAATGAGGAACTGGATTATTTGAGCAAGATCATTGATTCATTTAACTATGCAAATTCACATCTGATCACTGAGGCATATAAAGCAGCTATCATTTCCAATGAAACTTCCTGATTAATTGTAGGAGTGCAGTGACTTTTACCACCAGTTTGGTTCAAGCATGATTCACTTTCTCAAGCATATGTTTTGCAAATTCAAAAACCTATTTTTTATTTACAACTTTAATTAAAATTCAGATTTTTTATAGCAAAGATTGGATTTATGGAGGGTTTTAACCTTTTGAGGTTAATGCTAAAATAATTTGTCCAATATAGATAACTTCTTAGACTCATGGCAATTCTGTCTATGAGAACATACTTAAATCTCAAATCTTCAGTATCTTTTTCTCTTTAAATATAATCAGAGTTTTAGGTTTTTGCAGACCATTTTTATTTTACATCTTTGAGTGGCAGTTACTTTGTAAATCTAGTGCTTACAGTATCTTTATCCCAAGTCAGCCCAATGATGAAAACATATCTTGCTTTGTGGTTCATCTTTATTATAAATATACCCAGGGGTGAAATGTAAAATTTGCTACTACTGGTTCTGTGGGCATGGCTTGTTGGGGTGGGTGATAATGTGACTGGGTGGGTGTGGCCAATTTTTTTTAACTTTTCAATGCATTTTTTCTACAACCTCTTCAGCTGAGGAGGTTGCCAAAAATGCTTTGAAAAACCTCTGCCAATCAGGCAACTCAGCTGGGATCGTCAGAGAGACTTTTAAAAAAATGCTTTGAAAAGCCTCTGCCAATCAGGCAACTCAGCTGGGATTGTTAGAGACTTTTCAAAGCATTTTTTTTACCAACTCTTTGGCCAAAGAGGTTGCAGAAAAAAATGCTTTTAAAAGTAAAAAAAAAAAAGCCTCTGATGATCGTGCGGCTCAGCTGGGCATGATGCCCGGGGGGGCGGGGGGCGGCACAGGGATTTTTGCTACCGATTCTCTGAACCACCCACCACCATCACTACCGGATCAGGCAATCCAGTCCGAGCCGGGAGCATTTCACCCCTGGATATACCATATTTTTCAAAGTATAAGATGCACTCCCCCCCCCCCAAAAAGGGTGAAAATTTGGGTGCGTCTTCTACACTGAATGTAACCCCACCCACCCCCTGGGCCCCACCCTTTTGGAGGCTGCAAATGCAGCCTCCCAAACAGAGAGCCTCTCAAACAGCCTCCAGAAGGTCCATTTGAGAGGCTGCCTTTGCAAAAAGGAGCTCCTCAAATGGAGAGCCTCTCAAGCAGATTCTTTTATAAAATTTCCTCCCCCCAAAATAAGGTGTGTCTTATACTCCGGAGAGTCTTATACTCTGAAAAATACGGTAGTTTTAGTTACATAATGCATAACACAGGAATGATGTGTTACAAACTATGAAAGGTGCAGGAATAGATAAGCTGTATTGGGGTGAGGCAATTTTAACTGCCAGTTATTTCAGTGTTTGTTGCAAAAATCAAATCCAGAAAGCACACAAAGGCAGACTGATGCAGCAGGAATCATTAACTTCTTTATATAGACAATGTTATGGTCCACCAGCAACCTGCAGTGGACCGTGAGGAGGAGAGTGAGGAGGCTGGGGAAGACCATGGGCCAGTCCTGGAGTCTGGGGAAGGCTCAGACAAGGGCTCTGCACTGGAGGCAAAGAAAAGGCCATCTGGGAGGTACGTGCTGCCTCTAGAGCCTCTAGAGCAGGGGTGAAATGCTCCAAGTTTGGACCGGATCGCTCAATCCGGTAGCGATGGAGGCGGGTGGTTCGGAGAACCAGTAGCAAAAATCCCTGCCCCCCCCATGCCCAGCTGAGCCACACAATTATCAGAGGCCTTTTTTTAACTTTTAAAAGCATTTTTCCACAACCTCTTCCGCTGAAAAAATGCTTTTAAAAGTTAAAAAAGCCTCTGATGATCGTGCAGCTCAGCTGGGATCGTCAGAGGCATTTAAAAGAAAAAAAGTCTCTGCCGATCAGGCAACTCAGCTGGGATCGTCAGAGCCTTTTGAAAGCATTTTTTTACAACCTCTTCACTGAAAAGTTTGTAGAAAAAATGGTTTTAAAAGTTAAAAAAGAAATTGGCCAAGCCCATCCAGTCACATTACCCACCACCACCACCAAGTCATGTCCACAAAACCAGTAGTAACAAATTTTACATTTCACCACTGCTCCAGAGTCAGACCTCAGCGAGGCAGAGGAACAGGGGGAGCCTGTTCCCAGTGCGCGCATGCAGAGCTGCCAGAAGGCAAGATTAAAACAAAAGGGATGACTTGGGAGAAGGGCTGGGAGATGATTGGCCCCTCCCATAAGACTTAAAAGAGGAGCAAAGGCACGTGGGCCTTTGCAGGAAGCAATGTTTGTTCATTCGGTTCAGCTTAAAGCCTGAAGCTCTGTTTTATTCTGGACTCCATGTGGCTTTGCCAATTAGGTCTTTGGCAATGTGTCAAGGGGGTGATTATCCTGAAGGACTTCTCCTGAAGGACTCTTTACAACTAATTGGGACTCATCTGTGAATGAACAGAATTCACAGCTGTTGTAATAAAAGAGGTTTTTGGGACAACTTGTGTGTTTTAATGACTCAGGAAGCCTAGGTCAGAATTTACAATATATGAAGTAAATTTACAATACCAATATAGATTCTTCTTCAACGTAGTAGCAGTTCAAGCAAAACACAAGCAGCAGGACAGCAGAGATGCAAGTCCAGTCTTGTTTCATTTCAGAGCTCTGCACAGAGCTTAATACAAAGACAGCCTCCTCTATACAGGGCAGTTAAGCTTCTGCACAGACTCAGTTGCCATGCCCAGACTTCTAGCTTAAGTTTCTGTTTCTAAACAGCCTTCATTGGCTGAGCCTGTTACCATGTCTCCATTCTATCCCTATTGGCTGATCTATTCCAGTCCATGAATATTCATACTGACACTCCTCCTTTCATGACTGGAATAGAAATGAAATCAAATAATTTAATATTCTTCCTAGACCTGTATTTGAAGACCCAAATTCTTTAGTTCAGTTTTTTTCCTCTTACTAGCAAATCTTTTACCTCTGATACATCCTTTGCAATGAAACAAAGATCATCCACAAATGCTAATAGTTGACAATCCCCACCTTGTAACTTTCAGTGTATATGCAACAGTGGTGGGTTGCTCCCAGTTCTCACCGGTTCGCAAGAAACAGTAGTAAAAATATTTAATAGTTTGGAGAACTTGTAATAAGATTGACTGGCCACGCCCCTAAACCGGTTCCCGGCCAGTCGGCCAGTCGCTTACCCCACCCATTCCCAATCTAGTCCCAGCTGATGGCTAGAGGGAAAAAAACTGTTTAAACTCTTGCCGTGGGGCTTCAAAAGGCCGCCCTACAGCTGATCAGTGTTAAAAGAAAACAAATGCCTGCAAAAATAGAAAAAACAGCCCCTTTAGCTTCAGCATAGGTTAATTACCACAAGCTGATTAGATCGGCCTCCCGGCTCTTAGCTGATTTGCTCTCAGCTGTTTTGCTCAGGGCTCTGTTGCTAGCTGCAAAGAGTGGAGCAGGTTTTTTTCCCCTAGCTATGCTGAAAAAACGAAACTGAAAGTAAAGCAGGGTCTTTGCTGCAACGAGACAAAATGAGGCAGAGAGAGATTTCTTTTTCTTTTTCCTCACCAAAAAAGATAGGTGCAAAACTACAAACAATGGGAAATTTAGGGCAAAAGAGGAGAGTTCAAGATTTTAAAACACAAAAGAAAAAAAGCTCTATTTAACTAGGGAATTGTAATAATTGAGATACTATTAATTGTATATTGTGTTGAAAGCAGAAATGGTTAACTTGTGGTTTGGAGGAATATATGGGAGAAATTAGTTGGTTTATTATTGGTAAATATAAATTGATTTGTAAGAAATTGGATTGCATGGAAATAATTGGAATATTTATGTTCATATTGAGGACAGTCGTAAGTTTGACGACTGGTCAAAATAAGCCATGCCCACAGAACCGGTAGTAAAAAATTAGAGTTATGAAGTAGCAACGAAAATAATTTTATGGTTGGGGGTCACCACAACATGAGGAACTGTATTAAGGGGTCGCAGCATTAGGAAGGTTGAGAACCACTGGTCTATAGGGACTATTCAGAGGGATGAAAAAAGTCATTTCTGACAGGTCCTCGCACTTTTGACTGGTCCTCACACTTATGACCATCCTCACATTTATGTCTGTGCAGGATTCTTAACAACCATGTCACTCATTTCACAACTGCTCCTCTTCCATGATGATAAGATAGAGCAAAAAATGTAAAATGTGAGGACAGTCATAAGTTTGAGGACTGGTCAAAAGTGCGAGGACCAGTCAAAAACAACTTTTTCAGTCCTCTGAGTAGTCCATATGCATAAAAGGATACAACAATAGAGAGGGATGAAGGAAGGGAAGGGAAATTAGAATAGATCTTTGGCAGGCTCGGGATGGTGGTTGTTCCTCCATCCTGGTCCTACTTGACCTCTCAGCGGCTTTTGATACCATCGACCATGGTATCCTACTGCAGCGACTTGAGGGGTTGGGGGTG
Source organism: Masticophis lateralis (assembly GCA_030761175.1). Lineage (NCBI taxonomy): Eukaryota > Metazoa > Chordata > Lepidosauria > Squamata > Colubridae > Masticophis > Masticophis lateralis. The sequence continues at coordinate 23,745,135 of JAUDYJ010000007.1, read as the reverse complement.
GGAGGCACTGTCTTACAGTGGTTCTCCTCCTACCTCTCGGGTTGCTTACAGTTTGTATGGGCAGGAGGGCAGAGATCCACCCTGAGGCCCCTAAATTGTGGGGTGCCTCAGGGGTCGGTTCTCTCCCCCCTACTCTTTAACATCTATATGAAGCCACTGGATGAGATCATTCGTGGCTTTGGGGTGAGATATCATCAATATGCTGATGATACCCAATTATACATCTCCACCCCAGACCACCCCAGAGATGCCCTTTCCGTGATGTCCCGTTGCCTGGAGGCGGTACGGGCCTGGATGGGTAGAAACAGACTCAAACTCAATCCCTCCAAGACTGAGTGGCTGTGGATGCCGGCATCTCGGATTTCAGAAACCCCATCACTTTTGATGGATGGAGAAAAACTTGCCCCCATTGATAGGGCTCACAACTTGGGTGTCCTCCTGGATGCTCGGTTGTCCCTAGAAGACCATCTAATGGCTGTGACCAGGGGGGCTTTCTCACAGCTTCGCCTGGTGCGCCAGTGGTTCTCCAGGTCCGCTTCAAGGTACTAGTTCTCACCTATAAGGCCCTACATGATTTAGGTCCAGGATATTTACAGGACCTTCTCCTGCCTGCTTCCCACCGTCCTGTTCGCTCACACAGGGCCGCTCTCCTCAGGGTCCCGACAGCGAGCCAATGTCATCTAGCGGTGCCCAGGGGTAGGGCATTCTCTGTGGGTGCTCCCACCCTCTGGAATGAATTACCTACCGAGCTCCAGACAGCTCTTGATCTCCGCTCCTTTCGTCGGGAGCTGAAGACTTGGCTGTTCAAGCAAATAGGCTGACTCTGATTCTGGGTTTATTATTTATCATTAATTAGTTATTTGATTTAAAATACGATTTTATTGTACATGTTTCTTAACTTGTGTTCGCCGCCCTAAGTCCTTCGGGAGAAGGGCGGCATATAAATACATGTAATAAATAAATACATGTAATAAATTTAGCATACAAGTACATTTGGCAAGATACAGTACTTCCCAATCTTGCAACAGAGATAGAAACAAGTAAAGGTCAATCTACTTATAAAGCGTTATAAAACATTGGTCCAGGTGTGTCCGAATAAGGCCTTAGGGGCAGCCTGTGTCATTCCCCCCCTTTGGAATTCCACCAAAATTCCCAATAACTGTGGAGTTTCATATAAAGGTTGGCATTCTTCTAGTTCTCTAAGTTTGTTGTATTCCCACCATGCCATTGCCTTAGCTGTTGCTTTCTTGTCCACAAGCAGGGAGAGAGAATTGGAGATAGTTTGGACAAAAATGGGGAGTATGCAAGGCAGGATGACACACCCGGCTGCAATTAGACCGATTAGGGCTACAGTTGCTTGCAAGCCTGGAAGCTTAGGGAACCATCCAAAGAACGCATCTGCCAAATTGAAACCTTTCCAAGTTTGAACTGGAACATGAGCTATTTCGATCATTTTGTCAGTGATTTCCTTAATGACCTTGCCACTATCATCAATTTCAATACAATTAGATTAAATTTACCACACACACCTCCTTCCTTAGCTAGGAGGTAGTCTAAAGCTAAGCGGTTTTGCATAATATACGTGCGAGACTTTACACTTTCTTTAGCAAGCTTAGTTAAACCCTTGACTGTCTCATTGGTGATGATCTCAACTACAGCCTGTAGCTGAATAAGCCTATTGAGAATGTAAATGGGTACAATAACCCCACAGACCGTCTTCTGCCCAGGTAGCCGGACCGTAGTATTGGATAATTCTCTCAGGGGGCCATTCATCCTTTTTCCAAGAACCAATCTTAATCTTTTCTATAAGGGAAGTGTCCACATGTCTCCAGTTCCTAATCTTCTCCCTCTCCTCCGGATTAAATAAGGTCCCCATTAGCTGTTGAAGGTCTCGCCAGGTCGGATTGTGGGTATCCACAATTGTTTTAACCAAGTCAACGACTTCGGTGGGCTTCTCACTAAAGGGACCATAATGTAATTTCCAATTGAGGAGATTGGAAGTGCTAAAAGGGACATGCTGAAAAAGCGGAACAGTCACTGGACCGTCATCTTTGGCTATTAATTGATCCACCCTTCTCAGGGGCATAAGAAGCTGTGGATCATCTTCTGAGGGGTCTTGGGGACCCGTTTTTGAACGGGTGTGGTCTGCAATGGGGGTCACCTTTCCTCTATTCCTCCAACCGCCCCCCTTAATTCTTCCTCATTTGGAGTTACCGGTTCTTCCTTTCTAGGCTCGGGGCTTGGCGACACGCGGCTCGTTTGAATAGAGCGATCCACTGGGGAATCTGCTATTCCTAATTCATCCAGATCCTCCATAGCAGAGTCCGCTCTAGCCTGTCGCCAAGCCTCTCTTTGAGCAGACTTATCCGCGCCCCCTGCCGAGGAGGAGGAGGCTTGAGGGGTCCCAGTGGTGGACGAGGAACGGCTAGATGCCAGAGGGACCTAGGGAGGTGGCTGAAGCAATTCTTCTGGGCAGCTGGGAAGAACGGGTACATGTTTCGTTCCTTTCCTAGGCAGTAATGTGCGTGAGACCACAAGTCGGCACTGGGTGACCTGGCACCTTTGGATCCAAACGGGGCTTCTGGACAAGATTGAGCCACACATCGATGTAAGGGGCCTGATCAGGGTGGCCTTCTGTGGGGTGAAAGACTTTCTGATGTACTCTGGTAACTATAGAGGGATCAAACGTGCCTGTGGTTGGCCAGGAGAGTTTAAAATCCGGCCAGTCCACTTCACAGAAAATCCTCAATCTTTGTCTGCTCCACTTAATGCCATAGTCCTGACTGACATAAGCATCTTTAAAATGTGCTAGCATGCACTCTAACGGAGTGAGGGGCACACTCCCTCCCCCACCCATGTTCCTCCCAGGGCACCAGACAAGACAAGCAAGGAACGGGGTTGAGAAGAAGGTAAGGGGTCCTTCGTTCTTAGGGTAACACTGAGGAGTTTCACACACTCAAATCCGACCCACGGACCCGGACAATCACGGCCTCCAATGGGAACTGCGGACTTCAAGCACTCTTCCCTGGTCCGGGGTGCCGGACACTCATGGTCACCGTTGGAAACCGCAGGGCACGTTCACGTCAATCACACTTCACAACCTTCCCACCTTTACCTTTTGGAGAGAGGGTGATCAGGACTCTCCCATCGTGCCTGTTTACAGGGACGGATTATTTCCCTTTTCCCCCAATACTTGCCTGCAGGCTTGTTTAGCCCTTCTTCCAGCTGGTTGAAAATGGACCTGGTCTCCGCGTCTCCCACAAGTGGTTCTTGGAGGCATCAACCGACGCTGCAAGGGATCCGATGTCAATGGGAAGTCCCTCGGAACGAAGAGTTTCCAATGGCGCCTGGGAAGTTCCCCCAACCTGCAGAACCCCGACAGTTTAGTGACCTCCAGAGAGGCCTCAGCCCCCCCCCCTGTCTCCTGGCTGGCTCGCCAGAAATGTTAGGGAAAACCCGATTCCCAAAGTGGGAGATTATATGTCGAGATAACCCAATTCCCTTTGAATCAGGAGACAGGACCATGGAAGATAGAGAACACAGGTTTATTGCTAGCAATAGGCTCAGAGTAATAACTTGACGAAGTCTGAGCCCCGGGCTACGCCCAGGGTCTTCCTTTTATAGGTTTTGCAATCTTAGCTTCACAAAAGCATACAGTTCCTTATACACTTATTAAGATACAGAGTACATCAAAAACAGGATACTGAAAAGAGAAGTTACCCTTTAGTACATTTTCCATATAAGGTTTACACCATCTGTTAGTTTTGGTATCTTCTCACGTGTCTTACCCTTGTGTTAGATGATACATAGGTCATTTAGCATACAAGTACATTTGGCAAGAGACATAGTACTTCCCAATCTTGCAACAGAAATAGAAACAAGTAAAGGTCAATCTACTTATAAAGCGTTATAAAACGTTGGTCCAGGTGTGTCCGAATAAGGCCCTAGGGGCAGCCTGTGTCACCAATACAACCATAGCATTTTAAAAGTTCATCTACAGTAGCTTGAATTCCCCAATGACTCCACCCATATTTTGCCAAATATATGCACTATCCCAAATGCATACTTGGAATCTGCCTATTTTTCCTTCCAAGATGCATAGAGCTTGATTTAGTGCATACAATTCACAGGTTTGAGCAGATCAATTTTGAGGCAAAGTCTCTGCTTTCAGGATCTCTTTAGTGTGTCCATTTATAATAGCATATCCATTTTTCCATACTCCCTCCTACACCCTAGAGGAACCATCTATAAAAATTGCTTCTCCTTTCTCCAGAGGGTGTTCCTCCAAATCAGGTCTTATTTTCATTTGTAAATCAATTACTTCAGCACAATAATGTTTTAATCCATACTGATCCATTGATCTGGTGTTGGCTAAGAACTGTGCTGGATTCAAATTGTGATCTGTAGTTAAAATCAAGTCTGCTGCATTAAAATTGCTTCATATTTTAGAATTCTGGATTCAGTTAATCACCACCCCGCTTTTTGCTGAAGGATGGTTCTGAGTTGATGTGGGGTGCTCACAATAAGGGCTCCCCCAAAGGTCAATTTCCTACTTTCTTGGACCAGTATTGCTAAAAAGAGTCTGAGTGGCATAGGAGGCTAATGTCTCCTACTAAGGCAGCATTTAACATCCAGCTGCCTGCAATTATACCAGTTCGAAACAACAGCAACAACAACAAAACCTTGCAACCCACTGCTTCCTTTATACCAAAGGGAATCAAAGTACATTCACACCAACTTTTACCCTCAACACACTCACATTTGCGCTGCAATCAAACTGCTTGTGTACACCAATTTCACACAATTTCATAAAATCCCATTTTATTCAAACCAATCATTACAATTATTTCAGGGAGCTTTTTCACAAGCCAATGAGCTCCATTTTCTAAATAATTTTGTGTACTATTATTAGAGGATTTCATCCTCCATCCAGCTCCTTCCACTTTTTCTTTCCTTGGTCAATCTAGCTTCAAGCAATGGGAAAACTTAGGAAGCAGTTTTAATCACCAATGTGATTTTGGGCCCTAACCACTGCCTGTTTCCCACAGCTTCAAGCCCAAGATTACTTAATTTGCTGGCCGGCCAAACATATCACAATCAATTCAATCCCATTCAATTCTACACACTATCATTATAGATGCACACCAACAAAATAATTTTTAACAGAAATCACATCAAATTAATTAATTCAAATTATCTGAGTCTTCTCATTTAGACAGGCTTTATCTTTTTATTACCTGCTAAACCCTGGGTGGGAAGAACAGTAAACAATTTCTTCTTTATTCTTAGTTCTTTCAGAGTTCTCTGGCTTTTATTTTTATCTTTTTTTTAAGAATGGTAAATTATCAAAATCTTTATAACACTGCAGTATTTCTTTTCTCCTACTCTGGGGTCCTACTTTTCTCTTTCATCAAACACACTATTCCACATTCCATCTGACACTTCTTAAGCCAAGGAGGAGCTGCCTTCTGAGTGATCTGCCACTGATCTATGTATGGGTATTGGTCCCAATGGCCATCCCGCGTAACAATCTGATGTACCTTGGATATCACTATCGGATTCAACAATCCTTCTTCTGGCCATTTACGCCAAAGGTAGACCACTCATTTCTACAATATATCTTCAAGGTAAAAGGATCATACGGGGGATCACCATAATCTTCACTAAAGGCACTCTTAAAATTGGCTAACATGCATTGTAACGGTGTCCTGGGGACACTATTATGACCACCCATCCTAACAACACTACCACTGACCCACGGCACCTAAAACTCAAAAGTCACCAATGGGAACTGCAGGGTTTAATCACCCACACAATCCTAACAGGGACACTTGAACTCCCAACAGGAGACTTGAATTCCTCACTGGAGACAGTTTAACCACCCACACAATCCTAACAGGGAGACTCAAACTTGTCTCCTAGGGGGGTGATCAGGCCCCCTCTTCCACTGCTAAATTGGTGGGTACCCCTTTTACATATACTTGCCTGCAGGCATCCTTCCCTCTTGCTGAGGTCTCTGGATCTGGCTGACCTTGAGATCCTTGACTGGTCTGCTTCGCCAGCAGGTTACGACACCTCCACGCCGAAAGGTTCCTTAGACTTCAATGGAGTCCTAGTGGCTGGTCAGTGGACTTTTCTTGGAAAGGTGTCGGCTGTACCGGGGCAGCCGTCAGGCAGATCAATGGTCTCTGTTCCTCAGTCCCTTCGTCCAAGTTGCCAGAAAATGTTGTAGAAAGAGGAGACTGAACAACATTCCTGGTCAGCCAGAGACAGTTTATTGCGCAGTTTCAGAATCAGATTTGTATCTGCAATTCTGAACCAAGAAGAGCTCTGATACAACTGCTTTTATACATATCCAAGACAAAGGATTTTGTGAGCACAGCAGTTTTCCATATATGGTTAACATACATTTGTTACATGATAATTGATCTTTCTAAATTACTAAATTCCTACATTATTTTCTAGTTCATAAGATTATTTTAGCTAAACAACCTTCCTCAGTTCTGTGATAGCTGATGCGTAGATTCATGGCTGCTTTGGATAATAAGTAACTTTTGTTTCATATGGATGTCCTTGCATTCTTGACAACTAGGCCCCTCAGAAGATATATATTACCAAGAATGGAATTTAGCTGACTTAGTGTAATCTCTAAACAAGCACATTTCTTTCTTATAATAATGTGAATAAAGAGGATCCTCCAGTGTTCATATAGCTGACCCTGTACCATTCCTACATCATTCACATTACCATTTTTTGCAGTTTTGCACCTACCTTTTTTGGTGAGGAAAAAGAAAAAGAAATCTCTCTCTCCTCATTTTATCACGTTGCAGCAAAGACCCTGCTTTACTTTCAGTTTCACTTTTTCAGCATAGCTAGGGGGAAAAAAATCTGCTCCAGCAATTTACCTCTTTGCAGCTAGCTAGCAACAGAACCCTGTGCAAAACAGCTGAGAGCAAATCAGCTGAGAAGCTGAGAGTCGGGAGGCTGATCAAATCAACTTATGGTAATTAACCTATGCTGAAACTGAAAGGGGCTGTTTTTTCTATTTTTGCAGGCACCGGTCTACTCATTAGTTTTCTTTTAACAGTGATCAGCTGTAGGGCGGCCCTTTGAAGGCCCACAGCAAGAATTTAAACAGTTTTTTTCTCTCTAGCCATCAACTGGGACTCAGGAGGCAGGAATAGATTGGGAGTGGGCGGGGTAAACAACCAGTGACTGGTGATCCAACAGAGGCAGAAGGTGAGGGTGAGTGAAGGCATGGGGAGGGGGCGAGAGAGGGCTTTGGCGACCCCTGTAAAATGGCCGTTCGACCCTCAAAGGGGTCGCGACCCCCAGGTTGAGAACTGCTGCTATAGACATAGACATAGGCACCTGGTCACATGACCAGCTAGCCATGCCCACAAAATAAGCCACACCCACAGAACCGGTAGTAAAAAAATTTAAAACCCATCCCTGATATGCAACCATCAGCCTTGCAACTCTTGACCCCAACTCTTGACCCCTTCAATGCACTATCTAGACAGATATTCCAATTCCTGGCTAACTGCTTCAGCCATAAATGGCTTTGTTCAACTTCTACACCGTGTTAAGCCTTTTACTTTCATACCTTGGTGCTTGAACCATGTAAATTTCTTCCTCTAATTCTGAATTGAGGAATGCAGTGGTTATGTCAAAATGCCAAATTTTATGGCCATGTGCCACTGCCAACGCTAGTGGCAGTTTGGGCTGCTGCTGCTGCCGGAGCATATTTGCAGCAGCAGCAGCCCAAACCTCTTGCTTTTATTTTATTTTATCAATTTTTAGTATACCCATTGGAACCTTTTTATTTAAATAATATTTTTTTTTATTGAAAAAGTTTTACAATACAAAATTTTTTTCATTTTCACCCCCCCTCCCCAATCCCCCCTCCCCAACCCCTCCCATCCTCCCTCAACCCCAACCCCTTCCCTCCCCATCCCCCCTGACTTCTGCTACAGGTTTAAAAAAAAAACAAAATTTAGAACAAGAGAAAAAGAAAAAGATTATTAAATATTCAAATTCTAAATTAAACAAATTTCGAAAGAGGAAGAGAAAGAGAAAGAAGGAAAGGAAGAAAAAAAAGTAAAAAAAAACAGACATTAATATATTTCTAAGACAAACAGTATTATAGTAAAAAAAAAAAACCATTAATAACCATTATAATTCTATCCCAACTACACCCCTTAACTAAAAAAAAAACCCCAAAGACATAAAACATAAGAAATATATATGCATATATAATTATAATCATACAGTTATATCATAAAGAAAATTATCTTTTGTTTAATTCATTTCTCAGTCTCTATAATCCAAATTTCAATCTTCTCTTCAACTTGATTGAAGTCAAACATATTTCCTCACATAAATCCTGCTTCAATAATCTTCATCTTGCCGCTGCCCCCATCAGCAAAGTAAAACATTTCTCCACACAACCCCCCGAGTGACTTTATATAAATAATATCCAACCACGAAGGTATTCACACCTCTAGGAAGATTCATTCAAACTAACTTATACTGTACCTAAAAATAGGCTTTCGCAGCCTTAACATTCAAGCCTTGAAGAAAAAAAAAAGAGAAGAAAAAACCAACTAGAAGCTGCATTTCCAGATGTTCCTTTAAAATTCTTTCAAATCCTGCCACCCTTTGCAATTCAATCCTTCGGGTTATAAGATATTTTCAATTTCATAGTCTTCTCCTAGAAGATGAATTCCACAAAGAATATATAATTGGGTAACCAGTGATCGCTGCTAATTTTGCAGCAATCTATCAACACTCAGGATATCATGTCCAATCCAGGATAAACTTCATAGTAAAAAATTTTTATAATCCATTTTAATATATAAGTTAATGTTAATCCAACTCAGAATAAACTTTTAACAAATTGTTATACATCTTAAAAGAATTTTTATAATCCATTTTTTCCAAATCTTTCAATGCTTTCTGATTCAGTATCAAACGATTCACGATGCTCCTTAAATTTATCATCTGTGGTTTCCAGTCGGATTTCCTCATTAACTTCTAGTTCCTGTCGATTAGCATCACCCCCCTTTCTTGAAGAGTACTGGACCTCTGCTGCTGGTCATCTCGAAGTAAAACTTTGTTTTTTGTATCTTCCTCCAGCAGTTCAAGGTCCTGTGATCCCCCTCCAAGGTCACTGAGGTGTTCAATTTTCTCATCAGAAAAATCCATAGTAGAATCCTCTGGACAACCACCAAATTCTCCTTTTACTTTTAACACACTTTGATTTTCTTCTTTCTGTTCACATTTTGTAGACTCTGTTTTTGATTTTTTATTCTTGAGATATTCCGGTGCTCCCTTAAAAATATTTTGGTAAAAATATTCTGCTTTTTCAATAGTATTCAGACAATGTCTCACACCATGATATCTAAAAATTATACCAACTGGAAAATCCCATCTAAAAGGGATATTACTTCTCTTCAGTTCCTTGACCAAAAAATCAAAATCTTTTCTGTCCTTTAAAACCTTCGATGGTAGCTCTTTAAAAATACTGATTTGTGTACCTGCTACCTGCACTCTATCAGAATAAGACTTTTGTAAAATATCATCTCTCAGTCTTTTATCAGTAAAATAAACGACGACATCTCTAGGCAGATTCCTTTGTTTAGCCAGACGTGAATTAACTCTGTAAACTTTCTCTATAGCACCCAAAATTAGTTCATCTTGAAGCTTTAATAATTCTGCAAAGGCCTTTGCACAAGTTATTCTTAAGTTTTCTCTGTTGTTTTCTTTTATACCTCTTAGTCTAATTGCAGATTCCATAGCCTTAATTTGAAGCATAATAACATCATTCTGAATGTTCTGGTTTTTGGCCTCTGCTTCCAGAAGTTTCCCTTGTAATTCTTGTATCTGGGATTCAAATTTACTACTAATCTCAGTCACTTTCTTCCCCATTGCAGCCACCGCAGTTGAAAGATCTGAAGCTACTTGAGCAATAGTTTGACTTAGTTGGTCATATTTCCCAGAAACCAACTCCTCAAGATCCTTCTGTGATCCTTTTATCTTATCTACCACACTCTCTAAGGACCTTGTAATTAACTCTTTTAGATCCAGCTCTGTAAGTCTCTGTAAATGAGACATTTCAACTTTATTCATCTGACTCAAGGGGGAGCCCCCCCTTCCTTTAAGTTTAGGCATCTTTGCTTTTGAAAAGGACCAAAAAAAAATCCTTCTTACTTCAATAGAGAAAAAAAAAGGGGGGGGGGAAACAGAAGAAATCTATTCAAATCAGCCTTTGTTCCTTTAAGTTCTTTTTCTGTGACAAAATATTTCTTTCAAAGTCTTTCAGGACTGAACTCTACATTCCATTTCCGCTCTCACTTTTCTTTCAAGCAGAGCCAGTCGCCATCTTAAAAGACTTTCACTTTTCTTCCTCTCCTTCCCCCTTCCCCTCCTTCCTCCTCCAGAAAATCAGTAGAGAAAAATCCATACTTGCTTTAACTTATCTTCTCTCTTTTCCAGCTTGCTCCATTTCAATTCAATTGTGGTGTTGCTCCCAGCGTCTGGCTCCGCTAATTAGGTAATTAGCGGAGGACCCTCTCGGCGCGGAGCATACTCTGGGGGTAGGGAGGGAGCCATCCCTCTGAGCCTTCCCCAGGACAAAGGAAAAATTCCTGGGGTGACTCAGGGGGCTCAACCTCACCCCCAGAAGCTCTCCCTGCTCCTTCCGTTAAGGAGCAGGTTTTTCGAGCCGCCTGCCTGCTGCGCGGCAGCTCTAACGCGCCGAGAAGCCGGCGGGCATGAGAAAGCCCGCCGACGACGAGGAAGGCGCCACCGGAAGTCTCTAAATAATATTTTTCAGAGACGATAACAGAGTAGACAAAGTTTTGGCTGATAAGGACTAATAAGGCATAGGGAAAAGAAAGAAGTGCCATGGCAACATTCCGGGATATCTCCCACCATTGAAGAATGCAAAACAACCAAAAATTGATGAGCACTTTGCTGACAAGAGATTTATAAGTAACAATATCCCCTCCCCCTTCATTTCCAACAATCTTGATAGGTTAGAATGGGACCGGCAAAGAGATTTGACAAAACAGCAGATACTAGACGTTCCCAATCTGGAGGGAGGGGAGCAAAATGACAGCCAGCTGTTTTCACAAGCAAGTCCAGCTACAGCCTGTATGGAGACCAAGATAAAGTCTAAAAAGTTTAACAGCAAACTAATCCAGAGTGTGGAGAGCTTACCGTGGGAGAATACAACAGAGTTTATGGCAAAGCAATGCCTTCTTACAGCACAAACGGTTGTTTCAATATTTGTGCAACTAATAACCATTCAACATGATGTAGAGACACTGAAAAAAGATTTAGCTGTTTTTCTGCAAGAACAACATTGGGCTACAGGCACCCCCACTAAAGTTTGTACAGCAGACTTGGGTAAATCCCATACTCAGGATAAGGAAGAGAAAAAAGATCAAAGACTCAGAAACAGTTAAAGAGCCTGCCAAAAAGTGTCAGCCCACTCAGAAAAATAGTTCTCCACATAAGGCATCAAGAGGAGGAGATATTAATAGAGGTATTAATAGAGAAGTTTCATTGGAAGATAGTAAAGCATCTTCCCTATAATTACAGCAATCACATCGCTCTCTACAAACACATCAGGTTGTGCTTAGAATTCATATGAACAGAATTAATCATGGATGTTGAATTACCAAGAGTGCTATACTAAATTCCTAAGCCAGCTTCTTCACTGTCATTGGGGGCAGGTTGATCTCCATGCTGCAGAGTGGCTTCCTGAGGCCCCAAACTGGAAGCGGATACTTCTATTTTTTGAAAAGCCAACCATACCACTGATGCTATTCAAGATGAAGACACATCTAGCCTCCTTTCAAATCTTTCCCATCAGAGTTTTCTGTGAGGAAAGGGTTAAACCCTTAATTATTAACATGCGAGCTCCCAAAGTTGCTGTCTCTTCTGCATTGTCAATCTTGGAAAAGAAAGAGGAAGAAAGTGGGAGTAAGCCAGCCTTGTCCAGCAAAGATGTACTTAACAGCACAGAAACCGGTCTCATTAATGCTTTTGGCGCTCTCCCAAGGAAAGAACAAGATAACATTCTATTCAAACTAGAAAATTTAAAGAAATTCTTACTGGACATAATCGACACAGCTGAACCATTTATTGATCTGATTTCTCCTATAATTGAGCCTCTTACTACTCTCCCAGGGGCCAAGGATTTGCATGAATATGAGAGCATGGAAAACAGAAGCAAAGACACACAGGAGCCATTAGAGGCCTCAGTAGAAAAGGAGATGGTAGCATCCTTACGTGATTATCCTTTAGCACCACATTAAGAAATTGAGAGAGGACCCACATCAGTGTCATCAGCTCAAAGCCGAATGGAGCACGACTGAATAACCCCCTGCTTTACACCTAGAGAAGAGGCATCGGAATGATAAGCCTTGTTAGCTGGTGCTAAATCCTCTTACCCTGAACAATTTTATACCAGGAGTCGATGCAGAATTTAGATGGGGCACCCCTCCTTTTAGAGAAGGCCAATTTTGTGCATGACGATACCTCAAGCCATTGCAACAACCATACAACTTCCCTTTGTATAAATCAAATTTCCTGATGTGCTGCAAAAGAGGACCCCTTCTCCATCATAACCTGGAATATAGCAGGTTGGACTGTTCCATCAAAAGACCAACTTTTTTTTTTACTATATAGCACAATTTGACATTCTCTTCTTACAGGAAACCTGGGCCTCTGCAGAGATACAATTAGATGGTTATTGGGTTAATTCTATCCCAGCTGTCCCAAGTAAGGTGTGGGGGGAGAGCTAAAGGGGGTATTGTAACATTAGTGAATACATCCTTGCAATTTAAATGTGTATCACTGCCACCTTTGCAGCCATGGGTTGTGACTACCTTAATCTTATTTAAACAGGTGGAGACTTTGCTTTTTAATATCTACATTCCTTCACTCAGTAAAAATAATTTGATCAACAAGATTTGGGACAGCATAGAAGATTTTATCCTGGGCTGCTTAGATAAATACCCTACAGCAGCAATAATTATTGGGGGGGACTTAAACGCTAGGATGGGCCCAAATGATCAAGCATTATTTAATCAATTTAAGATCCATTATGATGAGAATGTACCAGGATAACCCCTGCATCCCAGACAATTTAAAGACACTAAGGCAAATCGGACAGGACTGTGTGTAAGATAGATGACTGTACACTTGGACTTTTGTATTCTGAATGGTTCCACTTGAGGTGACTATCCAGCAAACTATTCTTATCAGCGAGCAGGAAGAAAATCCACAGTTGATTACTGGATAATATCATATGACCTCCTGAAGTTCTTGCAGAAGATAGAGGTAGACTCGCATCTGGAAAGCGATCACAATTCACTTATCCTTACTTTTACATTACAGGTTGGCTCAATCTACCTACCCAGATTAGAGAACCAAAATACCAGTGGTGAAATGTAAAATTTGTTACTACTGGTTCTGTGGGCGTGGCTTGGTGGGAGGGGGGTTTAATGTGATTGGGTGGGCATGGCCAACTTTTTTTTTTAACTTTTAAAAGCATTTTTTTCTACAACTTGAGTTTGCAGAATAAAATGCTTTTAAAAGCCTCTGACGATCAGGCAATTCAGCTAAGATTGCCAGAGGCTTTTAAATGCATTTTTTTTCTACAACCCCTTCAGTCAAGGTTTTAAAAGTGATCCCAGCTGAGCCGCGTGATCATCAGAGTTTGTTTGGTTTTTTTTACTTTTGAAAGCATTTTTTCGGCTGAAGAGATTGTAGAAAAAAATGCTTTTAAAAGTAAAAAAAAAGCCACTGATGATTGCACAGCTCAGCTGGGCATGGGGAGGGGGGGAGGCACAGGGATTTTTGCTACTGGTTCCCCGAACCACCCTCCGCCATTGGTACCAGATCGGGCGATCTGGTCCGAACCAAGAGCATTTCACCTCTGCAAAATACCTAGGTAAAAATTAAATGAACCAAGAAAAATGCAAAGGAAGTTACTAAATGGATATTAGCTCCAGAAACCATAGAATTACATACATCTCTACTAAGAAATAAGTTTGAAGGACCATACTTAGAGAAGCTTGAAACATTAATTTTAAATTTGAAATCGGTTCTCACTAATAGAATACTAGCTCACTCAAAAAAGCCAGTTTTAAAGAACAAAAAATGGCTTGATAGAGATTGTGTGGAATTAAAAAGGATATACAGTATAATAAGGAGTACAGAAGAAGTAAAAATGACGCTTCTGAGGATCTCGCTCACTTCTTAAAACAATTGAAGGCACAATATAAGACCCTCCAAAAGAAAAGTGCAGCTTTGAAAGAGTCTTGGCAGAGCTTAATTACATCAGTCAGGAAGAAAAATGCACCCCTTTTTTGGTACATCATCAGAGGATTGGGGAAATCCCCCCTATCCCCATCTAATCAGGTACCGATTCAGGCCTGGGAAGAATATTTTAGAGAGTTATATACAGACCCTGATTATGTAACTAAGGAGAGCCAAATTAATTTGGACCAAACTGCTTACTGGCCCCCCAGGATATCCCCCTGAAGAGATATCCCGATTGATCGGAGCCCTCAAGGCTAATAAGTGCTGATAATGTCCTCCCAGAAATAATCAAAAAGAACATCAGTTGGTGGGCCCCACTTTAGCATCGCTGTTTACATTTATAGATAAAATGGGCTGTAGCCCAAGAGATTGGGGATTAGCAATGATTATATCAATCTATAAAAAGGGTAATAGAAATGATCCAGGAAATTATAGACCCATTAGTCTTCTGAGTGTTATTAGTAAATTGCATGCTAAACACCTAAACTATAAACTCCAGGATTGGCTAATTTCAGGGGGGATAATCAAAGATGAACAAGCCTGCTTTAGAGAAGGAAGAGCTACGATGAATCATATAGCTCAGCAGACTAATGAGCTATATGATTATATATAATGAGCTATGATAGCTCAGCAGACTAATGCATTGTGCATTGTGATGAACTCCAGCTGTCTGCAATTACTGTGAGTTTGAATCTCACCAGGCTCAAGGTTGACTCAGCCTTCCATCCTTTCTAAGGTAGGTAAATTGAGGACCCAGTTTGTGGGGGCAATAAGCTGACTTTGTATAAAATATACAAAAGTATGAAGGCTATTGCTTAACGCATTGTAAGCTGCCCTGAGTCTCCGGAGAAGGGCAGCATATAAATCAAATTTAAAAAATTAAAATTAAAAATCCTGATACTTCACCATCTGGTGCAAAAATACATGTACAAAAAAAAAATCCTCTCTCTACGTAGCCTTCCTTGATTTTAAGCAGGCCTTTGATTCAATATCCAAGAACACCCTATGGGAGAAATTAAAATGTACTACAATTGATAAACACCTCTTTTCCTCATACAAAAATTGTATGCCAATTCCACCTCGAAATTGAGGTGTAATCCTCAAGGACTTTAACCGGCCCAGTAAGGATTCAAAAGGGATACAGCAGGGCTGCATCCTGTCCCCCTCCCTTTTTAACTTCTATATTAACCCCCTGATTGATCTCTTACAGAACCCTGATCTACATCCTCTTAACATAGCATAACGCAAAATCCCAATTCTCCTATATGCTGACGATGCTGCTATTATTTCACAAACTCCCATAGAACTGAAGAGAGCAATTAGGGCAATACTTGGCTTCTGTAGACAGAACAAGTTGGTTCTTAACTTTGTTAAATAAAAAAATTTAGTTTTTGCCAAAAGACCCAGACAATACTCCTGGAAAATTGAAGGACACAAACTGGAACAGGTTAGGACATTTAGATACCTTGGGGTGGTCTTCCACTTGCAAGGGACATGGAAGGCACACCTGGAGCAGACACTGCAAGCAGCCAATAGGTCCTCAAATGCAATTAAACACTTCTTTTATACAGGAGGAAGTCAATTAGTACCTGCTGCCTTAAAACTTTTTGAGGCCAAAATGGCGCAAATTCTTTATGGGGCACGAACAGGAATCCTTGCAAAGAAAAACTTTCTAGAAACTATACAAACCAAATTCCTGTGAGCCATCTTAGCTGCACCCAAGGAACTCCAAATGCCCAGCTAAGAATTGAGACAGGTATGCCTCAAATTCAGATAAGAGCCTGGAAAATGATGATCATTTATTGGCTAAAAATTCATTTCTTTCCAGAGGGACTGCCCCCGCTAGTTGCTGACTGACAACTTCTCCTCCCCCTTGAAACAGGCGATAGATCACAAGCTGGGCTTTTATGGGCTGTCATTGGTATTCTTAACGTCCCTCAGCTTTGACAAAGCAAAGCAGGTGGTAATGGATAGAATGAATGACATGAAGTTCCAAGAATTAAATAGGTTGCCTCTCCACAGTAGGGGCAGAATCAAGCAGGGTATGTGGGAATCAGTAAGATATCTAAATGATTTGATCTTCCCAAAACAAAGAATAGCTTTTTTCAGAGCCAGATTTAATATTCTCCGCTCAGCACTTTTCCAGGGTAGGTACAAAAGAACACCAACAGCAGAATGGGTATGCATATGTGGAAAAGGAGAAGTCAAAGGAATCTCACATGTTTTATTGTACTATGAATTATACAGAGTATGTAGGTCAATATATATTCTCCCAGTACTAGAGTGATTGACAGGGAGGACAGATGACTTTTATGTAGGCTTTCTCCTCCAAGACTCAAATCCGGCTATCACACAGGCAGTGGCAAAATTCTGTGTCGCTGCAATATCCACAAGAAAAAAACTGGTTACAGAATTTTGATGTCAACTAGTGCCAATTTTTTTGGAGATATCTATGACAATTATTGGAAAAATACATTATTCACATACTTACCAGCTCTCAACTAATGTAAATTAGGGAATGACCCTAACGGTTTGAAATTATGTATTTTCATAACAGGGATTTTATTATTCATGATTAATGTTAGTATTATTTTTAATTTATTTTATGTCTACAGCTGTCGAGGACAGTAATAAAGTTTTATTCTTTACAGTTGGTGCGAATACCTCATCATAGTCCACATTTTTCATCTGTGAAAAATCTTGTGGCACTAACCTTGCCTTATATTGTATCTCATTGTTGGGTAATATTTTCTTCTTGTACACCCACTTACATCCTACAGCTTTGCTACGCTGTGGCAAAGTCATAGATGTGAACACATTATGTTCATCCATGGATTTTATTTCCTTGTCCATGGGTTCTTTCCATTTTATTTGTTCAATTTTAGGTAATGCCAATACTTCCTTATAGTTCCTTGGCTCATACCACACATTAACTTTACTAGAAAAATACCCCTTGTTCCATCGCTGTGACCTGCGTGTCATTAACTGGTCTCCTGTGTTATGTCTTTTTTAGCTTCTCCTCCCTGAATGCTGACACTGTCACTAAGTGAGTTACCTTCACTAAGCGAGTTACCATCACTAAGTGGATCACCGTCACTAAGTGAATCATTCCAAAAATTTGCATCAGTTCTGTTCCAATTTTGCTCTGTAAAACTAGCAGACCTTGAAATCACTATTCTCTTGCTCCCATTGCTAAAGCAATAGCTTTTTGAACCAGGGTCATAGCCCATAAAACTGAACTTTCTAGCATTTGGTTGTCCCTTTCTTCTAACTGCTTTTGGAATATGCACCCACACATTGTTTCCAGTGCATACTTTGCTCCTCCCAAACTGGCTTGCATTGGCCCAACCAAATCTGCATGTAACAGTTGTAGAGCTCTTGTCTGCCTTGTGCTACTTTTGCTCACTCAGAATGCCTTTGTTATGGAATGAAGTGACCAAGCAACATGGGTCAGTCAGAGAGAGAGGTTTTATTTGCGCAAAGACTCAAAAGCCAGGTTCCAATCTTGGCTCTGAGTAAAGACTCCATGCTTGTATGACACATTATATACTTTTCTAAACAAAGGATTCTGCTAACACAGCAACTTTCCCTATATGGTTAACATACATTTGTTATTTTTAATTGACATCTCTTAATTACTAAGATTTTACCTCATCTTTATCCAACACTCATAATTCTTCTTGTAACTGGCTGAAGTACAAATTCTTCTTTTGATATTTGCTTCTTGTCCAGGTGCTATTCTCTGGCCTAATCTCCTTTAACTATATTTCATGAGGATGCTCCCTTTTCTTCTGACAAGTTAGGGGGCCACTTAGAGTATCAAGGAAGTTCATGCTGACGTTGTATTTTCTCTAGCTGGCAGTATTTCCTGCCTTCAGAATATAGTTGCTTTTAGAATATCTTTTAGAATATAGTGAATATAAAGTTATCCAGTTGTCAACCAAACGGTCCCCCTTTATCTGCTTCTACTTTATCCCCCCCTTTGGAAGTTTGTTTATTATTTTTTAATACATAAACTTCCACTATTTGTATACTAGTTTCCAATAAACAAATCTACCATATATGGAGTCTAACAGAATATAATAATAAAAGTAAAGGATAAGTAGTACTTGATTGTTATTACTCTCTTGATTCTTGGGGAGATTCCCTCCACCTTTCTATAGGCCCCATGTTCTCATATGGGTCTGTCTCAGAATCTTCGTGTTCTTCAAAGGCATTAGAGCTATCCTGATGATCGATGAGAGTTTTCATTAAAACTAACTTCTTTTCAGATTGCAGTTCCTTTACCCTCTAAAGGATTTATACAAGAAAATAAAAACTAGACCTGCTTCATCACGTATTAACAAAAATAACATTTGTTTTATCCTGCCGGATCCAGGCAACCAAGAAAACCACATATCTGTTGTCTGTAACCTGTGGCTTATTTTGGAAGCCCTATCCTGCAATTCATTAGCACCTTCCTTGACCACACCTGATTTCCTTTCTCAGCTGTCAGTTTTGTAAAATTATTGTTGCAAAAGAATCTGTCTGATCTTGGACTTTGACCAAGGTTCCAGCAATCTGGTTCAAGCTCTATTGAAGTTCTTCTGACAATTGCTGAAATTGTATTACAGAATGTGTCAGACCACCTACACCTGTTCCAAGTGTAGTCCCAATTCCCATGATTGCTAATAGTGGGATCAGTATTGGTACCCTCTTCTGAACATGTCTTATAAGGGGAACAGGGGTAGTATGTTCTCCACTGACAACACCTATTTTAAGAAAATGTACATGTTCTTGTCCAGTTTGTTGGCAAACATAAATGTGCATCCTTTCCACACAAAAAGAACACTCCTTTTTCTTCTATGCATACTCCTATGTTCATAGAGAAAGCATGACTCTTACGATGGTCTTCATTAGTCCAGACCCCTAGAGTCCCTGCCACCTGCCAGTGGTTGCAATGGGATTTCTAATGAAGGGTCCTTTTGTTTATCTGAGAATTGGTCCTTCAAAAAGATATCGGGAGGTCTTGTTCTCAAGTGGAAAAAGGATACATAAACCTGATTTGATCTTGAAGTTTAGTCAAACTGGAAACCGTGAAGCCTGAAATCATTTTGGACAGCTTTCAAAGGTTATATTCCATCCTTCCCCACTTTCCTTTCTTAAAGCTCATTTCTGATGGTGTTAAGCAAGTAACCTTTTGTTGAAATAGGTGGTGGGCAGAGGGAAACATATCCTTTGTTAATTTCATATCCATCAAATACATCTTAGGGCCAAGGTATATTTTTGACTGACATTGTTCTTCTGTCAGGGATCCTACAGGCCTACCAAGTTTCTGGTTGGCCTTCTCTTTATACACAGAAAAGGTGTTCCTATGAGGTAGCTATTAGGCCTGCAATAGGAAAACGTCTTTTACCTAGTCTTTTGAATGCCTCATAAAAATCTCCTTGTATCGGTGAGACAGGTACTTTATCTCTGCTATCCCCTTCAAGGATAATTGTCGCCTTTGTTCTAACCCAGAGTTGTGATTTAACAGGAAGCAACAACTTTGACCTAGGGTAGGATTATATTGATTAACAAGTTCTTGACTTAATTCCAGGATTCTGGATATGTAGTCTGCTTTATGCAATTGTTGTAGAGGCCCATTTTCCTTATCTATCCCCTCCTTTGCAGGGTATGTTAATCTCGGAACCTTAGGTTGTGGAATTGTCTTAGGTCTAAAGTAATGACCCCATGCATAGACAATGCGTTTTTGATGGGAGCGTACTTGACCTAAAGTGTCTCTACTAATGTTCATGATATAGTTACATGAGAGTCCTGTTATGAACAATGTCTAAAGTCATAAACAAAGCATGATCACCTATGGTGTAAAACTCACTAGTCAGGAATAGAGTCAGTGGTACATGATGATTGGGAACTAGCAGTAGGAAGAAATCCTAGGTGTACCACAAAACCATTCCTTATATATGTAAAAGAAGAGTAAAAGTAGGGCTAGGATAGCAACTACCCACAGAATCCACACCCACACCCAACCTATCTCTAACATTACTAAGAATGCATTACATTACAATGAATAAGATATATCTACAGGGTGAAGGTTGTCTTCATCCTTACTGATCTTCAGCCGTGCGCTGGGAACCAGCTTCCGGAGTGGTTCAGCAAGGCAGACGTTCACCACCGTGCATAGAGAGTCCATTGCCGGTAGGACTTAGCAAGGTGTATTCTTCTTGAATTTCAGCACCAAAGGTTTGTCAGTTCTTATCACCTGGTATGTAACTGGATCACTCTGGTCTGCGGGCTTCAGTCTCGTCCAATGGATCCAGGATTTTCTTTCTAAAGTCTTAAAAGGCACTATTACAAAATCCAACACATCTGGGAGAATTTGCAATGGAATTTAATCAGTTGTAGTCCTCTGCAGTTGGGAAACAGCATAGGCAACTACTTAGTCCTAAAAAGAAAAATACAAACATAGTCCAGGTGATGAAGAACGCTATTGCCACTGGTTACTGCTCGCCAGTCGATTGGTTCCTTTGGATCCGTAATGTCAATAGATTTCCTTGGTGATATTCCACCTTCCACTCCTGTGGGGCTGGCACGGGCCCTTTCACTTGGAGTTTAACTTCCTTCCAGCTCAACACCCAATCATTGTGGTGGAAGTGGTGGACTGGAAACTCCAAAAGTGGCATCTGGGCTAAGAGTCCTTGTTTCCTAAGAACTTCACAATATCTGGACAGTTTATATACATGTTGTTTCAATACTTTGTCTCTGGTTTCCAGGTAATCAATGCATATGCTTCCTGACATGAAAGCTACACCAAACAATAATTCATATGATGATATTCTAATATTCTTTCTAGGTTGGATCTAAGTAAACTCTTGACACTTCTGTTGTTGTAGCATTACTGCAGGGAAGGCGTTAACCCCCCCTTATGAGGCGGTCCACTATGACCAATAAATATTGTACTCTCCCCTTCTTTGGTAATTTTGTAAAATCCATTTGAGTACATTGAAATGATATTAAAGCTGGTGATCTCCACCCATCTGATCACCCATTTCATGTTTTCTGACAGCTTGTTTATTCGCCTCTTTTCACAAATTAAACATTTGTCTATAATTTGCTAAAGGATATATTCCAATATCACCATAGCATTTTAAAAGTTCATTTACAATAGTTTGAATCCCCCAATGATTTCACCCATAGTTTGCTAAATGTATGCATTATCCCAAATGCATGCTTGGAATCTGTTTATGTTTCCTCCCAAGATGCATAGAGATTGATTTAGTGCATACACCTCACAAGTTTGAGCAGACCAATTTTGAGGCAAACCCCTTGCTTCCAGGATCTCTTAAGTGTGTCCATTTATAATAAAAATTGCTTGTTCTTGTTCCAGGGGGTGTACCTCCAAATCTGGTTTTATTTATTTATTTATTTATTTTATTTTGTAAATCAATTACTTTAGCACAATAATATTTTAATCCAAACTGATCCATTAATCTAGTGTTGGCTAAGAACTGTGCTGGATTCAAATTGTGATCTGTAATTAAAATTAAGTCAGTCTGCTGCATTAAAATAGCTTCATATTTTAGATGGGGTGCTCACAATAAGGGCTTCCCCAAAGGTCAATTTCCCACTTTCTTGGACCAGTAGCAGCAATTGCTTGAATACATACTGGCCATCCTCTTATTACTGGGTCCATTATGTTTGACAGGAATGCCACGGGTTTCTTTTGTCCTGTGCAGTCCTGAGCCAACACCTTTTTGTACAAATCCATATACTGTGTTTAAAAAGATGGAAGGGCCTTTCCAAATTTGGTAAACTTAATATAGAAGCCTTGGTTAAAGTTTGTTTCAAATTTTCAAAGCTTCCTCTTTTTGTGCCCCTCCCATTTCAAATTCCAAAGTCCAGATTCAATTAATTTTGCATACAGGGGTTTGGTAAGATCAGTATTCCCATCAACCCAAACCTCAGTATCTCCTTAGTTCTTGCTTGATTTCAGGTAGAGGTTGAAATGCCACCTCTTCTATTCTATCAGGAGTGATGTTCTATTTCCTTCACTTAATTAAGTGTATTCTAATGCTTTGTTCATTCATTTTGATTTCAGTTAATTTAAAAAAATACTACTTTCTTCTTTAGGTCCTAATATTAAATTCATCAAGAGCTCTCTGTGTAATCCAAAAAAAGAGTCACCCATCGCCACTAGTACTGACTTTCATCTTCTGCCATCAAATTGTACACTTACGCTTCCTTTCTTTGGATCGGGCACCCTTTCTTTGCCTTCCGAAGGTCCCACATGATCCCAAAAACAAATCCCAAATCTTTCTGTTTATCGGTTCCACCCTCTAACTCCCATTTCTAGCTTCCAAATCCACACAAGTCTATGCAAACCAACTTTAAAGACAACTTTTCTGGATTACACTAAAACTTCCTTTCTCTCTTTGTTGGAAAATATAGGAAACACAAAAGAGTAGTGAAATTCCTCAAAAAGAAATAAGCAAAAAACACAGGCAGAGATCCAGCCCCCACCTTAAAGAAAAAAAATACCCAATAAGGAAAAGAAATCAAATCAAAGTAATTAGAATTTTCAAAACAATCACACACAAATCAAAGGAATTTCAAAAGACTTTAAAAGTCACAGAGAAAATCAAAAGACATTTTAGGATATAAAAAAGTGATTCTTGCAGTCCAAACAGGCTAGCTTCGGAAAGCTGTGCTTGCATTTGTCATGTCGCCTTCCTATAAACAATAAACTACTTCTGCTCTCAACCACCTTGAAGCAATTTCCTAGCCGGGAGCTTTTGAACCCCAGAAGAGAAAGGCTTTGCCTCCCTTCCCAACTTTCTTAACTTCCTATATTGTAAGGAGAATAACTGCAAAAGTAAAACAATGAAGTATTTTAGATCAATGCTCTGAAGCATATTTGTATCAAACTTTAGGGTCAATCTCTGCTTTTTAATAAAATGCAAGTCAGATTCAGAAAATTTTTCAAAATCATTTCTTTTATATAGGTTTAATTAAATATTTGAAACCTCAAGAATTACCAGAAAAATAAAATCAAAATTGTTTTCAGAGCAGAAAAGAAAAGCTTTTATATGCAAATGAGAGGGGGGGGGAAGAGAGAGAGAGAGAGAGAGGCTGCAGCCGATCCCCCACTTGGCCCTCCCTTCTCAGACAGATTAAGAGAAAAGGAAAAAAAATTTAAAAGCAAGCGGAGAAGCCGTACTCCCTTAAAGAAACTGTATTCCGAGTCAAAAACAGTGAAGCCACAAAGGCAGGTATCAGATAGCATTACCCCACCTTTCTCAGGCTGTTTCAGCAGAGAGAAAAAAATGGTGAAAAGAACAAAAGCCCGCAGCCCATCCTTTTCCTGCTTCTCTCAAAGGAAGGGGGGGGGGGTCCGGAATACAGGGAGAGGAAAAAAAATGGTTAAACTGCATAGGATTCTCATCTCCTTTCGCCTCTTCAGCATCCGTTCAACAACACACAGAGCAGAACAACAATTCGCAGGGCACTGCACTTTTATCACTCCTTATGAGCTTTGGGACATCTCACACACACACTCACATTTGTGCTGCAATCAAACTGCTTGTGTACATATGCAAAAATTTACTTTATGCAAACCAATAATTATTTCAAGGAGTTCCATTTTTTCATTCTCTTAGCAGGTTTGGAAATGCCCACATACATACACATACACATACATACCATTAAACATTTCCAGATCTGTGGAGGGAAGTTGTTTGTTTTAATTTTACTTCCTTGGCTACCCTATAGTTTATTCTTAAAGGAGTGGGGGAACTCAGAGAGCAGTTAAATCATAATTATGATTGTGGGCCCAAACTACTCTCCGTTTCCCACATCTCCAAGTCAAGATGTTCAATTAATAGACATGTCACAATTAATTCAATTTTTATTCAATTCTACACACTATCATTATAAATGCACATCAACAAAACAAAATAATTTTCAACAGAAATCAAATCAAAGCAATCAATTCAACTTGTTTTCCCCTTTAGACAGGCTTTACTTTTTTTATTACCTGCTAAACCCCTGTGGGAAGAACAATAAAACAATTTCCTTTCCTTTCTTAGTTCCTTCAGAGCTTCTTAGGTTAAAAATGGTGATTTATCAGAATGCCTACGACACTGCGGCAGTTCCCTTCTCTTCACACATTTTTTTAACTTCTTACTTTTCATTCTGTGTACTTTAACTTTTATCAAGTTCTCTACTACACAGTCCTAACATGAGACTTTAACTCATTACTGAAGACTTAATGTCAATGCCTCATCTTCCAGGAAGGTGATCAATCTTCCTCTTCCACTACTTAATTAGTGGGCATCCTTGTTAAAAGAGACTAAAATTCCCTGATTTATACTTACCTGCAGGCTTGCTTTTCTTCTCGAAATTTTTCTGTTGGGGTCTCTGTCTGATTGACCTTTGTGGGTCCTTGACTGGTCTGTTTCGCTGGTGGGTTTACGGCACCTCCTCACCGGAAGATTCCTGAGACTTCAATGGAGTCCTTGTAGCCGGCTTGATGGATGTTCCGTTTGGGAAGGAGCCGATCCCACCAGGGCAGCCATCACGGTAGTCCCATCTGCCAGGGTGCCAGAATTGTTATGGAATGAAGTGACCAAGCAACATGGGTCAGTCAGAGAGAGAGGTTTTATTTGCGCAAAGACTCAAAAGCCAGGTTCCAATCTTGGCTCTGAGTAAAGACTCCATGCTTGTATGACACATTATATACTTTTCTAAACAAAGGATTCTGCTAACACAGCAACTTTCCCTATATGGTTAACATACATTTGTTATTTTTAATTGACATCTCTTAATTACTAAGATTTTACCTCATCTTTATCCAACATTCATAATTCTTCTTGTAACTGGCTGAAGTACAAATTCTTCTTTTGATATTTGCTTCTTGTCCAGGTGCTATTCTCTGGCCTAATCTCCTTTAACTATATTTCATGAGGATGCTCCCTTTTCTTCTGACAAGTTAGGGGGTCACTTAGAGTATCAAGGAAGTTCATGCTGACGTTGTATTTTCTCTAGCTGGCAGTATTTCCTGCCTTCAGAATATAGTTGCTTTTAGAATATCTTTTAGAATATAGTGAATATAAAGTTATCCAGTTGTCATCCAAACGGTCCCCCTTTATCTGCTTCTACTTTACCTTGGTCACCCTAAACAGGGCGGCCGAGCAGTTATCTGATGACGCAATAAGAGCAGCAAAATGAGCACATTTTGCTGCTTTTATCGCCACTAGGTAATCCTTAATATGAGATCTTACCAGTGTCCAGTCAGATTCAGCACGACTGGCCCTCCAACTACTCTCTAGGCATCTTTTCCAGTGCTTCATCTC
Organism: Masticophis lateralis; assembly: GCA_030761175.1. Lineage (NCBI taxonomy): Eukaryota > Metazoa > Chordata > Lepidosauria > Squamata > Colubridae > Masticophis > Masticophis lateralis. The sequence goes on along the minus strand of JAUDYJ010000007.1, from coordinate 23,719,465 downwards.
CCTGAGCTCCTTAGTGAATCAAGGAGCCAGGTGAGATCGGTGCCGGGTCAGAGGCCACAAAGGCACGACTCGATCCAGAGCTCCAGTAGCCGCCCTATCCCAGGTGGCCACTAGGTCTCCAGTCGAGGCATGAACCAGAACCTCAGGGATTGGCCCAAGCTCCATCTGGAACCTGTCGGGTTCCATCAGGCGCCTGGGGCGGTACCATCTTAACGATTCCGCCTCCCTGCAGCGGGGTACAGCGGTTTGAAGGTCAAGGCGAAGGAGAGAGTGATCCGACCATGACAAGGGCTCGGTGACTATATCCCCTATCTCAAGATCACTCAGCCACTGTCCAGAGACGAAAACCAGGTCCAGTGTGTTTCCCCCCACATGCGTAGGGCCATGAATTAGCTACGTCAGGTCCATAGCCGTCATGGAAGCCATGAACTCCCGAGCCACCTCAGATGCCTCACCCACGGACGGCAGGTTGAAATCCCCCATGACCATAAGTCTGGGGGTGTCAACCGCCACCACGGCGATAACGCTGAGAAGCTTGGGCAGGGCTGCTGCCATGTGGCAGGGAGCCAGGTACGTGATCAGCAAACCCATCTGAACCCTATGACCCCACTTCACAAGGAGAGACTCACAGCCGGTTGTCTGAGGGACAGTGGCCTCCTTCGGCCTAAGGCCTTCTCTAATAACAACTGCTACTCCCCCGCCCCTCCCCTGTGACCTTGGCTGATGGAATGCAAGGAAGCCTGGTGGGCACATTTCTACCAGAGGAACCCCTCCCTCTGGGCCCAACCAGGTCTCCGTAATACCCACCAGGTCTGCTCCCCCCTCCTGAATAAGATCACGGATGAGGGGGGCTTTATTTACAACAGACCTGGCATTGCACAACATCAGTCGCAGGCCGGGCCCTGAGGGTCTGTGCAACCTGGAGAATGAGTGGAGCCTTGGGGGCCAGAGCATGCCACCGCTCGAAGACAGTGGGCGCGCACTCCCTTAACATGATATGGCCCCCTGCTCCCGCCATATCTACCCCTCCCACTCATAGTACCAATGGTAAAAGTGCAATCTGGACAAGCTTGACCCCCCCCATTATCCCCAGATCCGCCCCCCCCTGCTGTGCGTCATGGCCAGGCCCGACCCTCCCCTAAGTGGGTTATCCCCCAAACCCACAGCTCTAGTTCCAATCCTACCCTCCCCCCTCCCGGAGCCCCTTAAAAGTTTAACAAAAAATTTCTGTAAAAAACCCCTCTTCGCTGCATGGAACCTCTCTGGGTTCCAAAACCTGTCATTAAGGTAGGCCCTTGATAATGTGGAGGGCCAGGCTTGCGAGAGTGGGGAATCTCACAATGCAAAGAGCTTGGCCGGTGAATACATCTCAAATTGGCCTGGGGCAGATGGAAAAAGGCCAGGGATCCAATAGTGATAGTCCAAAGAAAGGTCCTGGGGAGAATGTCCACCATTTCAGCGTGGGTCAAACCGGATTCCACAGCCCTCTCACAGCGGTAGAATGGAGTCTCAAGCCATTTCAACCAGAGGAATGATGAAACCTAGCCACCCTCTCACAAAGACTGGAATACAATAGATGGAATGTCCTCTCTGGTAACAGCAACAGGAATTGGCTTCCTCAGTGCCTGCGCCCAGGCTGAAAAGCTCCCCTCACAGCAAGGAATAGCAGTTTGGTATATAGATGGTATGGATGATAGAGTGGAGCTGGAACCGGGGGTCCACTGTGGCAATGACGGGGACAGATAGAACCAAAGGGGACAGTTCACTGTAGACAGATCCAGTCCAGATGGCAACAACTCCAATAATGCCTGAACCAAGCGGGGTGAGGGGGAGACGTAAGGGAGGCAGACCAGCTCATCCAGCCCTTTCCCATCTCGTTTGTTCTTCACTGGCCTTCCAGCTTTCCCTGCTTCCCAGATCTTCAAAGGGGAGACCAACCAGGCAGGTCCCAGTTGGTGACTCTGCAGCCCCTGCCCTCCCCTCCACAGTTAAAAAGTTTGACCAGGGCGGCGCCGTTCCACTCAGTGTTGCCTCAGCAGCCGCCATTTCACTCGCCACCACCACCGCCGCCGCAGCCATTGCTGCAGTCGCTGTCAGTAGCTGCGAGCCTTCGGGGGGGTCAATCGTGCCGCAGCAAGCCACCATCGCCACCACGCCCCCTTTGCTGCTCCGGGCGTTAGTTTATTTCTGGCCTCTCTTGGGTCTTTTGTACGTGTCATCTTTTATTCCTGTATGGCCCTGATGCTTATGTGTTCTATTTTGGGAACGTCATCTCCCCATGCCTAGGGCTTTTCCTTCCCCTCCTACAATCCCCACTTCTTTTTCTCTCTTTTTCTGTGTGTGTGCATGTGTTAAATAGGTGTCTCTCCGTCTTCCTTCTCTTGGGTTATTTCTGAATCGGAGTAGATTTGGTATTTGTGGTCAAACTGGACCATCATGAGGGCTGTTTGATTATGCCCTGCCTTTTGCTGTGAAAGGTCCAGCTTACATGCCCTTATGCAGTGGAGGCAGGGAGGGATGCAGTGACAGAGACAACACAGGAAGCCTCCCAATACGCAGATAGTGACAATGCCAGTGAAAGCAATTTTGAGCCAGTAGAAGTCTGGTAACCAAGAGAAGAGCCAAGAGAAGACTAGAGATGACTGGCTATGGCCAATGTTTTGGGCCAGTTCCTCTAGGTCAGTGGTTCTCAACCTGGGGGTCGCGACCCCTTTGGGGGTCGAACGGCCATTTCACAGGGGTCGCCAAAGCCCTCTCTCGCCCCCCCCCCCACGCCTTCACTCACCCTCACCCTCTGTTGGATTGCCGGTCCCGTTCGCTTACCCCTTCCACTCCCAATCTATTGCTGCCTCCTGAGTCCCAGTTGATGGCTAGAGGGAAAAAACCTGTTTAAATTCTTGCCACAGGGCTTCAAAGGGCCTCCCTACAGCTGATCCGTGTTAAAAGAAAATAAATGAGTAGACCATGCCTGCAAAAATAAAAAAACCAGTCTCTTTCAGCTTCAGCATAGATTAATTACCATAAATTGATTTTATCAGCCTCCTTGCTCTCAAGGCTCTTTGTGCAGGCTCTTTTGCAAGCTCTCGTTTTGTAAGCTCTTTGCTGCAAAGCGTACTTTCTTTCCCTAGCTGAAATGAAACTGAAAATAAAGCAGGCTCTGCTGCAACATGACAAAATGAGGCAGGGACAGAGATTTCTTTTTCTTTTTCCTCACCAAAAAAGGTAGGTACAAACAATGGGAAATTTAGGGCAAAAGGGGAGGTTCAAGATTTTAAAACACAAAAGAAAAAAAAGCTCTATTTAACTAGGGAATTGTAATAATTGAGATACTATTAATTGTATATTGTGTTGAAAGCAGAAATGGTTAAATTGTAGTTTGGAGGAATATATGGGGGAAATTATTTGGTTTATTATTATTGGTAAATATAATTAATTGATTTGTAAGAAATTGGATTGCATGGAAATAATTGGAATATTCATGTTCATATTGATTAATATACAAAAAGATAGTTATATAACCAATTGATTTATATTAAAATGTTGAATTTGTATTAAACAACTGTATTACATAATTACATAATTAACCAATGTGAGGATGGATATTAAAATAGATGACAATGGGAAGGGGTATAATATATAAGAGAAGGGAAAAATTGAATTTGATTAAGATTAGAGATGAGGATGAAGGGTAATATTGGTCTTTTTAAAAAATAAATGAGTAATAAATATGGCAAAAAGGAAATATAGAAACTGTAAATTTAATTTAAATGACTGAACACTGTTTAAATTTGTGAACCGCCCAAATACTCTGTTCAAAGAAAAGACATTGCATGTTTGTATGTGTGTTTCTAATTATTGCTATTTATTCATATTTGTTCTCTTTTATTCTTTAAAGTTTAATAATCCATTCTTTATCTTAATATCTTTGTATTTGTTTGGGGTGGTTTTTTTTCCCTTTTATCTCTTTTATTGTACAGCAATCTTTCTCCTCAAACCTACCACCTCTCTCTTTTCTTTCCTTTTTACTTTCTCTTCCCTCCTTCTTCTCCTCCCTACTTCCTCTTCCTTTCTCCTTCTCCTCCTCTCTTCTTCTCCCTCTTACCTTCACTCCTACCCTTTTCCCTTCCCTTCCTTCATCCCTCTCTATTGCTGTATCCTTTTATGCATATGGACTACACAGAGGGCTGAAAAAGTTATTTTTGACTGGTCCTCGCACTTTTGACTAGTCCTCAAACTTACGACTGTCCTCACATTTTACATTTTTGCCCTATCTGGTCACCATGGTGAAGAGAAGCAGTTGTGAAATGAGTAACATGGTTGTTAAGAATGCTGCACCGGCATAAATGTGAGGAATTGTACAGGAATTGTACAGGAATAACCTTCCCTCCTACTCCCACCTTATCTTTTAACTTTCATCTTTACTTTTTACTTTTTCGGGGCTGCTCTTTTACCATTTACCTTTACTCCAACTTTTCTTCTTCCCCTCCCCTTCTCTTCCTTCCTCCTTCTCCTCCTCCTTTCTTCTTTCTTCCTCTCCTTCTCTTTTCTACTTCCCCTTCCCTTCCCCCACTCCTCTTCCCCCCCTTCTAACCTTCTCTTCTACTCCTCTTTCCCCTCCCTTTCTTCCTCTCCTTTTCCCTTTTGTCTTTCTCCTCTCCTCTCTTCTCCCTTCCTCTCTCTCTATTCCTTCCCCTCTTTCTTGTTTCCTTTTTCAATTCATTCTAAAGTGGTATTTAAGCAGTCCTGATTTTCTAATTATCTTTATTCTCATTTCAATTTCTTATTCAATTAATATTTATTTTTATTTCATCATTTGTGTACATTTTTATAATATCTCACTTTTTTTCTCTTTTACCCCCCCCCCCCAATCCCCATCCTTTTTCCTTTTACTTGGCATCAACTGGGTATCTATTTTTTAAATTATTTTCTCCCATCTGTTCTCTATTTTATCTCTATACCCTTATTCATATTTCCTTTCTAACCAATCATATAATTTTTCCCATGTCTTGAAATACATCAACTCCTCTTTATCTTTTATTCTCAATGTTAATCTAGTCATTTCTGCACATTCTAAAATTTTCTTTATAATTTCTCCTTTCAATGGGATTTTATCTGCTTTCCGATTTTGTGCAAATACAATTCTAGCCGCTGTTATTGTATGAATAATCAAATATGTATCTTCTTTACTGTAATTCTCTAGTAAAATACTCTAAGAAAATTCTGGTAAATATCTCTGGTTTTAACTCTATATGTTGCTACAACATTCCCTCTAACCATGTTTGTATTTTCACCCAATAATGTTTTGCTTCTTTACACAACCACCACATATGATAGTATGATCCCGACAACTGGTGACATTTCCAACACTTGCTGATTTATCTTTAAACATCTTAGCTTATTTTTCTGGTGGCATATGCCATTTATAAAACATCTTATACAAATTTCTTTTATAAGCTATTGCCATTGTCAATTTAGAGTTTCTTTCCCAAAGTTGTTGCCATTTCTCCAATTCTATAGTATATCCAAAATTCTTTGCCCATGCTATCATTGTTTCTTTTATTTCTTCATCTTTTAGTCTGATCCGCAATAAATAATTATATAGTTTCTTCAGCATTTTCTCATCTGTTCTTGTTAATATTTCATCCAGTTCTGATTTCCCCAAGTTAAAGCCATATTGTCTATGATCTGCTTCATATCTTGATTGTATTTGCAACCTTGTATACCAATCTTTCTCAATCCCTTGACTCTCTAGTTCTTGTTTTTGTTTCAGTTCTCCCCGATCTGTCAAGCTGTCCTTAAACCTAACGATGTTGCCCATATTCACAATATTTGGGTATGTCACTGCTTCTATTGTAGAAAGCCACATTGGTATATTCAGATAATGTTTTTCTTTACTCTCTCCCACACTGATAACAAGCCATTTCTTACATAATGTCTTTGGAAATATCCATGTATTCTTTGTTTCCCATACCATAAAAAGGAATGCCAACCCAGTTGTAAATTATGACCCTCCAAAATCAATAGTCTTGTATTCCTCAATAAAATCCATTCTTTAATCCATGTTAAGGTTGCTGCTTGATAATACAATTCCCTATTTGGTAGGCGAAAGCCATCTCTAGTTCTTGCATCTTGTAGCATTTTTATGTTGATTCTTGCTCTCTTACTTGTCACACATATCTCCACATTATTTTCTTCAACTCTTCAAAATATTTTTCTCCAGCTTTATTGGTATAGTTTGAAATAATATTTTTGGTAATACATTCATTTTTATTAATGCTATTCTTCCCATTAGTGATAATTGCAACTTTCTCCATTTCTCCAGGTCTATTTCAATTTGCTTTTTCAGTTTATAATAATTATCTTCCTTGCATTGATGCATTGCACATCTTGATGTCAGATAGATGCCCAAATATTTCACTTTCTTCACAATTTGGATGTCCAGTTTCTCCATCTCCTTTTTTTGATTTTCTCTCATATTTTTGACTAATATCTTTGTCTTATTGGTTTTCAGACCTGCTATTTTCCCATATTCTTCTATTTGCTCTAATAATTTTGGCGCTCTCTCTTGGGTCTTCCATGATAAACACCAAATCATCCGCAAATGCTTGTAGTTTATATTCTTCTTTTTTGATTCTCATTCCTTTTATTTCCTTTTCTTGTCTCACTTTTCTATTTAAAACCTCTAATGTCAATATAAATAATAATGAAGATAAAGGGCATCCTTGCCTTGTTCCTTTTCTAATATCTATTTTCTCTGTCATTTACCATCACCTTTGCCACTTGGTCTATATATATATATGGTTTGGATCATATTTATAAATCTGTCTCCAAAATCCATCATTTTCAACTGTTTTATCATAAATTGCCAATTCACATGATCAAATGCCTTTTGTGCATCCAAAAACAATAACACTATTTGTTTCTCTGAGTGTAATTCATAAATTCTAATGTATTTAATATAATTCACATATTATCTCTAATTGTATTTTTGATAAAAAGCCATTTTGGTCCAAATGTATAAACTCGTTTAGTAGTTTTTTAAATCTTTCAGCCATGATTGATGCAAAAATCTTATAATCCGCATTTAATAGAGATATTGATCTATAATTCTTTATATGTAGCAAATCTGTCTCTTCTTTTGGTATTAAAGTTATATATGCCTCCATCCATGAGTCCGGAATTTTAGCTTTAAGTAGTAATTCATTAAATACTTGCAGCATCACATTGCTTAGTACATCTTGTGGGGTTTTATATACTTCTGCTGGTAATCCATCTGGGCCTGATGTCTTCCCATTTTTCTGTCTTTTAATTCCCTCCATTAATTCCATCATAAATATTCTTTCTTCTAATAGTTTTTTAAAACTTTTCCGGGATTCTAGGCAGTTACATTTTTTTCAAATATTGTTCTCTCATCGTCTTCTTATTTCTTGTTGATACAATCCATTGTAGTATTTCTCAATTATCCCTTTCCTCACTTTTATAACATATCTTTCCATCTTGATCTATTAATTGACTTATTAATTTTTTCCTCTTTTTTCATTTTATATGCTAATCATCATCCTGGTTTATTTGCATTTTCAAAAATTTTTTGCTTTGCAGCTTTTATTTTATTCGCCAATTCTTCATTTTCCATTAAATTTATCTTACGTTTTTTCAAATCCAACAAATTTTTAATCTTTTTGTCATGCAGGTTTTTTTGTAGTTCCATCTCTAATCTCTTATATTCTTCCTCTAAATTATTTTGTGTTTGTCTGTTCTGTTTATTTCATTTTCCTAAATATGCCATTGCCAATCCTCTAATGTATACTAGTATCCAATACATTTTGTAAAGATCTATTTTGTACTAGTATCCAATACATTTTGTAAAGATCTATCTTTACAAAATGTATTGGATACTAGTATACATTAGAGGATTGGCAATGGCATATTTAGGAAAATGAAATATTTCTTATTCTCTTTAAAAAAGAAAGTCAATTCTTTTTCCATATATTGTTGGAATTTTTTTTCATTTAATAATTTTTGATGTAATGTCCATCTCATTTTTCTTTTTTTCCCTTTCCATGTCATTATTATTGGATTGTGGTCTGCCCATACATGTTCCAATATCAATTTCTTGTATTTTAGCTATTAATTCTGTTGACATCCACATTGTATCTATTCTTGACCATGACAGATGCCTCTTTGAATAGAATGTATACTGCTTTTTTTTGGATGGCTTCGTTTCCAAGCATCTTGTAGACTTAATTCATCTATCATTGTAAAAAAAAGTTTTTGGCAATGTTTTTCTTATTTTCTTATTTAATTTTGTAGGTTTATAATCCAACTCATTGTCTATTATTGCATTGAAATCCCCTAATATACATATCTCTTCGTATTCATATTCTATTATTTTTTTATGTAATTTCCCATAATATTCTTCTTGATTATTATTCGGAGCATATATTGCCACTAACAATGCTTTTTTCTGATTCATAGTAATTTCAACCATTAGTATCCTTCCTTCCTCATCTTCAAAGATCTGTTTGGATTGAATTTTTTAAAAAATTTAATTTATATGCTGCCCTTCTCAGGGCGGCTTACAACGTATTAAGCAATAACCGTCATACTTTTGTATATACCTGCTTAGTAGAGCTTTCAGCCCCCCCTAAGCGGTGTTCTTTTTTATACAAAGTCAGCTTATTGCCCCCACAATCTGGGCCCTCATTTTACCTACCTTGAAAGGATGGAAGGCTGAGTCAACCTTGAGCCTGGTGAGATTCGAACTTGCAGTAATTGCAGGCAGCTGGTTCACTTTAACACCACCTTAACACCACTTTAAGCTGCTGTGCCACCAATGTTTTTTTAATGTATAATGCTACCCCCTTACTTTGACTGGCAAGTATTGTGTATAATCTTCACAATTTCGTTTGCTCCAATAGATATTTATGCTGTTTCTTAATATGAACTACTTGTAAACATATAATCTCTAATTTTAATTTTTCTAATTTGTTGAATATTCTTCTTTTTATTACTGAATTTAGTCCATTTATATTCACAGATATTACTTTTACTTCTTCCATTTTTACTTGTTTATTTGTCACTCTTGTTTCTCTTTGTCTCTTTCGCTCTTGCCCCCTCTTTCAATGCTCTTTCCTCTTGTTCCTTGGTTGTCTTAGCTGTTGTTGTCTTTTCTCTTCCAGGCAGCTTGCCCCTTCTTCTCTGACTTTCACTTCTTCTTGTTGTTCTATATATTGCCGATAAAATAGCTCAGCCTTTTCTACTGTATCTAATCTGTGCCTTTGTTCTTGTAAATTCACCAAAATTCCTTCCGGTATCAACCATATAAAACTCACTCCTCATCAAAAATTGGTATTCTTTTCTTAGATCTCTCACCCTTCTTGAAACTTGTTTCAATGCCACTATATCTCTACCTTTATATTGTATCGTTGTGTTTCTCATAAATTGCAAAATTTCTATTCTCAGCATTTTTTTTTGGTAAATTTAACATGTATTTCTCTAGGTAGATTATTTCTCATCACATATCTTGTATATACTCTGTAAATTTCATCTATCTCGTTAATTATCTTTTCTGAACTTTCTTTCATAACTTCCGTTAATATTTCAACAATTTTTTCTGATAGATTGTCTCCTTTTTCTTCCTCTATATTTTGGAATCTTAAGTAAAAGTCTGCCTTGTCTACCTTGAGCTGTATAATTGTCTTTTCCTGGCTTTTAGCTGTAATTGTGAGCCCATAGTCAATCTCCTCCACCTTTTCTCTGTTGCTTCTGCTTTCTCTTGCACTGCTATCAATCTTTGTTCATTTCTTTCCATCATCTCTTTCACTTCCTCAAAACAAAAATGTTCTTTATGGTGAAGTATTTGGACCTACAGTAAGGAGTGAATCCATAAGACTAACTTTAACCTTGGCAGCACTGCAAAATTATAAGGTATACCATTTTGATATCAATTCTGCTTACCTAAATGCAGCATTAAAAGAAAATATATATATGGCACAAGCTCCTGATTATTAAAGTGATTTACCAGAAACAGTATATAAATTAAACAAAGCACATAACGCCTAAAACAATCATCAAGAAATTGGAACAAATGTTTAGATACTATTTTGAAAAAAATGGATTTCAGAAGCAGTAAACCTGATCCATGCTTGTATACTCAAAATTGTGAAGGCAAAATGTCTATATTGTTAGCATTTGTGGGTGATACTTGTTACATAGCAAAAGAACAACCACAAATTTATTCATTTGCAAAACAGCTTGAACAGGATTTTCAGTTAAAGAGAAATAAAGGAGAAATAAAGAACCATTTAGGAGTAGAAACAAAGAAACTACAAGAAGGAGGGTATATTTTAAGTCAAAAGAAGAAAATAGAAAAATTGTTTAAAAAGTATAATATGGAAAGTTGTAAAAGTGTGCAAACTTCCATGATAATAGATTTTCAAACCATCAAAAATAGTTATCTATTTATTGGAATTGTATCAGGCAGTCATAAGAAATCTGTTGTACTTATCACAATGGTCAAGGCCCCCATTCAGTCAATATTTTAAGATATTATACATCAAAGTCTACACAACAACACTGGTTAAGAATTAAAAGAAAAGGGAACCATGGATTTAGGATTGCATTTACAACCATCGAGTGAATTGGAAGGCTTCGGATGGAGCATTTTGAGGATGTGTGTCTGTGCTGCGATCCCAATGAAAGGACAGGCTGCAAGAACCCCCCCCCCTTTTTTCCTGCTGATTGTTCTTTACTTGGGATTGCAGCACAGACACCATTCCCAAAATGCTCCATCTGAAGTCTTCAGTCTTCCAATCCTAGCAGGGGTGTCTGTGCTCCAATCCCAAAGAAAGAACAGTGTGTGAGTGTGTATGTGTGTGTGAGAGAGATCCAATCCAACCTCAGAGAGTTATCCAGGGCTGGCAGCAATGTTCTCTCCATTCCCCCCCACCCCCTACCCCCCTCTCTCTCTCACTCACACACACACACACAGGTCCATCACCACCCCCAAATCTCTCACAGCAGCCACATCCCTTCACTAACCTGCTTTCCAGCTCCGTTCATCATCACATGCAGGGCAAGAAAAGTATTCTGCTAGACTACAGTAAAAACACCTTCCAACTTCATGAGATTTTTTTTTTCTTTATGAGAAATTGGAAGGTCTGAACTATCGGTATTTTTTTTTTTTACCCTCATCCAACAGACTACTTTTCTTGTCCTGAATGTGCAGCGGAGAACGGAGCTGGAAAGCAGGTTAGGGAAGGAATGTGGCTGCCTTGGGGGGCAGAGGAGGGTTTGGCATGGGTGGCCTGGCTGAAGGGCCTTCAGTAAGCCAATGTGGGGTCTTGGGGAAGCTCCGCAGCCCCTGGCTTGCTTTGTCCTCTACACTGTCCCCCCGCTGCCTTGTTTCATTCTTCTTTGCAATGTGCAGCCTCTCACAGTAAGGAGAATTGCAGGCAATTCTTGTTACTGTGAGAGGCTGCACATTGTTTCTGGGCAGGGGTCCTCTTCCCCAGTTCCCCTCCACCATTTCTCTTTTTCTTTCTCTCTCTGTCATTCACTAACACTCACTCACAGATATTTGATCTCTTGAACTGCTGTGCACTTTTCGCTCAGAGGGAGATGAAGCAGGTGAAAAGTGTTTGGGCACCTGATAGGCACTGGCCTGCATTACAAATGTTTAGGCTGCTGAGCGGCGGTCTGTATGCCTATTCAATGCTGCAGGCATGTAGGCTGGCACTCAGGAGCCCAAAGGAGATGCCTACCTGCTGGAGTTCTCTGTCCAGCCAGGGAGTGGTTCCCAGGACTGCCTGATTCTCAACCAGCCAGCTGCATGGTAGGAGGGGCTTCCTGCCCACCTGAAAGAGAGGCTGGGTTGCATAAAGGGTCTTTCCCCCAAGACCCTCTCAGGCGCTGGGTTGTGGGCTCCACCATAGGGAGCCTCAATCAGGGCCAAGCTCTTGGCAACTGATTGAGGTAAGACTGTTCTTGAAGGGGGCATGAGATGTGTGGGGCCTACTGCTGCTTTTGCAACTGTGCAAAAGCAGCCGTGATTCTTGCTGTCTCTACTCCCCCCATTTCTGAGAATGGCAGGGCTTCTTGCCCCTCACTTCTCCCCCTCCCCACTCTTCCCCACCTGCCACCCCCAAATTGTGCCCCAAAATAATCAGACAAAATAATAATAATAATAATAATAATAATAATAATAATAATAATAATAAAAAGGGTTCAAAAATATAAGACAGGGTCTTATTTTCAGGGAAACATGGTACAATTATTAAAGGATTTTGATATTGAAGTGAAAGGAGCTATACCAGTATTTGAAGATAACACAACATGTATACAAATGGCAACTGGTGAGAGAATAAAAACCAGAAGCAAGCATATTGACATAAAATATTGTAATGTTAGAGAAGCAGTGTGAAAAAAATGTAATAGGCCTAATTTATTGTCCATCAGAAATTTAGGTGACCTCATGACAAAGGCATTAAGAATACAAAAATATAAGGATCTAGTAAAATGACTTGGTTTAAATGCTGTACAGCTATAAATTGGAGGGCATCCACAACTTCTGAAGGCAAGTCACTCCATTGGTTAATTATGCATATAAACGTAATCTACCTAGAGAAGAGCATGTTAGATTCGTTAAAAAACATCAATCCGCAATGAGATTCTCTGTGAGAAATATGAGGATTATTCCTGTAAAAGTGTAACCTGAGTTACACCATTTTAAGTGTCTTATTTTACCTTGTATAACCTGATTATATAACTGGACAAAAAGGAACACAATAAGGCTTTTCTGAAATGATTACCTTATGGGAAATATGTATTATTTAGTTGTTTTGACAGAAATCGAAGTTCTGGGAAAAGTACTGAAATGAGGTTGTTTGGGGCCTGTCTGTCTGTTCCAAAAGGGGACATCAAGTGATGTTTTTGTGGAATATTTCTGTTGAGAATTGGGGAATTTCCAGGGTGGAACCTGTACTACATATGTTATATAAGATCTGAAACTGATTCCCAAGGGACATTACTTACGTGTATTCTGATGTATTTTGAAGACTGTATATAACCCATGTAAGCTTTCTTTTTTTTTGTCATTTCTCCATTTGTGTGGGAGGTGACCCTTTGCAAAGTTCATATATCTGTACATATTTTCATGTCTCTGCCTTCCTTTTTTCAATAAAGGTTTGTAAAATGTTAATGAGGTTTTCCTAATTCTCACAATTGGCACCAAACAGGGACTTGAAACCTTTCCGTCTGGTAAGGAAATCCTTACATGAGCACACACTGATTTCAGTGAAAAGGGGTTATTTCCTTTCTAGTCGGAATTACTTTCCTATGTACCCTGAGGCAGAGATGTGAATGCCTGGACAGAGAGGAATGTTCCTGAAGACCACGGTGCACTAGGAGTGAATATATGTTTTCTTTTTGGTGGTTTGGATTTGTGTATGTTTGGGGTTGCTGGTTGTGTATGTTTGTGCCTATATGATTTATGTGTATAATTAGTGTAATACAGGCTAGGGATAGTATGGGGCTTTTACTAGGGGAAAGTGCTGTTGAGACTGAAATACCCTCCATCCCCCCATATCTTCATTAGGAAATTGTTAACACGGTGGTCAGAGGATTGGTTGAAAGATGTTAGATAAAGTGACTATGATTAATTATTGTACAAGGTTTGACCCATATTGGATAAATGCTGGATAAATGCTTTGAAGAAAGTTTTGATGAAAAAGAAGTTGAAAGCTCAATTGTTATATGTGGAACCTTGGTTTCATGTTCAGGGGTCTGATCCTTTTTCCTCTGAGAGGTTTTAGGGTTTTGTATGGGAAGCATACAAAAGGATCCTTTAGCTTATGCCACATGCCCACTTCCCCCTCCTCCTTATAATGTAAATGGAGCAGGAGCTGTGGGTGGAATTGAAGTTGCTGCTGGGAGCAGTGAAGTAGAGATTTCAACAGAGCGTTGATTTGGCCACATGCTGTCTTTTCAAGCAGATCTGATCGAGTTGTCTGAGTTGATCTGTTCCTGGGACCCAAGCTGTATACCTTTGTAGAGTTGCAGTATATATTGGGTGACTTGTTCTCCCCAGAGGAGAGATCGGCAGCTATGGGTTTTGGGATAAAACCCAAGTGGGGGCTGCTCAGCCTGTTGCTGCCGATGTTAAGTTTCCATTAGCTGATCCTGGTTGGAATAAATAATAATGCTGCTGACCGGGAGCAAATGGAACACCTGAAGCGGGTTAGTCTTCAGGGAGTTAATACAGCTGTACCTTAAGGGACAAAATTAACAAAAGCCTTTGTGGTAAGAACTGCTGTGGGAAGAAACACTGTCTGTATTTCTGGAATGTATTTAGGACACTTTAAATAAGTACTCTGGTCTTTCTCCTGAAACACCAGCTTATGAATCCTTAATGACAATACAATTTGTGATGACGGCATGGCCAGATATCAAAAAGAGGATTGAGGATTGAGTTGCTTCTGATATTATTGCTCTGTTGAATGAAGTCCAAAAAGTTTATGTGAATAAAGACTAGGTAGAGAAGTCAAATGTTGGTGTCTGTGTTAAGAGGACTAGGCTTTGTGAAATTTCGATTGCAATGAGGCAACAGCATCCTGGAATCGGGAGAGGATTACTTTAGTGGAATAAGCCTAGCATTGGTGGAATTGAAAGCAGAAAGTGCTTTGTGTGTGGTAAGGAGGGGTATTTTGCTAGAACCTGTTCTGTTCAAAGAGTGGTACAGCACCTCTATACCCTTATGGGAGAAGAAGATGATTAGTGGTGTCAGGGGCTTTTGAAAGAGCCCTTGATAAATTTATTAGTGGGACCAGAAGAGGAGGGTTCATGTGTTTCTCATTGATACAGTTGCGACTAGCACCTCTATTTGTGCGATTGTTGAAGAATATGAAATTGAGTTGTGGAAAGTGTATTATACATTTGCATGTGATATTTGTTCTAAAAGCAGGTATTAATCTGCTTGGGAGGGATGTATTGTCTCTTCTGGGATGTGAGCTTAAGTTTTATAGTGCGGATATGAACTGAAGAACAGGAAAGGAAACTTGACCCGATAGTTGATGTTTCCCCTATCCCTCTTATTAAGAGATAAGAAATATCTGGAGGGATGATTTTGCTTCGGCTTGTTATGGGTGGAAGAAGTAGAAATACTGTAGTGGTATACAGATCTTTCTCATTCTTGGATGAGGCAGAAAACTCTGTAAGAATGAGGGTAAAGAAGGAAAGGTTTATTGTCTACCTTAGGTTGAATGCGAATAATTTGTCTTTGATTAATGTGCTGTGATAGTGATATGTGTGTGCCGGCGAATTAAGTGACCTTCTTGGCTTGAGCTTGGAGCTATGGAAGGCAGGTGGTGGTTAGGGCCCGAAATCAAGTTTTTGATTAAAAACCACATCCTGAAGTTTTCCGTTGCTTGAGGAATAAGCTACAAGATGTCAGGATAGAACCTTTTCAGGTTTTATTCCAGGTTTGCAAAAGTTGTTAAATGGTATGTATGTGTGAAGGCGTCTGTGTGTAATGAGAGTTGTTTAGGCAATAGAGCTCATTGTCTTGTAAAATAATAATATTGAGAATAATAATAAAGCTCCCTGAAGTATTTATGCTGACTAATTGGCAGGGAGAAAGTATGTGTGTGTTGGAGTACACTGGAAGGTCTGATTGTAGAATAAATATGTGTGTGTGTTGAACCCACCCGGAGATATTCTTTTGTATAATGAAATATGAAGGTAATATCAAGTGTTCGAATGAGAAAGAAAGAGGGGAGAGTGCTCCTCTGGAGAAGTGGGAGAAGAAGTGGGAGAAGAAGGTATTTACGATGTTGAATGGAGACAGGAGTAGTATTTTTCCTTCCTATATTTCCCCTTTCTTTTTGTTCTGAACAGGAGAAGAGGGGGGGGGGTAGTTTTCCCTTTTACACATTTTTTACACATTTTTTTTCCTTTGCTGAGTTTGAGAAAAAGGAGGGGCGAATGGGTGATTCTGCAGCATTGTTTTTGGACTACATATGGCAGCTACGCAGATATATTTCCTGTCCTGCTCGGAGTTTTGATTTTATTTTTGTTTGTGAAATGTTTGAGGTGTTTAAATAAATCTATATAATAGAGGAATGATATTGAAAGTCTAAAACAAATATTTTTTTCAGAGGAGAGAACCGGAGTACCTCTATTAGGTGATTTTCTTTTGCTTTTAGAAGTTTTTGTTATGTATTTATGTTTGTGCATTTTGAATGATTTTGATTTTGAATACTGAGAAGTTAAGGAGATTTCTAGGATAGCCTGGATATTGAATAGTGGGGAGTAGTTGACTATGTTATTTTAGCTTAGTGTTGCCCAGATAAGGGATGTTCCCTTGAGGGGATAATTACTTACTGGTAGAAGGTAAAGATGGACTTTTGGTCTGGCTAGCTAGGAAGTTACCTGTAAATTAATTTGTATACACTTGTGGTTTAGACTTGTGAATTTAGATTAAGCTTTGCGTTTCTTTGAAGCTTGTGGAAATAGTTTAGTTAACTTGTGATAGAGGTGTGGTGTGATTCCTCTGAAGTGGGGAGAGTTGAGTATTTATGGATGAAAAGTTATAGGAAGTTATTTGGAAGAAAAGTTTGAAGAGTTGAAGAAAGTAATAATATAGTGTTGCTTCAGTGTTATGTTTGTCTGGTTTAAGGAAAAAAGTTTGCACTTGTCTGTAGTAGTGGAAGATGGTATAGCCAAAGGAGTGTTGGTTCGCATATGGGCTATAAAGAAGAGATCTGTAGTATTTTTGTCATAATTGATGGATCTTGTGGTACAAGGTTAGCCCTTGTGTATATAAGCTGAAGCTGCAATTGCACCTTCAGTGCACGGGAGTAGAAAATTAACCTTTGGTGGGGCATTGGTGGTGAGTAGTTCACATCAGTACAAATCTGTATACTATGTTTTTAAAATATGGGATTATTTTATTGTCTCAAGAGAGTTTGGTTCTCTTGACTAATAGGAATTTAAATTTAGCTGAGTTCCTGTCAGGGGTTGAGAATGGGAAGAGATGAATGGTTATGCAGTTGTAAATGGAGATATTATGGAGATTTTGGAAGCTGGGAAGTTACCATCTGAATGGTCATTGCTGACATGTGAGGTTTTTGTTTTATTGCAAGCATTGCACTTATTAATTAATGAGGTAGGGAATATTTATACTGATTTAAAATATGCTTATGGTATCTTACATACTTTTGGGATAATTCCTTCCCTTGGCAAAGGGAAGGAATTGAAACAGGTGGATCTTATAACAGCAGTTTTGAAGGCAGCTGAGGATCCTACTAAATTTGCTATTATACAAATGATGGATGAGAGGTGTGTAAGTGAATGGGAAATGGAGGACTAAAGATGGAGTGCAAATTCTTAATAAAGCTGTGATGTGGAATGTGATTGAATGAGTATATGAGGGAACACATTGGGGAACGCAAGCACTCATTGATTTTATTAAACGTATATATGCATATGTATGTGTAGGGGTATGTATATGATAGCTATACAAATGGTACGGAAATGAATACATTGTGTATGTGCAAAACATGTAGAGATTTGACCATGTGGCCTTTTTAATGAATCTAAGTAGATTACATTGGAATGTGGGTGGTGTGACCATTGACATATGAAATAATAATAGTGAATTATCTTACTGGATGGTTTGAAGTCTTTCAGGTGCTCAGAGGATTGTTAAATCATATTGGAGCGAATAATACTCAGATATGTATTGGTTGATCTTATTGATAGTGATAGGGGTACACATTTCATTGTTCAGGTGATAAGGTTATGGAATAATTAGGAATTGATTGGCAACTACATTTATCATTCACACTAAGTTCTATGGGGCATTGTGAATGTGTTAATCAGACAATTAAATCTATGTTAAAAAATTAAGTTAGAGCTTCCACTACCTTGGATGAAGTGTTTGCCTTTAGCTCTGTTAAGAGTAAGAACTAGTCCTAGGAAAGATCTGGGGATATCTTCGTATGAAATGATGTTTGGATTGCCATATATGGGAAAAGTTGGGATTCCTAGGATAGAATTGAAGGATGATTTTTTTTTTTTTAGAGAAAATATATACAGGGACTGTTCCAGTGTTTTTCCCATTTAAGGTCCAAAGGACAATTGACACAGACTCCACTTCTTGATTTCTAAGTACATGAGTACGACAATGGAGACTGGGTCCTGATTAAAGCCATTATTGAGAAGAAGTTGCAGCCAGTGTGGGAAGGACTGTTCCAAGTTCTGCTAACTACAGTCGGCTATGAGGACTAAGGAATGTGGTTGGGTGCATTATTCTAGAGTCAAGGGACTGGTGGCTTCACCTTGTGGATGGACAGTTGCTACGAACCCTCTTAAATTGACTTTTTGATGACGAACCTTAGACGATTGAGGATCGACGGATGGAAGAAGAGATTTGTATTTGGCTAGGAGTAATAATAATTTTTGTTGTGTTTTTAGATTGTATTGAGGAAGGATACTATTGGTTGGTGTAAGTCTATGCTTTGGTATTCAGTAGATGTAAGTTCCCCCCGATTGATTGATGAATTGGAGGTAAGATAATAACCTTTTATCTCTTTGGAAAATGGGCGGGGGGGGCTAGTTCACTAGGAATAATGGAGTTTCTTGTGGTAGCATTTGTTATCCTACAGGTGTGGATAGGGATGGGGATTTTGGCTGTGTTGCCTAGTTATCCTGTAACATGGTAGCAGCTATGTTTCCATACTGAACTTGAGCACCGTTATTCTCTTATAGAAGCACCACTAACCCTAATAGACACCACTGAGGAGGCTGAGGATATGTATTAAGTCATCTTTTGGAGATGGTGTATGCCAAATGCAACCGTACATATTAGAGAGTTCCTCAATATATTGATTTTGCAAATAGAATGGAATTTTTATATAAGTAATGCACTGAGCTATATGGTAATTATACACCTTCATACAAGAAGTTTTGGATTTTAGAGGAGGAGTTACATTTTCTGTATCTAAAGACACGCTTCCTCCAAGTTAATGTTCTTATGTGGTAACATGGCATTGCCCAAATTACCTATTGTATGGAGAGGAGTTTCTATATTGTTATAGGATATTTATAATTTACAGGAATAAACTTGTGAATTGGAGAATTGGGGATTGTGAGAAATATGAGGATTATTCCTGTAAAAGTGTAACCTGAGTTACGCCATTTTAAGTGTCTTATTTTACCTTGTATAACCTGATTATATAACTGGACAAAAAGGAACACAATAAGGCTTTTCTGAAATGATTACCTTATGGGAAATATGTATTATTTAGTTGTTTTGATGGAAATCGAAGTTCTGGGAAAAGTACTGAAATGAGGTTGTTTGGGGCCCGTCTGTCTGTTCCAGAAGGGGACATCAAGTGATGTTTTTGTGGAATATTTCCGTTGAGAATTGGGGAATTTCCAAGGTGGAACCTGTACTACATATGTTATATAAGATCTGAAACTGATTCCCAAGGGACATTACTTACATGTATTCTGATGTATTTTGAAGACTGTATATAACCCATGTAAGCTTTCTTTTTCTTTGTCATTTCTCCATTTGTGTGGGAGGTGACCCTTTGCAAAGTTCATATATCTGTACATGTTTTCATGTCTCTGCCTTCCTTTTTTCAATAAAGGTTTGTAAAACATTAATGAGGTTTTCCTGATTCTCACATTCTCCATAAGGCCAGAGAAGATTCATTAGAGTTATGAGGAAGACAGCTTATGGTGCTCAAACAAGTCCCGAGAAGGGCAAAAGACTTAAGACGACCCTACCAAATGCTTACAGCAAAACTAACAAGAAAAAAATGTAAATTTTCGGTGGCTGACTCTGGAAGAGATTATGGTATCTTGAGGAGAAAGAAGTTGAGATTGGACATGGTGGAGAAAGTAGAAGAGTTTTACAGACAAAATTTTGGTAGTGAGGTTGAATTGGAGGAAAGAGAAAGAAGGGAAGAAGGAGAACTAGGAGGACATTCACCAAATAGGGGGGAATCCCAAATCAAGGAAAAAGAGAATGGGAAAGGAGACAATAACGGGAAAGACAATGATGGTGGGCGCAAGGAATATAAAGAAGTCAGACAAATGAGGGCAAAAGACCTAAGTATAAGTAGAGGTTTTCAAGAAGCACTAGCAATCATTAAATGTTAATGGGTTAAGTTCTCCAGGGAAAAGGAAAAACTTCTTTTGTAAACTGTATAAGACAAATGTGAATATAATAGTACTGCAAGAGACGCACATAAAAAAGCAGCATCAGTACCTATTAAAATGTTCTAAGTTAGGAAAGATGTTCATATCTTCATCGCAGCAGAAGAAAGGGGGAATTGTAATGTATGTAAAAGAGGGTATTTTGGCCAAACAGATATACAAAGACGAAGAGGGTAGAATATTGAGAATAGAATTAATGGCGGATGGGAAAAACTGATCTTAGTTGGAATATAGGCACCAAATGAGGGCCAAAAACTATTTTATAAGAAACTGTATAACATAATTAGAGACATGATTGCATTGAATGCGATAATCTGTGTATAATTGGTGATTTCAATGCAATTGTAGATATGACAGATGAAAGAAAGGTGTTAGAAGGATATTACCTAATTCATTTTTCGAGATGGTGGAAGAATTAAGCATAAAGGATTGTTGGAGAGAAAGAAATGGGGATAAGAAACAACATACTTATTATTCAGGTAGACATCAATCTTGGTCTGAAATTGATATGGTTTGGGCATTGACAGATTTGAAACTGGGAATTGAGGAAGTTAATATTGACATAAATTCATGGGCAAATCATAATCCCATTAAAATTAAATGGAAAGGGCAAAAAAGACAAGGAGGTGGACCCTAAAAAAGCAATCTTGAATCAAAATGAATTTAAATTAAAGATGGATGATCAAATGAGTTTGTTTTTTCAAAGTAATAAAAATGAGGATATGAATAATCAGAACCTGTGGGACACAGCAAAGCTTTTATGAGAGGTATTGCAATATCATACATGGCCAAAGACAACAAACAAAAAAGACAACAGCAAAAAAATTTAGAGGAAGATCTTAGCAAACTGGAAAAAGCTGCAGAAAGAACCCATAAAACAGGAATTGAAACAAAAAATAAACACAATTAAACACAAATATCATTGAAGAGGAAAATATGGCACAACAAATCAAAAGCATCAAACAAAATTTTTTTGAGAATGCAAATAAGCTGGGAAGATGGCTGGCTTATAGACTAAGAAAACAGAAAGAAAAGAACCAGATTAGTAAATTACACAATGAAAAAGGAGAGTTAATTTATCAAAATGAGGCAAAGAGGAAGGTGGCGTATGAGTTTTTTAAAAACCTATACGATGATAAGGACAAGATAGAAGAAGGTAAGATAGCGCAATACCTAGAAGAAACAGAATTGCCCAGAATCTTGGAGGAAGGTAAAAATTTATTAAACAATGAGGTAACAGCACGAGAGATATCTGAGGCAATCATAAAACAAAAAAGTAACAAAGCTCCAGGCCCAGGTGATCTACCTTCAGAAATTTATAAAAATCACCAGGAATTATTAAGCCCACTGTTATTAGAAGTGTACAATGATGTACTTAATGAAGCTAAGATACCTGAATTGTGGAAAGAAACAACAATCACATTGATTCCCAAAGAAAATTCCGATTTGACTTATATTAAAAATTATAGGCCGATATTCCCTACTAAATTTGGATTATAAAATCTTCATGACAATTATGGCAGACAGACTAAAGAAAATTTTAAAGAATTTCAGTCATACTGATCAAAACAGTTTTCTTCCCTGACGGCATATAAGGAACAATATTAGGATTATCTTGGATATGATATAGTACTATGAAGTCCACAATAAAAAACAGATGGCATTGATATTCATCGACGCACAAAAAGCATTCAATAACATCAAATGGGACTTCATACTAGAACAATTAAAATATATGGATTTTGGGGGAAAATTTATAAAGATTTTTAAAACAATCTACTCCAGACAAGAAGCCAGAGTGCTGATAAATGGGGAAATGACAAAGAACTTTTTAATCCAAAAAGGCACAAGGCAAGGTTGACTGTTATCACCATTGCTTTTTATTTTATCACCAGAGGCTTTAATTAGAACAATTCGAGAAGACAAACAAATCAAATTTTTAAAAGTAAGAAAAGAAAGTTTTAAGGTACAGGCATTTGTGGACGACCTTGCATTTATTATTGAAGAACCTGTACAATCTGGTTTTAGGCTGATGGAAGTGCTGGAAGACTATGGGGAAGTAGCAGGCCTGAAAATAAACAAGGATAAAACAAAAATGATAGTTAAAAACATGACTGAAGAGCAAAAAAAAAAAAAAAAGAATTCGAGGGAAAGATAAATATTCAGACTATGAAAAAAATAAGATATTTGGGGATTCAACTGACAGCGAGATGCATTACACTTAAAGAAGATGACTATGACAAATTAATGGCGCAAATTAGGTTTGATTTGGAAAAAGGGGGGAAATTACAGCTATCTCTAATGGGCAGGATAGCCACCATCAAAATGAATGTTCTTTCAAAAATGTTTTTATTTCAATGCATACCAATTTGGCTCAAAAAAGATTTCTTTACAAATTTGGACAGACTCATTTCAAAATCCATATGGCAAGGGAAACGACCAAGAATCAGATTCAAATTATCACAGGTTTGTTAGTTCACAGCTTCTGTTGGGAACATGGCATAGACAGCTTCTCAGATGCAGAAAGCAGTCAATGTTCTGACATCTTTCTCACTAGTCCCAGTAATTCCATGCTACCTGATTAATACAAAGGTACCACTTAATTCCATATTCATATCTGCAATCATCATGTTTGGCTAAATAAGTCCCATCAGAAATCAACCACACATATGGAAAAGTATGACAGCCTGAAATCTCCATTTGGATGGATCAAATGGAATAGACCTGCTTTTGTAAGAGAACCCTGCTATATCAGAGTTGCCTCAAACTGCAAGATGGGCAGCAAATAAATTTAACAACAACAATAATGAAAGCTCCAGAAAAGGTGGCAGAGTCAGGCAACCACATGCTATGCTAGAAATCTTGCTCTGGGTTTCTTTTCCGCTTCCCTCCTCTTCCATTTTCCTTTCTTGTCATGCTAATAGATTTTGAGCCAGAGGGCAAAGCCTCCATTCTCTTTGAAAATCTGCACTATGTTCTGGAAAATCAAGACTGTTTGCATGTCCATAAATCTCCTGCTTACAATAAGCAGCCCTTGGCTGGTGTGATGGATGCTTGTGGTTTGGCCACACATGATCTATGGCTTGGAAGGGGCTGGGCATGCAGAGCTGAGGAAGATGGTTGGGGCCAGAGAAGACATCTTCAGGCCATACTTCCTGACTTGCTTCTCCCTCTTCTAGAGTACCAGTGAACCCCCTCAATCCTGTATGGTTGGCACACATGGAAGTCTATCTTCACACTTTCTCCCCAGCCATTAACAAATACATGGAACTGGATGCAGCCAAGTGGCAGGCCTCGTGGGGGCAGGTCTGGTGGGGACAGAGAGATGCAGAGCTGATGGGGGCTGAGTGGGTGTGGGTGCCCTAATAATATCTTTGTCTTCCTTTTTTGGGAAAAGGATAGATTGGCAAGAGGATTGCATGGTGCCCCCACCCTCTCACACCCCTGTGTTTGGGATCACACAGGCAATTCCTGATTCTTAGCTAAGCCACCCTGGCAAGGAGACACATGGCTCCTAGGGTAGGCAGGGTTCAGAAGGTGGCTGGGCTGCCGGAAGGGGTCAGTAAGCCATGGCTGCAGGCAGGAGGAGGATCTTTGGCATGAAGATGCTCAGTTGAGCACAGGGAGACATGGCTGGTTCTCCTTGGGCCACCTGATGTACTGGGAGATACCCAGGACTCACAAGGAGAGGGGAGAGGCCCTGGAAAAGTGTCTTGAGAGCCCCTGAGATGTGGATGGACCTACTGGTGCTAGGGCTTGGCAGCTCATCTGGGAAGGTCTCTAAGTCACTGCATAGGCTGGGTTTGACATGTGCCCCACCTGCACTGGACACCCATTGCAACCACCAGAAAGCCAAGATTAGGAGGAATCTCCCCAAAAGCTGAGTGTATCTGTCATTTTATGTGGTGCAGGCAGCCACAGTTGCTGTCCATGTTTTGGGCTGAAGGGCACCATTGAAAGGCTGATCAGTATCTATGTAAGCCTTGACTTGACTTCTGAATGGTCACAGCGGTGATAAGGTGTGGAGGGAAAAGTGATACCTTTTTGGGGCTCACCCACACCACCACACCACACCCCAGCTTGTTCCCTCTGGAGTAAGGGGAGGAAAGGAGGAGTCCAGTCCCCAGACCTATTCAGATAACTCAGGAATGGGGTACAGTGTGGGGAATAGGCACCTGGGGAACTTTCCCCATTTCTCTGGCTCACACACTTTTCTCCTCCCTTGTGATCAGGTGGTGGCAGCATCTAAGTAAAAATGTGAGCGCCCATGCTCACCCTTCACCTGGGTAACTTTCCCAATTACACACAGATGCATGCACATGCACAACCCACACATCCACTTCCCACTCAGAAGCTATCTATCCCCTTTCCCTAGCAAGCCAGAGGGCACACCAGACAAAAGGAAGAAATGATCATGCCATCTTGGAATCAATGGGGACAATTAATATAATCACCACACATCTTCTACCTCCTGGCCAGCCTGCACTTGCCTGCCACAAACACCAGCAGCCCCATGCTTGAGTCCCCCCCTTTCTTGACAAAGAATGTGGAACCTCTTCATCCCAGATCTCCATAATGTTTTCCTTTCCCCCTCCACACCCCATACCAACGCCATGCTGGGTGAGGATCCTGAGATGTTTTTCAGCAAAGTGAAGAAAGTCTCTCCCTCCCTTATCTGTAGCCTGCCCCAAATGCCAGAGAAGACATTTGAGCACTTCAGGAAGCTGAACCAACGGGACTGTGCTGGGTTTTCTAGATGTCTTTCTTTGGCCAGAGAGAACTGTGAAAGCTTGTAGGAAGAAGGGATGGCATGCAAAAGCAGTGGGATGAAGTGCGGCCAGGAGGCTGCAATCAATTCTCCCATTCCATACCTGGGCATCTTTTAAAACTGATAACATCAAGCACAATGAAGTCAAGAAAAGTGTTAGGAACGAGTACATCAATAGAATGAAGAAGATCTTAAAATCCAAACTCAGTGGAGGAAATGTCATCAAGGCAAGCAACACCTGGGCAATTCACTGGAATAGTGGACTGAACTCAAGCAGAACTAAAGGCCCTGGATAAGAAGACTAGAAAAATAATGACAATGAGTCATGCCTGTTCATCCCCAGAAAGACACTGATGGATTCTACTTAAACAGGAAAATGGGTGGGTATGGAATATTGCAAGTAATTAGATGGCTGAAGAAGAAAAAAGTGCATTGGAAGAGTATCTGAAAGGTAGTGAAGAAAATACACTGAAGCTAGTATACCAGGAAGACCTACTGGGTCATGGATAGACCAAACTGGCATACAATAAAGATCAAATGAAGAGAAAAAAGGCACCGAAAGACAAAGCATTACATGGCCAATACATTAAAAAGAAATAGCAAGGAAAGCAGGTAATGACAGGACCTTGCAATGGCTAAGCACAAGAAAGGTGAAGAAAGAGACAGATGTTCTAATTCTGCCTGCACAAGACCAAGTCTTAAGAAAAAAAGTCAGAATTGAGAAGACTGCAACAGATAGCAAATGCTGTCTCTACAAAGAAGCTGAATAGTAGTAGTAGAAGAAAGAAGTAGATCACCTGGTTAGCTGCTGCAAGAAGATCGCCCAAACTGACTACAAGCAAAAGCATGACAAAGTGGCAACAATAGTGCACTGGAAGGGACTTCCAGTTTGGCATCGCAGTGACACAGTCGGGATAACAGGGCTCTGTGAAATCCTGGCTGATACCTCTTCATTGGAAGGCCCTAAGGGGCCAAAGTCACTCTGGAGGGGTAACAAAGGAGGTATCCCTTGTTGATCATGGAAGAGCAACAGCTCTTCCCCTGGATCTGAGGCACCCTCCCAACCAACAAAAAAGAGAAATGGCCATTATGGCTAACCAAAGCTGGGGCAACCAAAAAAAGAAATGAGTTGGAGTGGTTTGTGAATAGTGGATTGGAAGTGGGCAAGACATTTTAAATGTTTTTTTATTAGAGACCCACCTTAAACAAAATAATTTTTGAAAGACTCCGAAGTGTGGAGAAAGTGGTTAATTAACACAAGGAGATAAACCATAGACTCAAAAGAGAAATGAAATCCTAATGGAAGAATATGAAGTTTTTAAAGACTGAACTGGAATTTGTTATGTTGTGAAAAGTGACTTAAATTTACTGGAAACAGTGTCTGACTGTTGGGAGAAATTATATAAAGAAATACAGGGATTTTTTTTTGTATTGAACTCTGACAATCAGCTGGCAGCCCCATTTTGGTATTGAAATAACATGATAGAAGCTATTATAGTTAATATGTATAAGCAAATGTATAGTAAGGAAATATAGTTAATATGTATAAGCATACATACACACACACAAAATATACTCTATATATACTGTATACCCATACTGTACACCCATGCTTCTTAACACTTAGAGTTTGAAAATTAATGAGTAGTTACAATCGGCCTCTCCTCTCCCCATCTCTCCCTCAGGCTTGCCTCACAGAAGCCTCTCCTCTCTATCCCCTTCTCTCCCTCAGGCTGGCCCCATAGATCCTCTCCTCTTCCCTTCTCTTCCTCAAGCTGGCCCTACAAAAGCCTCTCCTATTTTCTCCCTCAGGCTGGCTCCACAGAAGCCTCTCTTATCCTACGCCCTTCTCTCCCCCATAAACCCTCTCCTCTCCCCTTCTCTTCCTCAGGCTGGCCCCATAGATTCTCTCTCCACGTCTCTTCCTCAGGCTGGCCCCATAGATCCTCTCTCCACTTCTCTTCCTCAGGCTGGCTCCATAGATCCTCTCTCCGCTTCTCTCCTTTGGGCTGCCCCATAGATCCTCTCCTCTCCCCTTCTCTCCCTCAGGCTGGCCCCATAGATCCTCTCCTATCCCCTTCTCTCCCTCAGGCTGGCCCCATAGATCCTCTCTTATCACTTTCTCTCCCTCAGGCTGGCTCCACAGAAATGTCTCCTATCCTATCCCCTTCTCTCCCTCAGGCTTTCTAGCCCCTTCTCTCCATGAGGCTTGACCCACAGAAGCCTGTCTTATGCTATCCCATTCTCTCCAGAGTTACTTTCAAGTTGGGAGGGGGAGTAGAATGTCTAACTAATTAGCATCAGAACATGTTATAATAATATAGGAAATACTAATGCTCTGATAGTCATTTTGAAAAATCCTTTCTTAGTGAGCATCTAGAACCCAAGAGGAACATACATGGCAAATTTCAAGTTTGTAGGCTTTACAGTTCTGGAGATTTCATGATTAATGCATGAGTGGTTTTCATTTTTATATATATAGATATATTCTCTCTATATATATATGATAAAACATAACATAATATAATGTAATATAGTATAACAATATAACATAACATTATATATATATAGTATACTCTCTCTCTCTCATATGTGTGTGTGTGTGTGTGTGTGTGTGTGTGCGTGTGTGTGTTTTCGTAGATTTTCACGGGTAAAGGTATGCAAGTCTTGGTGTATTCAGGTCTTCTCCCGTGTGAATTTGAGAGCACTTTGGCAACATTTTGGCAGAATCTCATCTGCCATCATCAGGCTTATGCAAGGGGTCTTTTGCAGCAACTGCTGTTATTATTTCAAATCTGATGCTGGTAATCTGCTAAACTGGGATAGCCCCACCTCTTCGTTCTGATTGGTTGGGAGTCCCAGTCTGTGTCTATTGGCTTGGCTTCGGGTGTATGGTAGGTTTTTCTCCACCAGGTCGCAGGGCTTCATCTTTGTGGCTGGCTGGAATGTGATTTGGCTGGAGGTCTCTGGGTATGTGTGTCTGGCTTCTGGGGTATAGATTTTTCTGTCTGTGGATGCTGGGACTCATTTGTTGACAAGTGCTAGTTTCCAGATGTCTGGTAGGCAGAAGATATCATCATGTTTATTCATGTTATGGGGGTGTTTTTCTATTTCAATGGCTTCCATAATTATTCTCTTGTTGAGGTGTTCAGTTTTGGAGATTAATTTGGTTCCTTCAAAATCAATTTCATGTAGCACCTGTAGCTTTAAGGTGCTGGAAAAGAGAGGAAGTTTTTTCTTCTTTTCTGACTGCATTCTTGTGTTCTGCAATGCGTGCATTTGTTCTCCTATTAGTTTGTCCAATGTATGTGGCTGGGCAGATTTTGCATGGTATTTCATAGACTCCTTGGTTTTCTAGCTGGATCTTGTCTTTGGGGTTTCTTAGGATGTTGGCTATTTTTGGGCCAGTGCAGAAGGCTGTCTTGATATTGTATTTGTGGAAAATTTTGCTGATTTTATCTGTGGTGCCTTTGATGTAAGGGTTAGGGTTAGGGTTAGGGTTCAGGTTAGAGTTAGGCTTAGGGTTAGGGTTAGGGATAGGTCCCCATGAAGTTGTAGAGAAAAATGGATGTCGTCAATGAATTAGCAACTCATCAGTATACTTAGGAGGCTTCTGACTTTTTCAGTCATGCTTTTCTACCTTACCAGCTAAAATACATTGAAAAATCTCATTGCAGGGTAAATCCTAGTTAGGGTTACGGTTAGGGTTAGGGTTAGGTCTCCATGATATTATAGAGAAAAATGGATGTCGTGAATGACTTCGCAGCGCATAAGAATGTTTAGGAGGGTGATGACTTTTTAAATCATGCTTTTCTACCTTTCCAGGTAAAATACATGGAAAAATCCCATTGGAGGGAATACCCACATAGGATTAGGGTTAGGTCCCTGTAAAGGGATGGATCTGATCCAATAATTCACAAGACAAGTTGATGTATTTACCTTAATCTTTTTTATTGCAGGCCTGAAATAATCCTAGGCCTATTTAGTATATGATCACTGACCTGTATCCTTTCTTTTACAGATACACATCTGGAACTACTGGATGACCTTGTGGTGGAAGCTTTTGTATCCAGGAGGAGTGGTCAGAGTTAAGGAGGAGTTATGTGGGCAGGGGGATGTGTTAATCCTTGCAGGGCAATGGGCGGAGAAATACAGACAAGTTAGACATTTAACCTGACAAAACCCCCTCTAAATGTCTAACTGATTATGAGTATACAATACGTATATATACAAGGTTACATGATTTACATATGTACACATATTTTTGACATGAGATATGCATGTTGTTTTTGAGGCAAGGGTTTGGTAAGGATATCTGCCATTTGTTCCTCAGTGTCACAGTGTATAGCTTTAATAAAAGCAATCTCTGAGAACTTCCTAACATGTTTGCATTTAATGTCAATGTGCCTTGATTGTTGGCCGACGGCATCAGCCTTTGATATTTCTATGGCAGCTTTGTTGTCTTCATGGATGATAATTGGGTAAGATGGCTTAGTCCAGATATCACTAAGTAAGTCATCAAACCATATTAAGTTATTTGCTGCTTTGGATAAACAAACAAACTCTGCTTCGGTACTAATTTTTGTTTCCCCGTGTACCAGTGGATAGGGCTGTTATTTAGGAAGAGCACATACCCAGAAGTACTTTTTCTACTTTTAATATCTCCCGCCCAATCAGTGTCAGCATAGCAAGTTAGTTTTGGTTTGGTGGATAGTTCTGGTTCAAGGCATAGTTGTGCATTGATGCTGTATTTGAGATATCTGAGCAATCTCTTGATGGCATCCCAATGTGGTGTTGTGGGCTTGCTCACGTGCCTAGATAACAGGTTGACAGCCAGGACGATGTCTGGTCTAGTTCAATTAGCTATATGACCCAATGGTAGACCTGTATAACTTGTTGTCATTGAAGGGTTCAGACTCATCATACATACTTTTTAGAAAGTCCGGTTGCATAGGTGTCTCACTGGGCTTCGCCTCTGACATACTGCACTTTGATAATAGTTCAATGATCTTTTCTCTCTGTGAGAGTCGGAATCCTTTGTCGGTTTTGGTCACTTGAACTCCTAAGTACTTGTCTATTTTCCCTAGTGATTTTAAAGAGACGTTATTCCCCAGTTCAGTGGCAAATTCACATTTGTGTGAATTTCACATTTGTCCTTTTGCTTGCCTATATACAGAATATCGTCCACATAGACAAGAATGCCTACCAGCTAAACTTGTAGAATCGGATGATGATGGAAGATATATTGCAGTTGAAATAAATATACAGAATGTTCAGTTGCTTTTGATAGGTATCTAGGCCCCAAACCAGCAGCAAGAAACTTTTTATAAATTATTACATAGTAAAATACTGCAATGGAATTATAAGTCTTTTTTGATTATGGGAGATTGGAATGGAGTGATTGATACAAATATTGATAAAAAGACATTGGCTAAGAAGGGGAATAAACTACCACAGACTTTTTTTGTATTGAAAGAAGAATTACAATTGAAGGATGTATGGAGAATTCATCATCCGAAGGAATTGGACTTTACTTTTTTCTCTGATAGACATAAATCCTTTTCCAGGATTGACATTATGTTGGTTTCCTCTAACTTACTTACTAACACGACTAAGATTAAGATTTTTCCAAGAACTTTGACTGATCACAGTTCGGTATGGATGGAAATGGACTTTGGTAAGAGGGAGAGAAGATCTTGGAGATTGAATGAGAATTTATTTAGATATAAGAAGAATATAGATGATCTCAAGAAACACGTGAAGGAATTTTTTCAACTGAATTTGAATAAGGGTACACCTATTGAAGTTGTTTGGGATGCAAGTAAGGCTTATATGAGAGGTGTACTGATTTATATGAACTCTAAGTATAGGTCAATGAGACAAAAGACAAGATTGGATTTGGAGCTATAAATAAAGCAGAAAGAACAACTGCATATTAAGAATCCGGCTGATGAGAAATTGCAAGTTACTATAAAACTTTTGAAAGATCAATTTCAGATGCTTATGGCTGATCAGACGGCAACTAATTTACAATTTGCTAGGCATAATACCTTCTGCAATGCTAATAAACCGGGTAGATGGTTAGCATATACTTTAAGAAAGAAACAAAGTTCTCGTATAATAGATACTATTGAATATAAAGGCAAACAGGTTTCTCAACAGACTTCAATACATCAAGCTTTTCTAGATTATTATTCTAATTTATATCGTACAGATAATATTCCAAAGGATCTTATTGATGAATATCTTGGAAAGATGAGAGTTACTAAAATTTCATCAGAACACAAAGAAAGACTGAATCAATTAATAACGTCTGAAGAGATTTCATTTGCAATTAAACAATTGAAAACAGCTAAAGCTCCTGGGACGGATGGTTTGACAGCAGTATATTATAAGAATCTACAATCAGAACTGGTAGAGCATCTTAAGGACTTATTTTGCAGTATACGGCAGGGGGGTAAAATACCCCCCTCTTGGAAGGCGGCCTTTATTTCACTTATACCAAAGGAAGATGGTTCTTCAAAACCAGAAAATTTTAGACCAATATCTCTCCTGAATACGGATTATAAAATTTTTGCAAAAGTTTTAGCCAACAGATTGATGCCAGTTATTCAAGAGGTGATTCATAGTGATCAAGCAGGCTTTATAGAGGGGAGATATATGAAGGACAATGTGTGGCAAGTTATAGATTTATTGGAATATCTTGAGAAGAATAAACAGATTCCTGCGGTGCTGGTATTTTTGGATGCAGAAAAAGCCTTTGATCGAGTCAATTGGGACTTTTTAGTAAAGACTTTGTTTAAAATGGATTTTGGAGATCAGTTTATACAAGCAATTGCGGCAATCTATCAAGAACAGACAGCACAAATGGTTATTAATGGAAGTTTAACCACCAATTTTCATATACAGAAAGGAACTAGACAAGGTTGCCCGCTATCTCCACTGTTGTTTATCTTAACGTTAGAAGTCTTGTTGAATTCTTTACGGGACTCGAACAAATTGAACGGAATAGTTGTAGGGCAAAAAGATTATAGGATAAAAGCATTCGCAGATGATCTGCTTGTAACCCTAACACGACCTTTGGAATCAATCATCCAAATGAAAAACACTATAGAGGAGTATGGTTTGGTCTCAGGTTTTAGACTAAACCAGAAAAAGACTAAGATGATAGTTAAGAATATGTCGGAATCACAAAGGACTGAATTGGAAAGGTTGGCAGGTTTTGAAATAGCTACGAAGGTGAAATATCTAGGAGTTCAGGTTGCAGCGTCTAACATAAAACTTTTTCAAAACAATTATGAGGTTTTGTGGCATAAGATTCAAAAGGACTTTGAAACGTGGAACTATCTTTACTTGGAAGAATAGCAGCAGTTAAGATGAACGTTCTACCTAGATTTTTGTTTTTGTTTCAAATGATTCCAGTGCTTAGAAGTGATAAAACATTGGTTGAATGGCAGTCAGGTTTAAATAAATTTATTTGGAATGAGAAAAAAACAAGAGTTAAATTCAAAATTATGCAAGATGTTCGTGAAAGAGGTGGCCTTAAAGTTCCAAACCTACGTTTATATTATGAAGCTGCAGTGTTGACACAAGTGGGTGATTGGTTTGGAATAATGAAAAATGATATTCTGAATATAGAAGGCCACGACTTGGATTATGGTTGGCATGCATACTTATTTTATGAAGACAAGCTGGAGAATGTATTTAAAAATCATATACTGAGACAGGCGCTGATGAGAGTTTGGAAAAAGCACCAGTTTCAATTGGATTACAAAATACCTTTGTGATTGGATCTTGGGCAGATTATGCCAAATATAAAGTCACTCGGGGGGATTTTATATAAAGAGATGCTTTTTACTGATGGGGATAGATGGAATTTGAAATCTTTGAAAACTCTGTTGGAAGAAGGGAAGAATTTAACTTGGTTGCAGTATTCTCAACTTCAATCGAGATGGAGAGAAGACCAGAAAATTGGATTAATGCTACACGAAGAAGATTTGGTGATACAGATGAAACGAAAAGGGCCGATGCATATTAAGAGGGTGTACAATTTATTGCTAGAAAGAGATTCAGAGAGTGAATTAGTTAAGGATTGTATGATAAAATGGGCACAAAATTTTGCAGAACCAATGATGTTAGAAACATGGGAAAAGATCTGGGTCCAGAATGTTAAATTTACACAAGCACAGAATTTGAGGGAAAACTTTTATAAGATGTTTTATAGATGGCATTTAGATCCTAATAAATTATTATGTATGTATCCAAACGTTCAACCTAAATGCTGGAGGTGTGATTGTTTGGATGCTACATACTTTCATATTTGGTGGACCTGTAGAAAAGTGAAAGCATTTTGGATTAGACTTTGGTGGGTTATGCAGAATGTTTTGAAAAAGAAGCTTCAATTCTCTCCGCAACTGTTTTTGTTAGGTATAGTTAAGGATTGTTCACCGAGTGATACGAGATTGATTTTGTATATGATTACTGCAGCTAGGTTACTGATTGGTCAATACTGGAAAAAAGATAGTGTGCCTACCATAGGTGAATGGATGTCAAAGATGGCTAGTTTTGTGGAAATGGCTAAGATTTCTGCATACCTAAAAAATAGGACCCATGAAGTTTTTGTTAGGGAATGGAAGAAGTGGGTTGATTATGTGCAGAATAAATATCAAACTAAGAATCTTCAGTTAGTTTTTTGATTTATAATTATTAAGGGTTTGAAACTATTAGTATGGCATAATATATATGTTGAAGATTTTATATATAGAGAATTATTTTAAAGTCATTATCATGTTAAATATATACATTATATTATCATTTAGATAATTATTAAGCTGATATAAATTTATATATTTTGGCTATACCGCTGTCTTGAACAAAAAGAAGGGAATTTTTTTAAAAAAAATACTGGTTGAGTTTTTTCTTATAATGATTTATGTTTGAGTTAGGTTTAATGGGGTATTTATAATTTTTATCTGTCTAAGTTTCTCCTTTTATTAGTAAAGTACTTTGGATTAATTTTACTTTACTTGTTAAAATTTATGATATATTTTTTGGATCTCACCTATACCTAATGTTTAATAGTGATTGATATATAAAATTTATGTTTTGCTTGTAATGGAAGTCGGGGGGGGGAGGGTGGGAAAATGGGGTTAAAATTGTATTGTAAAACTTTTCTAATTAAAAAAAAAAGAATGCCTTCAAATGACTCATTCTCTCTTTTTATAAAAAAACATTTGTCAGCTGAGGTGGCTGCAAAACTCATAGAGTTGAGGGCTTTGGCTAGGCAGTCGTACCATCTCTTTCCCGACTGCTTGAGTCCATATAAGCTTTTATTCAGGAGCCATGTGCTGTTTTCTCCTTCGCTGTACTCTGGTGGTGCTTTGACGTAGATCTCTTTGTCCAACTCTGCATGGAGATATGCAGTTTGCACATCAAATTGGAATACTTCAAGTCCCAAAATAGTGGCTATCACCAGTGCACTCTTGACACTTTCTGCTCTGACTGTTGGCAAGTAGGTGTCTGTGTAGTCCTCTGGATACTTCTGGGCAAATCCTTGCATGACCAGCCTTGCTTTGTATAGTGTTTTGTCATTTTCCAGGGTCTTGATTCTGAACACCCATTTGGTTCCTATTGGTTTTTTGTTTTCTGGCACTTGGGCTGGTGAATACACATGTAGGTCACTTAGGCTTTCCATCTCTCTTTCCATGGCTAGTTTCCACTTCTCCCTCTCTCCCTGGACAAGGTTAAGTATGTCCTCATAGGAATTTGGTGTGAGGTTGTTAGTGCGTATGGACATGACATAGTCTTCTAGTCTTTTTGGTAGTCTATTCCTATTCTCCCTGACTGGTCTGCCTGGGGGTATATCTGCTTCGTGCATGCGTTCAGCTTCTTTGTTAGTAAGGCTGTCTAAGTCTAATGTTGAGTGTCCTTCCTTCCATTCTTTGGTGCTTATTTCGTAGTGCTTGGGCTTGTGTGATCTTACTTCCTTTGCCTTCTCTGTGGTTGTTTCCTCTTCTTCTTGGTTATGAGCTCGTGTGTCACTGCTAATGAGTATGTTATTGGCGTGAAGTCTTGACCAGTTTGAGTGTTTGTGGAAGTCTGCAGATCTGGATACAATAAACCTATTGTTGCAGTCTATGAACCTGAAACCTTTAGTTCCTGGTTCATACCCTACGAACTTTAACCTCTTGGATATTTTATCTCCCTTCCTTCTCAGCTGTCTGGGGATGTGTACATCTGCTGGGGCACCGAATATGTGTAGGTTGGCCAAGTTGGGTTTTCTCTTATACATTATCTCGTATGGTGTTTTGTTAATCAAACTTGACCATAACCTGTTTAACGTATAGTTAAAATAATGCAGTGCCTCAGACCAAAATGACTGACCCATCCCTGCGTCCTCTAGGACACACCTCATCATGGTCTGGAGTACACCATTCTTTTGTTCTATGACCCCATTTTGAAATGGCAAAAAGGGTGAAGAAGAGTAGTGTACTATGCCCTGTTCCCTCAACCATTTTGCAAAGTCTCTGGCCATGAACTCTGATCCCCAGTCAGTCATTATTTGTTTGATTTTTGTATTGTGCTGTAACTCTACTCTTTGAAATACTTCATTTTTATGTCTGAGTGAGTAGACATAGCCATACCTGTTGTAATCATCCACAATAGTCAGGAAGAACCCTTTTTTATGTCTGATTGATGGTTTCAGAAGCCCTACTAAGTCCATATGTACCAGTTGGAACACAGTCAGTGGTTTGTTCTGACTTCCTTGGCCTCGCTTTAACCTTAATTTTTGAGCGCTTACAAACAGAACACTCTAAGTAGTTTTCACAGTCTTTTACTTTTAGGCCTTTGGTACATTCTAGCATTTTCTTTACAGTGGGGAAACTGATATGTCCTAGCCTCCTGTGGAGGAGATAGGCACTGTTATCATGGATGGGCTTTCCTATAGACACCCTGTTCTTACCAGGTGGCTTACAATCGGTTGCCTTCTGGTGTACCTCCTCTATTTCCGTGTTTCCCTTTTCCTTACTGTTGGTGTTTGTGTTGATGTTTCCTCTGTTGTTCACGCTAGGTGTAAAATAGGGTAGACAATCATGTATAGTTGTCTCCCCGACCTTATTTCCTTGGTTAAGTACATAAGCTTTCCCTTTCCTGACTGCCTGTGTCCTGTGTGAGTTTGGTGGTGGATAACACATTATAAGGTATCTGGTACGTATAGTACCCCCTCTATCTTTTCAATTTCTGGGACATGCACGCTCCCTTTCCCTAATACCTTGGTGCTACTCTGATTGGCCACCTTTAACTTGAAGTCTGCCTCTGTGAGTGAGCTGAACAACTCTGGATTACACGTGGTGTGGTTTGTGGCTCCCGAATCTAAGAGCCACATGTCCTCACATATCTTTTGTTTGTGCTCTGTTTCTCCATGTCTGAAACCATACATGGAACCTGGATTACTGTCCCTGGAACTCTATGCTCATTGTGTCTTCTTGGATTGGAAGACCACCCACGCCCTCATTCCCTAAACGGCCTACTGGTGATTGTCTCCCTCTGCGATCGTTGTATCCCTTGTCTCTGTTGTTCCTGGGGCAATCCCTTTTTAGGTGGTTTCTAGGCGAGTTCCAGTTGTCCTGAGTTCGTTCCTTGTGGTCATTTTCTGGGTGTCCTCTATTTGTTTTGGGGTCTTTGCTGTTTCGTGCCATCAGATTCAAATCCTGGCTTCCTATTGGTTGCTGGTCATCCAAGATGGTCACTAGGAGAATGGTGCGAAATTGCAATTGTCCATGTCCGGTGCCTCTACTTGGGGATGCTTTTCCCTTACTGGGCTGGCGGCTTTGTGCATTTGTTGTCCATCACTGCTCCATGGTTTTCTAGGAGATCTTGGAGTTTTGCGATGAGCTTTCTGTCACTGATGGGTGCTTCCATCATCTTTAGTAGGGTCGTTCGGAGTTTGTCTTTTCCTTGTGGTTCCTTTCTTTCGCTGTTGTTGGTTTCCTCTCGTGGTCTCACGTCTCTGAGTAGTGGGTTCGGATCAGCGTCCTGCTCACTCTCAGCCATCGTGAATTTTGCTGTGGCATCTTCGGTTGCCTGTAGCTCAACCATGAGTTTAGCATAGGCTCTGGTGTTTATTCTGTTCTCAGTTTCAGAATAAATTCCTGGTTCAGTCATCACTTAGAGTTATGGGCAAATCATCCTCTGCTATCAGCTGTAAAGGGATGGATCTGACCCAATAACTCATGAGACAGTTATTGCAGGGATGAAATAATCCTAGGCCTATTCAGTATATGATCACTGACCTGTATCCTTTTCTTTACAGATACACATCTGGAACTACTGGATGATCTCGTGGTGGAAGCTTTTGTATCCAGGAGGAGTGGTCAGAGGTAAGGAGGAGTTATGTGGGCGGGGGGGATGTGTTAACCCTTGCAGGGCAGTGGGCAGAGAGATACAGACAAGTTAGACATTTAACCTGACAGTCCCAATGAAGTCGTAGACAAAAATGAAGGTCACCAATGAATTTGCAGTGCATCTGTATGCTTAGGAGGCCTCTGACTTTTTCAGTCATGCTTTTCTACCTTTCCAGGTAAAATACATGGAAAAATATCATTGGAGGGCATACCCACTTAGGGATAGAGTTAGGTCCCAATGAAGTCAAAGAGATAAATGGATGTTGCCAATGAATTCACAATGCATAAGTATACTTAGGAGGCCTCTGACTTTTTCAGTCAGGCTTTTCTACCTTTCCAAGTAAAATACATGGAAAAATCCCAGTGCAGGATAAATCCCACTTAGGGTTAGAGTTATGGTTAGGATTAGGTCCCCATGAAGTTGTAGAGAAAAATGGATGTCACCAATGAATTCGCACCACATCAATATGCTTAGGAGGGCGCTGACTTTTTCAATCAGGCTTTTTTTTCCTGCAAGCAAGAACTGGTGGGACCATAAAAAAAAGTCATAGAAAATTAAGAAGCTAAATTGCTCTGGGGCTATATCCCAAACTTAATAATTGTCAATGAGAAACACAAAGAAGTCTGGTTAGTAGACATGGCAAAAGCTGGAGAGAGCAGAAGAGAAGAGAAAGAACTGGAGAAGATAACAAAATACAAAGATCTGCAAGTAGAAATAGAACAACTGTGACAAAAGCAAGGAAAGATAATACCAATACTAATAGGCACTTTGGGGGCAATCCCAAAACAACTGGAACATCACTTGAACACCATCGGCATTGGCAATTCAGTGTGGAATAATGAATTTTAAAATTGACTGAATTAGCAAGGTTCTGTCTTAGGCCCAGCACTCTTCAGTATTTTCATAAATGACTTAGATGAGGGAATAGAAGGGGAATTTACCAAATTTGCAGATGATACTTGTTCTTAATTCCCCTTTATTATTCAACAGAACTTTGTAAGTTTTCATTTTACCAATATCTAAACCATTTGGGTAAATTTGTGCCTCCATAGTTGATAACCATTCCAGAATTTTACCCTGCCATGTCTGTAGCAATGCTTCCCTGATCAAATGTCTTTGAAAATATCCGTGCTGTCTACTTTTTCCCTCCCACAGGAAAGCATGCCATCCTCTTTGTAGATCTTACTCCTCTAATGACAATATTCTTTTGTTTTTCAGTTCCATCCATTCCTTAATCCATATCAATGAAGTTGCTTTGTAACAGGTTTCCCAGTCTGGGATTGCTAATCCTCCTCTCTCCCTACTGTCTTGTAAATGTTTTATTTTGATCCTTGCTTTCTTCTCCTGCCAAATGTAATTTGATATAAGTTTTTTAAAATCTTTGAAAAAGTTCTTCCCCAATTTTATAGGTATCACTTGGAATAAAAATAGCATTCTTGGAAGCACATTCATTTTGATTGAGAAATGTTAACTGTAGTTTGCTCCAGATTTCTAGATCTTTCTTTATCTGTCTTGTTAATTTGTTGTAATTGTCTTCTCTAATTGATTATCCTTTATTTGTTAGCCATATTCCTAAACATTTTATTTTTTTTTGTCACTTGTATACCCATTCTGTCTTCTAATTCTTTCTCTTGTTGTTTTGTGAGGTTTTTCGTTAATGCCTTTGTTTTTTGCCTATTAATTTTGAGTCCTGCTACCTTCCCATATTCTTCTATTCATGATAACAATTTGGGTCCTGTTGATATCAGCTGCTCTATGATGAAGACCAAATCATCAGCAAAGGCTTGAAGTTAAAGGGGATAAAGGGCATCCCTGTCTCACTCCTTTTGTTATTACAAATTGTTCAATCATATCTCCATTTATTGTTATTTTTGCTGTTTCAGATGAGTATATTTTCTTTATCATATTTACAAATTTATCACCAAATTTCATATTTTCTAATTGTAAAGTAAAGAATTTCCAATTTAAATTGTCAAAGGTCTTTTGTGTATCCAAGAATATTAGTGCCATTTGTTTGTCTGGGTTTGCTTCATAATATCCAATACATCAATTATTATTCTGATATTATTTTTTATTTGTCTTTTTGGCAAAAAGCCGTTCTGGTCAGAATGAATATATTCGTTTATTACTTTTTTAGTTTTTCCACAATAATCAATGTGAATAATTTGTAAATGTTTAATAACAATATTTGGTCTGTAATTTTTAATTTGTGATTGGTCTGTCTCCTCTTTCGGGATAAATGTAATAATGGCTTCAGTCCATGAATTGGTATTTTGGCCTTCAAAAGTGCATCATTGAAAGTCTCTAGTATAATTTCATCTGGTGGTTGTTGATTTATGGCTTAGGACCTGGTTATTTACGGGACCGCCTATTACCACCAATAGCCTTCCACCGGCCAGTACACTCCCATAGAGAGGGGCTCCTCCGGGTGCTGTCAGCCAAACAATGTCGGCTGGTGGCCCCCAGGGGGAGAGCCTTCTTTGTGGGAGCACCTACTATCTGGAACGACCTCCCCCCAGAGATATGGAGGATCTCGGACCTGCGTACCTTCCATCACGCGCTCAAGACTCACTTATTCCATCAAACCAGCCTAACCTAAGCTTTTTTTCCCCCCTTTTAAATGGGAATTTTAATTTGTTTTAAATTATTGGGATTTTAAATTTTTCAGCCAAATTGTTTAATTTTGTTTTAGTCTATTTTAAATTTTGTATTTATATGTTTTATTTTATGGCTGTACACCACCCTGAGTCCTTCGGGAGTAGGGCGGTATATAAATTCAATAAAATCTAAATCTAAAATCTTATATAATAAATATAAGTTTTATAAAACTTATAAAATTCTGCTGGATCTGGATCTGGAGTTTTATTGTTTTTCTGTTTTTTCCTTGCCTCCATTAATTCAATCATACTAATTGGTCTATTCAATATTTTCCTGTGTGTCTCTTCTAATTCCCTTAAATCTGATTTGTTTAAATATTGTTTAATGTCTTCTTCAAATATCTCCTCTTGCACATATAGCTTTTGAAAAAAATTGCTATATTTTTTTATACTCATTTCTATAATGCTTCTCTCCTTTCTCATCTTGTAATTGATATATCGTTCTTTTTTTTTCTTTTTTCATTTTATTCACATATTCAAAATGGTTTTGCTTTGCTGATTTAATTTTCCATGCTATCCCTATTTGTGTGGTCAAATTAATTTTATGTTTTATCAAATTTATTTTTCCTTTGGTTTTATTTTGATGATCCTTCTGTAGGTCAGATTCACATCCCTTGAGCTCTTTTAGCAGATTGTCTCATTCTTGTTTGTTTTTATTTTCCTTTACCATACATGCAATTGTTAGACCTCTTATGTATGCTTTTGTTGTATCCCATAAATTTTGAAGAGAAGTTCCCTCTTTTGTGTTTATCCTGAAAAATATGTTCATTTCTTTTTCAATCATCTGAACGAATTCGTTATCTTTTAATATTTCTTTATTCATCATCCATCTTTTTCTTGTCTGTTGGCCTTTTCATATTACTTTTACTGGGTTATGATCTGCCCACATATTTGTCATTATTTCCACTTCTTCTACATCTTGTCTAAATTCTGTCATCATCCATACCATGTCTATCCTAGATCATGACTGGTGTGGACTAGAATAGAATTGTTTTTCTCTTTATTTACCTCCCTCCATGTATCTTGAAGACATAATTCCTGTATCATCTCTTGAAACATATCTAGTATTGGTTTTTTTTAGTTTTGTTTTTCTTGTTACTCTGATAGTATTTTTTCATGTCCGTAATTGCGTTGAAATCACCTATTATGCAGATGTTTTCATATTCTAATTCTTTGTCGTGTATCTTTTTATAAAATTCATTTTGATTATTATTTGGTGCATAAATTGAAATCAGTAATATTGTTTTTTGTTCTGTTTGTATTTCGATCATTAAGATTATCATCTGTGTATATTTGTTTTGTTTTTAAATATTTTTTGATATAAACTGCTATTCCTCACTTTTATTTGTTCTGCTAATGAAGTATATAAATTCCCTAGTCTTGGGTGTTCTAGCATCTTTCTGTGTTGTTTCTTAATGTGTACTTCCTGCAAATTTATGATATCCATCTCCAAACTTTGTAACTTTGTAAATGTTTGCATTCTTTAGCCTGGTGCATTTAAACCATTTATGTTTATTGAAATCATTTTTATTTCTTGCTCCATCCTCGTTCTTATTTGTTCATTGTTCTTAGTATTCTTGTGTTTCTTGTTACTATTTGTGTTTTTCACTCCCATCTCTCTATTCATTCCCTTTCCAATCTTCTCTTTTCCTCTTGTTCTCCTTCAATTTCTTCTGTTACATAGCCTTTCTGGCTTTTACTCTCTGATTCTTTCCTGCTTTCTTGATCTTCCGCCAAGGCAAAATGATGTTCAAAAAATTCCTGGGCCTTGTCCAAAGTATCTATCTTAAATTTCCTCTCTTGCCAAGAGATTAAGATACCCTCCAGTATCCCAGATATAAAAATAAGTTACAAGTGGCAGGACAGGAGGTTGCAGTATTCAAGGAAATTCCTCCTAAAATGTTGAAATCCAAAAAAGATTATGCATTCCAGGTGGATGAACCTAGAAACCGTCAGATACAGTATAGATGGGAGGTTCCAGCTGGATTAGTGGTGAATTATTCAGGAGAGTGGTATCGTCTCAATACAATTTGGAAGGCAAGATATTTTTATGCCAATATACTAAAGGCTGGACACCCACCATCTCCGGGAGTCAGAAAAAGGAAAGAAACACCAGAGGAAAGGAAGGAAGGTGTAAGGATCACCTCTCCTTCCAACTAAGAAAGTACAAACTCTTAAAACATAGTTGTTCAAAAGAATTCTTTTATTAAGCAGAAGTGAAAGCCATCCAGCTAAAGCACAGTCTGAATACCCTTAGGCAAAGCAGTAGAATTAAAGTGGTAGAGACCCCTCCCTTTAAGTCAGAATGCAGGTTTTAACCAATACACATGTGTGAAGATGTTTTCTTTACCATTTCCTTTGAGAACCCGAATAAACATGCATTCCCACCACTATCCTTTAAGGTGAGACAACCCACATATAATCATATAAATTCCTGGCACCAGGATATAGGTTGCAAAACATCTGATGACACAGGCTGTGCTAGTAAATCAAATCCAAGTCTCCCCCTTCTCCACTTGAATGGCAGTATCCCATTTTTTTGGATCTGACATGCTACCCTCCTTAGAAAACAAAAGGGTCCACCTGTAAAAAAAGCAAATATACACAAGATTTCAATATTTCATGATAGCATATCAATAAGGTTTGTTAGGGTGTTGGGAGTGAAATTTTCTCAGTAAGGTTGGAGCCCTAATATGGTGTTTAGTGACCCATTCATTGTGTGCTGATGGTAAATGTTTCCAAGCAACTAAGTATTGGACTTTCCTTCTGTGTATCCTAGAGTCAAGGATTTCCTTGATTTCAAAGTGTTGTTCACCTTCAATCATGATGGGCACAGGTGGTGTAGATGCAGGTGGATGAGATTACTTCTAGTTTGAGTAAACTGATATGGAATACTGGGTGGATCAGCCTGAGTGTCTTTGGAAGGAGTAGTTCAACTGTTACTGGATTGATGATTCTAGTGATGGGGAAAGGTCCAATGAACTTTGGCCCTAGTTTCTTTGAAGGTTGTAATGATTTCAAGAATTTT
The DNA here is from genome assembly GCA_030761175.1 of Masticophis lateralis. Classification (NCBI taxonomy): domain Eukaryota; kingdom Metazoa; phylum Chordata; class Lepidosauria; order Squamata; family Colubridae; genus Masticophis; species Masticophis lateralis. The sequence continues at coordinate 23,676,384 of JAUDYJ010000007.1, read as the reverse complement.
GTAGATAAGTATACTCTGTCTCCAATATGAAAAGGTTTGGGTTCCATCCTTTTCTTGTCAGTTTGAATCTTAAAAGCTTCTCTAGCTTCCTGTAAGGGTAATCGTACCACTGGCCACATGTTTTGCAAATTATCTATCCACTCCTTAAGTGAGGGGATGGTGGGTTCTTCTGTGGGTAGTTCAGGCATGGGACTGAAATCCTGGCCTGTTGCTATTCTAAAAAGGGTAAAACCAGTGCTTGAATGTACAGCATTATTAAACACAACTTCAGCAAAAGACAAAAGTTCAGTCCAGTTATCCTGTTGAAAATGAATGAAACATCTTAAATATTGTTCTAGCGCCGAGTTCAAAATTTCAGAATTACCATTAGTACAAGAATGAAAGGATGTGCTCAACCCCCAGCCAGTACCAAGTACTGGCCCAAAAACGCCCTCCAAAAGTTGGAGGTGAAATGAACCCCTCTGTCAGAGATGATCCTTTGTGGAGCACCATGAAGTCGATAAATGTGTATTAGGAATAAGTAGGCTAAACTTTTAGCAGTTGGGATCTTTTGGCAGGTATAAAATGTTCCTGTTTTGGAAATAGGTCTGTCAGAACCCAAATAACAGTATTTCCCTCACTGTTTGGCAATTCCACAATGAAATCCATAGCGATCTCTCTCCAAGGTGCTGAGGGTTCAGCTACCTTCTGCAATAGACCTGGGGATTTCCCCTGGCGTCTTTTTGCTGCTGCATGAATGAGGCAGCTAGCTACATAGATTTCTATGTCCTTTTTTAGTGATGGCCACCAAAATTATCTTTTAATCAGGTGTAAAGTTTTCACAAACCCAAAATGTCCAGCTAATTTGGAGTCATGGCACCGTTCCATTAAGCATACTCTTTGGCTTGCAGGGACATACAACTTCCCACCCACCCAAGCCAAGTCTTCTTTCATCAGACAGCTGGATTTGTTGTTCAAAAACCATTCATCAGTGGTCAATGCTTGTTTAAAAGTTTGGGTGGTGTCATTGTCCATCAATGTTTCTTGTTTAGCCTGAATCTGGTGACTACTTTAGTGGCTAGTTGATTGTTTTATACTATAGGTTTGATTATGTCTGGCTTTGCACTATTGTATTGCAGCTTTCTGGATAGCACATCCGCCAGAAAGTTTTTCCCCCCCTGGGAGGTATTTTAGAGTAAAATCAAACCGTTTAAAGTACTGAGCCCATCATACTTGTTTTGGGGAAAGTTTCCTTGGGCTCTTTAGGGCTTCTAGATTTTTGTCCAGACTTCAAAAGGGGTCTTACTGCTTCTAGGAAGTGCTGCCAGATCCACAAAGCCCAATGAACTTCATAAGCCTCTTTCTCACAAATAGCTCACCTTTGCTCAGTCTCATTCAACCTTTTGGATGTGTAAGCGCAAGGTTGTAGTTGGTCTTGCTCATTCTTCTGAAGTAAAACTGCTCCTATTGCCACATTGCTGGCATCTGCTTGTATGACAAATGATTTCTCCGTATGTGGGTGTTTTAGAATTGGTTCTGCTGAGAACAGTCGTTTAAGTTTTTCAAATGCCGCCTGGCATTCCATAGTCCAGTTCAATGGTTGCTTTGGTTTAGGGTTGTCCTCCCCCTTTGTTTTTAAGAGCTCGGTGATGGGGAGGGCAATCTGACCAAACGCAGGGAGAAACTGGCAGTAACAGTTGGCAAACCCCAAGAAGCTTTGTAACTGTTTACGTGTGCGTGGAGGGCCCAATCAAGTAAGACTGCACTTACAGAGGAATCCCCTGGTGGGAAATGCGGTATCCCAAATAGTCAATTTTCTATTGATGGAATTCACATTTGGAAAGTTTGGCATAAAGTTTGGCAGCGCGGAGTTTGTTTAAAACTGCCCTGACTAGTTTCACATGTTCTGCTTTGGTCTCGGTATAGATTAAAATGTCGTCCAAATAGACCAGAACCCCCTTCTATAAATGCTGATGCAGCCCTTCATTTATTAACTGCATAAACACTGCAGGAGCTCCTTGCAACTCAAAGGGGAGCACCTTGAATTGGTAGCAACCAAGGGGGGTATTAAATGCTGTTTTCCACTCATCCCCCTCCTTAATTCTGACATGGTAATAAGCCTCCCTTAAGTCCAGCTTTGAAAAAAATTTCCCTTTAGCGCGGTGTGCTAACATATCTTTCATAAGGGGGAGAGGATACATGTTCTGCACGCTGATAGTATTTAAATTTCTAAAATCAACACACAGACATTTTGAACCATCTTTTTTCTCTCTAAAGAGTACAGGGGCTGCAATTTTTGGTCAGGCTGGCTCAATGAAACCCTTTACTAGGTTTTTCTGAATGAATGTTCTCAGTTCTTCCAACTGCCGCGGTGACAATCTGTACATCTTGGGTTTAGGGAGTTTTGCGCCAGATAAGATTTCTATTGCAGTCAGTGGCATGGTATGGGGGGAGCTCATCTGAGGCTTTTTTGCTAAAAACCTCAGCTAAATCCTTATATTCTATGGGTATGTTCTCAATTGGTGTGGCGTGACCAGGCATGGCTGTTTCTCAATTATCTGCCCCCTCAATTCCTTTATGTGGATACTCAGCAAGAGTCACCTTCTTCTGAAATTTTATGATGCCTTGTTTCCAAATGATTTGTGGGTTCCATTTTTTTAGCCATGCAAGGCCCAGAACCAATGGCCATTCCATGCCAGGTGCCAGTATAAAGGTAAGCTTTTCCTCGTGGCTGCCAATGCCTATATGTAGAGGCTCGGTGGCTAGAGAAGCTTGCTCCCCTCCTGCTATTGACCCATCTAGTTAGCAGAAAGAAATGGGGGTTTTCAGTTTTCTTACGTTAATCCCTAATCTCCCTACTAAGGTTGGGTTGATCAAACAATGGGTACACCCTGAATCCACTAAAGTGGAGATGCTTATTTCCCTGTCTTGAATTGGGATGAATAGTCTTAAGGGGAGGGTAAGCGGTTTACCCTCGCCTGATCCCTTCTACTTTTAAAAATTTTTAGAGTTTTATTCTGTTTTAAATTCTCAGCCTAATTTATATTTGTTTTTAGTACGATTTTAATTTTTTTGTATTGGTTTTTAGTCAGCTGTTCACCGCCCTGAGTCCATCAGGAGAAGGGCGGTATATAAATCTAATAAATAAATAAATAATCAGCTTGGTTACCAGTGGTTCATCATCTGGATCACTTCTGAATGAGTGTGATTCCTCCTGTTCAGATGCCAGGATTTCCTCCCCAAAGAGGGGAGTGGACGGAACTTCTGCCTGCTTGGTCTGCCTGCTCCACAGAGCGGTCTCCTTCCCACGCTGACTCGGTCTTGCAGGACCCTCCCCTGGTTGGTGGTTCCGGGTGGGTGTTTGCGAATGACACTCTGCAGCTTAGTGCCCTTCTTTTCCGCACTTGAAGCAGGCTGAAGATCTCAGAGAGAATGCAGTTTGTGGTTTGAGGAGCTCTTGCTTCCATTGGGCTGAGGATTTCTTCCACGCTCGCCCTGCTCGATACTGGTTTCTGGCCATATCGATCTCAGCTTCTTCAGCAGTGACATACCATTCATGTAGGTCATTTGGTGCCCCTTGGGCCACGCAGACATTGTATAGATCATTACTCAGCCTGTCCTTGAAACAGTTCACCAAAATATCTTCTGGCCAGTGCACACGGCACGCGAGGTCCCGGAATTCTTCAGTATACTCTGCTACTGGCCGTCGCCCCTGCTTCACCACCTTAATGCGGTTACGTGCTTTGCGGTCTGCCAGTGGGTCCTCAAATCGACATCATAGGGCCATCATGAAATGGTCGAAATCCCACAGTTCTGGTGCGTTAGCATTATGCAGTGTCATCATCCACCTGGCCGTGGCACCCTCTAGGGCTAGGGTCACCGCTCGCACTCGGGAGCCTTGGGTTTGGAAATCATGCCCATACTCTTGCATGTAGGTTAGCACATGTGCCATAAAGAATCCTAATTGTTGCGGATTCCCATCAAACTTCACCCCAAGGGAGGAGTTTCTCTTTCCAGTTGAGGAGCCCGGGTTGGTTGGGAATGGGTGCCAGTGTGCATGCTGCCTGGGGGGGAGGGGAGGGTCTTCAGCAAGGAAGATATCTAGCAATTGAATTATTAATAGAAGGAAAAAAGATACTTTTAATGGGAATATATGCACCCAACCAACAACAAGAAAAATTTTACAAGTCGTTGCATACAAAATTAATACAATGGGATTATAATTCGTGTATATTGTTGGGTGACTGGAACGGAGTATTGGACTCTAAATTGGATAAAAAAAGGCTTCTGCAAAATATTAAAATGCGAGCACGATTGCCTAAATCATTTTTCGATATGATTCAGGATATGGAATTGAGAGATATTTGGCATGAACGGAATCTTAAAGAACAAGAATTTACATTTCTTTCAGACAGACACCAATCTTTTTCTAGAATTGACTTTATATTAATTACAAATGATTTTCTTTCCAGGGTGAAGAAGATGAAGATATGTCCCAGAATCTTATCAGATCATAGCCCGGTGTGGATGGAGTTGGAATATGGAGAGGGGTCTAGAAGATGTTGGCGATTAAATGAAAATCTATTTAGATATGAGAGAAATGGGATAGAATGCAAAAAATTAATGAAGGAATTTTTTGTTTTAAATATGCATAAGGGAAGATCCATGGAAATGGTATGGGATGCCAGCAAAGCATATATGAGAGGTGTTTTAATAAATTTGAATAATGCATACAGACATAGACAAGGGGAAAAAAGGAGGGAATTAGAAGAGGAGATAAAGAAGAAAGAGCAGGTGTTAATATATAATCCAGAGGATAAGAAAATTAAAGAAGCGATTACTTTACTCCGAGGGCAGTTTAATATGTTGATATCAGATCAGGTGGCAACTAATTTGCAATATGCCAAACATAATACTTTTTGTAATGCAAATAAACCAGGTAGATGGCTAGGATATATGTTGAGGAAAAAACAAAAATCCCGTACTATAGAGAAAATAGATTATAAAGGTAAAGAGGTGTATCAACAGAATATGATTAAAAAGGCTTTTTTAGAATTTTACACAAGATTGCATGCTGGAGATAAAATACAAGGTATAGTTATAGATAGATATTTGGAAAAGGAGAATATTCCTACAGTTACAGAGGAGCAAAGGAAAAGGTTGAATCAACCAATAGCTGAGGAGGAAATTCTCCTGGCAATTAAGCAGTTAAAAGTTGGTAAGGCCCCTGGTACAGATGGATTGACAGCGGCTTACTATAAAAATTTACAACTGGAAATGGTAGAACTCTTAGGGAATTATTTAATAAAATACAACTGGGAAGAGGGGTACCACCATCTTGGAGAACAGCCTTTATTTTTTTGATTCTGAAAGAAGATCAAGACCACACTCAGCCAAAGAATTATAGGCCTATATCATTACTTAATATAGATTATAAGATTTTTGCTAAAATCTATTTTAAAGCTATTTTAGCTTTAACTGGCTTTCAGGTGGCTAACACCAGAAGGAGTTTTGGTAACCTGGGAAGGGAAAAAATACAAATTAGAAACACTAGAGAAAGCAAGAGAGTTCCACAAGGCACATTTTAATCAGGAGGAAGGTCAAGACAATAAGGAAGAATTAGAAAGTAGGAGTCAAGAAGAAACTCTATCAGAACCATCCATAGAGAAAAAAGGGAGGATAAGACAGGACAAAGACAGAGAGGAGAAGGAAGGGGCAAAGATGAAAACACGGATGAAGATAAGGAATACGAAAAAACAGCTACAGTAGAAAATGGAAGAGGCCCTGAAACTTTTTTTCTGTTAACATAAATGGTTTGAATGCACAAAAAAAAAAAAAAGAACCCAAATTTTTTCTAAACTACGAAAAGTAGGAGCGGATGTGACATGTCTTCAGGAAGTACACATAAAAAAAAGATATCAAAGATCTTAGAAAATCCCAAACTAGGAAAATTATACACTTCTTTGACCAATAAAAAGAATAAAGGAGTGGCGGTATATGTGAAAGATTGGATTCTCTCGAAATTAATATATGCTGACGAAGATGGCAGAATAGTAATGATTGAACTAATACTGGAAAAAAGGAAAATATTGTTGGTAGTAATCTACGCCCCGAATCAAAATTAACAAGACTTTTTTAAAGGCATACACAGTAAGATAGTTGAGATGGACTACGAAGACGTTTGTATAATTGGCGATTACAACGCAATAGTGGATGTGAAAAAAGATTACAAAAGTGTAAAAAAGAATAAAAGGAAAAAAAAGACTCTTCCCAAAGAATTCTTTGAAATGCCCAAGGAACTAAACTTAAGAGATGTATGAAAGGAGACCCATGATGACCAATATCAATTCACTTTCTATTCCCACCCCCACCAATCCTGGTCTAGGATCGATATGGCATGGATGACCACAAGTATTAGAAACGGGGTAGAAAAAATAGACATAGAAGTGAACCAATGGGCAGATCACAACCCTATACTGGTATCTTGGAGAGGAGCGAAAAGATTTAAACGATGGACAATGAACCAAAGAACTTGCAAACAATCAGATTTTAAAGAGATCCTAGAAAAAGAGCTAGGTTGGTTTTTCAAAATAAACAGGAAAGAAGATACCTCCATCCAGAATACTTGGGATACTGCCAAAGCATTTATTAGAGGCCTGATACAGGGAGAAAGAACAAGGAGAAAAAGAAACAACTAAATGAACTCCAGGAAGATCTAAAAAATATAGAACTCCAACGTAATCCCCAAAATAAAATTATAAAAGAGAAATGGAAAGAAATTAAACATAATTTAAATTTGTTGAATCAAAAAGAGTTAGCACAGAAAATAAAGATGACCAAGCAGAACTATTTTGAATTCGCGAACAAAACAGGAAGATGGCTGGCCTATAAATTGAAAAAGAACAGAGATAAAAGAATGATATACCAACTTAGAGACATAAAAGGAGAAATTTATTATAGCAGGAAAGAGAAGAAAGAAATTGTCCAGACATTTTACACAGAATTATACAAACAAGAAGACGTAGATCCAGAAAAGATAAAACAGTATATTCATAGAACAGATATGCCTCCTATTACAGATGAACAAAGAGAAGCTTTAAACAAACCAATAACTATGTTGGAACTGGACACCGCATTCAAGAAACTTAAAAATAATAAAACCCCGGGACTGGATGGACTCCCTGGGGAATTATATAAATTAATACAGGGAATAAGAGGTATTTAATGAGGCTCTACAAAATTCAAAAATTCCACAGACCTGGACAGAAGCTATAATTACCATTATTCACAAAGAAGACACGGATCCTCAACAAATTCAGAACTACAGACCGGTATCCCTACTAAACACTGACTACAAAATTTTTGCCATTATCTTAGCAGAAAGACTCAAAAAAGTATTGAATAACTACATACACTCGGACCAGAATGGATTTCTGCCTGGCCACCAAATTAGGAATAATATGAGAATAATATTAAACATGCTTGAATATTATGAAGCCCACCCGGAGAAACAATCGGCGCTGGTTTTCCTTGATTTATATGAACTCTAAACACAAATTAAATCAACAAAGGAAAAGATTAGAAATGGAAGCAGAAATAAAGAAAAAAGAACAATGACTTATAAAAAATCCGATGGATAAAAAATTACAAGAAATCATAAAACTTCTGAAAGACCAATTTCAAATGCTTATAGCGGAACAAGCTGCAACTAATCTACAATTTGCAAAACATAACACATTTTGTAATGCTAATAAACTGGGTAGATGGTTGGCCTACACACTCAGGAAACAGCAGAGTTCTCGAGTCATTGGTTCTATTGAATATTGAGGGAAGGAAGTTTTTCAACAAAATTTAATTAAACAAGCCTTTTTAGATTATTATACCAAACTATATGCTAAAGACCATATACAGAATGAACTTATAGAAAAATATTTAGAAGAAAGCAGAGTCACAAAAATTTCCAGAGAGCAAAAGGAAAGAATGAACCAATTGATAACAGTTGAGGAAATTATTTTTGCAATTAAACAATTGAAAACAGCTAAAGCTCCAGGGACGGATGGTCTGACAGCGGTGTATTACAAAACTTTGCAAGCAGAAATGATTGAACATCTTAAAGATTTATTTTGTAGTATACAAAAAGGGGGTAAAATACTCCCTTCATGGAAGACAGTTTTTATTTCACTGATACCAAAAGAGGAAGGTTCTACAAAACCGGAAAATTTTAGACCAATATCTCTCCTGAATACGGATTATAAAATTTTTGCAAAAGTATTAGCCAACAGATTAATGCCAGTTATGCAAGAGGTGATTCATCATGATCAAGCTGGATTTATAGAAGGCAGATACATGAAGGACAATGTGAGGCAAATCATAGACTTATTGGAACATCTTGAGAAAAGTAAACAGATCCCTGCAGTGCTGGTGTTTTTGGATGCGGAAAAGGCCTTTGATCGAGTCAATTGGAACTTTCTATTAAAGACTTTAACAAAAATGAACTTTGGGGACCAGTTTGTTCAGGCGGTCTCAGCAATTTATCAAGAGCAAACAGCACAAATAATTATTAATGGAAGTTTAACAACAAACTTTAATATACAAAAAGGAACATTTATCCCCATTGTTGTTTATTTTAACTTTAGAAGTTTTGTTGAATTTGATACGGGATTCTAGTACTTTGAATGGAATAGCTATAAGGCAAGAGGACTACAGAACAAGGGCATTTGCAGATGATCTGGTGGTTACCCTAACATGGCCGATGGAATCAATAATCCAGATGAAAGACATTATAGAAGAATACGGAATGGTATCAGGATTTAGACTGAATCAGAAAAAAAACAAGATGATAGTTAAAAACATGTCAGAAGGTCAAAAGAAGGAACTTGAAAGGATGGCAGGATTTGAAATAGTATCAAAGGTGAAATATCTAGGAGTTCAAGTTGCAGCTTTAAATATAAAACTTTTTCAAAATAACTATGAAATGTTGTGGCGAAAGGTCCAAAAAGATATGGAAACCTGGAAAAAGCTGCAGCTATCTTTACTTGGAAGAATAGCAGCAGTTAAGATGAATGTTCTACCTAGATTTTTATTTTTGTTTCAAATGATTCCGGTGCTTAAAAATGATAAACATCTGATTGAGTGGCAAAAAGGAGTGAACAAGTTTGTTTGGAATGATAAAAAACCAAGACTTAAACTGAAAATCATGCAAGATGTTCGTGAAAGGGGTGGCCTTAAACTTCCAAATCTACGATTGTATTATGAAGCAGCAGCGTTGACACAGGCGAGTGATTGGTTTGGAATGACAAGGTCTGAAATATTGAATATAGAAGGCCACGATTTGGAACTTGGTTGGCATGCGTACTTATTTTATGAAAATAAAGTTGATAAAGTATTTAAGAGTCATATACTCAGAAACTCTTTGATGAGAGTATGGAAGAAGCACCAGTTTAATTTGGATTACAAAGTACCTTTGTGGTTGAATCTTGGTCATATCATAGGAATATAAATATTAAGTCACTCGGGGGGATTTTATATAAAGAGATACTTTTTAATGATGGGGGCAGTTGGAAATTAAAGTCATTAAACACTCTGTTGGAAGAAGGGATTAATCTAACTTGGCTACAGTATAACCAACTTCAATTGAGATGGAGGGAAGATCAAAAAAACTGGTTTGATGTTGTACGAAGAGGAATTGGTAAGACAGATAAAAGAGAAAGGCCCAATGCATATTAAGAGGGTTTATAATATTTTCTTGGAAAGAGACTCTGAAAATGAACTGGTTAAAGATTGTATGATAAAATGGGCACAAAATTTTGCAGAACCAGTTATGATGGAAACATGGGAAAAAATATTGGTTCAGAATGTTAAATTTACTCAGTCACAGAACTTGAGGGAAACTTTTTATAAAATGTTTTATAGGTGGCATTTAGATCCTAAGAAGTTGTCATACATGTATCCTAATGTTCAGCCAAAATGTTGGAGATGTGATTGTTTAGATGCTACATATTACCATATATGGTGGACTTGCAGGAAAGTGAAGGCCTTTTGGATCAAAATTTGGTGGGTTATGCAAAATGTTTTGAAGAAGAAACTTCAATTTTCTCCACAATTTTATTGGGCATAGTTAAGGATTTTTCATTGAATGAAACAAAACTGATATTATATATGATTACAGCAGCTAGGTTATTGATTGGTCAATATTGGAAAAAAGATATTTTACCTACTATTGAAGAATGGACTTCGAAGGTGGCCAGTTTTGCAGAAATGGCAAAGATATCAGCATATTTAAAAGACCGGACTCAAGAAATTATTGTGTGGGAATGGAAGAAATGGCTGGACTATGTGCAGAATAAATACCAAATAAAGAAGTATCAGATAGCTTTTAGCTGAATGTTATGTAGAAACAGGGTGCAGAGTAGTTGGGGGGAATTATGATATGATTTGGATTTCACTTTTTAATATTTGGGATAGATTATGTGTAGAATAAATATTAATTAAGGAAGTAACAGATAGCTTTTACTTGGAAATTATGTAGAAATTTTTAGCATTGGCAGGGGGTAGAATAGTTGGGGGGAATTGTATGACATGATATGATTTGGATTTCACCTTTTAATATTGGGGGAGCTAAAAATGAATTGTAATTTTTAAAGTTATAAGGGAAGTCAGGGGTGGGGAGGGAAGGGTTAGGGAGGGTTAGGGAGGGGAAGGGGGGGAAAGAGGAAAAAAATTGTATTTGTAAAACTTTTTCAATAAAAAAAAGACTTTTTAAAAGGCATACACAGTAAGATAGTTGAGATGTAATATTACAATGCAATAGTGGATGTGAAAAAAGATTACAAAACTGTAAAAAAGAATAAAAGGAAAAAAGAGACTCTTCCCAAAGAATTCTTTGAAATGGCCAAGGAACTAAACTTAAGAGATGTGTGGAGGGAGACCCATGATGACCAATATCAATTCACTTTCTATTTCCACCCCCACCAATCCTGGTCTAGGATCGATATGGCATGGATGACCACAAGTATTAGAAACGGGGTAGAAAAAATAGACATAGAAGTGAACCAATGGGCAGATCACAACCCTATACTGGTATCCTGGAGAGGAGCGAAAAGATTTAAACGATGGACAATGAACCAAAGAACTTGCAAACAATCAGATTTTAAAGAGATGCTAGAAAAAGAGCTGTTTAAAATAAACAGGAAAGAAGATACCTCCATCCAGAATACTTGGGATACTGCCAAAGCATTTATTAGAGGCCTGATTATAGCCTATACAGGGAGAAAGAACAAGGAGAAAAAGAAACAACTAAATGAACTCCAGGAAGATCTAAAAAATATAGAACTCCAACTCCAACGTTATCCCCAAAATAAAATTATAAAAGAGAAATGGAAAGAAATTAAACATAATTTAAATTTGTTGAATCAAAAAGAATTAGCACAGAAAATAAAGATGGCCAAGCAGAACTATTTTGAATTCGCGAACAAAACGGGAAGATGGCTGGTCTATAAATTGAAAAAGAATAGAGATAAAAGAATGATATACCAACTTAGAGACATAAAAGGAGAAATTTATTATAGCAGGAAAGAGAAGAAAGAAATTGTCCAGACATTTTACACAGAATTATACAAACAAGAAGACGTAGATCCAGAAAAGATAAAACAGTATATTCATAGAACGGATATGCCTTCTATTACAGATGAACAAAGAGAAGCTTTAAACAAATCAATAACTATGCTGGAACTGGACACCGCATTCAAGAAACTTAAAAATAATAAAACCCCGGGACCGGATGGAATCCCTGGGGAATTATATAAGTTAATACAGGGAATAAGAGGTATTTAATGAGGCTCTACAAAATTCAAAAATTCCACAGACCTGAACAGAAGCTATAATTACCATTACTCACAAAGAAGACACGGATCCTCAACAAATTCAGAACTACAGATCGATATCCCTACTAAACACTGACTACAAAGTTTTCGCCATTATCTTAGCAGAAAGACTCAAAAAAGTATTGAATGACTACATACACTTGGACCAGGATGGATTTCTGCCTAGCCGCCAAATTAGGAATAATATGAGAATAATATTAAATATGCTTGAATATTACGAAGCCCACCCGGAGAAACAATCGGCGCTGGTTTTCCTTGATGCCCAGAAAGCCTTTGATAATTTAAATTGGGAATTCTTAAAACAACAGTTAAAACATATGCATCTGGGACTAAACTTGGAAAATATTATAGGGAAATTGTACACCAAACAAACAGCGAAGGTAATTGTGAATGAGGAGATGACCGAGGAAAATAACATAACAAAAGGGGTTAGACAAGGGTGTCCACTATCCCCTTTATTATATATTCTATCGTTGGAGACTCTGTTAAAAAAAATTAGGGAGGATCAAGAGATAAAAGGACTAAAAGTGAGACAAGAAGAGTATAAAACCGAGGCATTTGCCGACGACTTAGTTCTTATAGTAGAAGAGCCCTTAGAATCATTACCGAATTTTTTTGAAAAGATAGAAGATTAAGGTGGCAGGGTTAAAGCTAAATAGAAATAAGTCTAAGTTATTAGTTAAAAATTTGACAAAAACTCAGCAGACTGAATTGGAAAATAATGTCCAAATTCAAGTGACTAACAAAGTTAAATACTTAGGCATTTGGCTATCATCAAGAACTTCCTCCATAAAAGAAAATAATTACGATAAACTAATTACACAGTTAAAAAAAGATTTGGACAATTGGAAAAGATTGCAAATTTCACTTATGGGTAGAATCTCTTTTATAAAAATGAATATATTACCAAAATTGTTGTATTTATTTCAGGTGGTTCCAATTAATTTAGGGGAAAAAATTTTTGTGGACTTAAACAAGACTATGTCCAAATTTATTTGGCAGGGAAAAAGACCCAGAATAAAACTCAAATTGCTGCAAGATGCCAAGGAAAGAGGAGGAACAGCACTCCTGGATTGGGAACTTTACTACCAAGCAGCAGGAATAGTATGGATCAAGGAATGGATGGAATTAAATAATAATAGGTACTATCCATTGAAGGCCATGATCTGCAAGCGGGCTGGCATTCCTTCTTATGGGAAGAAAAATATAAGTCTCATATGTATTTTAAAAGGCACACACTTAGGCATGCTTTATTACTAATATGGCTGAAAATCAAAAAACAACAATACACTAAGATCCCACTATGGTTTTCACCCTTAGAAGCCTTAAAACATCCAAACTTATTAGACCCTAAACATATAATCAGATATAAAGAGCTAATTGATCACCAAGGAAAACTCAAATCTAAACAGCAATTGGAAGCAGAGCTAAACAAGGAAATTGACTGGTGGACTTTTACACAGATACAATCCAAACACAAAGAATATATAAAAAAATATCAGATATGTAAAGAAGAGCAGGAATTAGACACCATTTTGCTAGACTCAGGAGAGAAACTAATTAGTAAAACTTATAAATTTTTGTTAAGATACACGATGGAAGAGGAAATAGTCAAACATACAATGATTAAATGGATGCAGAATTTTAAATACTCAAGAGAATTGGAAAAATGGGAAGAATTCTGGAAAATGAACACAAAAATAACCTTGGCTGCAGCATATAAGGAAAATCAGCTAAAGATGTTCTACAGGTGGCATATGTCGCCATCCAGGCTGGCCAAAATAAATCCGAAAATTAGTTCGGCGTATTGGAAGTGTAAGAATCTACAAGGCACATTTTACCACTTGTGGTGGACGTGTCTGGCGGCTAAGAAATTCTGGTCCAACATCAAGAAATGGATAGAACAAATTACCAACTTACAAATTGATAAAAGACCTGAAACTTTTTTATTAGGAATCTTTACCAAATCTTACCCAAAGAAATAAAATATTTGTTAATACATATACTAACAGCGGCATGGATAACCTACGCTAGTAATTTGAAATCTGAAAAAATCCCATCGGAGTACGAGATAAAAGATAAGATATTTCAATGTGCAGAAATGGACAGATTGACAAAAGAATTAAAGGAAAAAGAGGATACTGAATTCTATAAAGTTTGGGACAAATGGTACCACTGGCTCAGGGTTACTAGAGAAAAAATACAAGTAGAAAATAGTTAGAGGAGTAGCAGAATTGTAATTCACCACATATTTATGATGTCCTTAACCTATAGAGATATCTAGTACAAAAAGTTGTCTTAGTAAGATGAAGATAGACGAAGTTAAAGAGTTAAAATAAATCAGTGTGTTAAGATCTATGGGAATTATGTAATACTGTGTTAATAGATATATCACTATGAACCAATGCTTCAAGGTATGAATATATATAATGTTTTAATGTAATGTTTTTTTCTCTTTTTGTTTTTTGCTGTGTTTATTATATGTAGTCTGCGTGATTTTATTATTTGTTAATAAAGTTTATAAATTTTTTTAAAAGATTTTTGCTAAAATATTAGCAAATAGGTTAATGTCAGTAATGCAACAAATGATTCATAGTGATCAATCTGGTTTCATACACGGGAGACAAATGAAAAATAATGTAAGGCAAATTGTTAATATATTGGAGTATTTGGAAAGGATCAACCAAGTCCCTGCAGTGCTTACATTTTTGGATGCTGAAAAAGCCTTTGATCGATTGAATTGGCAGTTTTTACTGAAAATGGTGCAAAAGATGCAGTTTGGAGAGTATTTTACACAATCTATTAAGGCAATATATCAGGAACAGACAGCTCAAATAATAATTAATGGTAGTTTAACAGAAACCTTTAAAATTGAAAAAGGAACAAGACAGGGGTGTCCCCTATCCCCATTATTGTTTATATTAAATTATTGGAATTATTGTTGAACAATAATACCTAATTCAGATAAGATACGGGGAATTGAGATTAGGCATTATGATTACAGATTATGAGCATTTGCAGATGATTTGGTTATAACCTTAACTCAACCAGTGAAATCAGCTATAGGTTTGATGGAGATAATTAATCATTATGGTCAAGTATCTGGGTTTAAAATAAATTTTGGGAAAACAAAGATGATAGTTAAAAATATGACAATAAATCAAAAAGAAGAATTAGAAAGAGTAATGGGATGTGAGATAGTTAAAAAGGATAAATATTTAGGAGTTTATATCACAACTTCAAATGGGAAACTATATAAGCATAATTATGAATTGTTATGGCATAGAATATAGACAGAGAGGGATAACTGGAAAAAATTACAATTACCTTTGCTGGGTAGAATAGCAGTAGTAAAAATGAATGTTTTGCCCAAGTTTTTATTCCATTTTCAAATGATACCAATACTTAAAAAGGATGCTAATTTGGAAGAATGGCAGAAGGGTATTAATAAATTTGTTTGAGCAGGGAAGAAACCAAGGGTAAAATTAAAAATAATGCAAGATATATATGAAAGAGGAGGTTTGAAAATGCCCAATTTAAAATTATACTATGAAGCAGCTGTTTTATCAGCAATTAGTGATTGGATTAATCTAACAAATGAAAGAATACTGAATATTAAAGGATATGATTTGGTATACGGTTGGCATGTTTATTTAGTGTATGACAAAAAGGTGGATAGGACATTTAAAAGTTATATATTACGGAATGCTTTATTTTGTGTCTGGAAGAAAGATCAATATAAATTAAATGATAAAATACCTATATGGACAGTACCCAGACACGCGATAGAGAATATAAGTATAGAACAAAGACAGGATGTAATTACATATAAAGAAATTCTCAACATAGAGAAAGGTATATTAAAGTTAAAGCCTTTGAATGCATTAAAAGAAGAAAAGGTAATTCAAACTTGGTTTCAGTATGTACAATTACAAGCCAGATGGAGAAGAGATCAGAACATTGGTATCACACAAAGCGAGGAAAACTTGGTAAAACAAATTAGAGACCAGAGTCAAATGCATATAAAAAGGTTGTATAATATATTGATAGAAATAGACTCGGAAACAAAGTGAGTTAAAGATTGTATGATAAAATGGGCACAAAATTTTGAACAACTAATAATGATGGAAACATGGGAACAAATATGGGTAAGAAATGTAAAATTTACACGAGCGCAAAATTTAAGAGAAAAATTTTATAAAATGTTTTATAGATGGCATTTAGATCCTAGAAAGTTAGGTTGTATGTATCCAAATTTACAATGACTGTGATGATGCTACTTATTTTCATGTATGGTGGACATGTAAAAAGTTTATAGCATTCTGGATAAAAATTTGGTGGGTTATTCAAAATATTCTTAAAAAGAGGATAAAGTTTACTCCACAGTTGTTTTTGTTGGGTACAATCACAGATTATAGAGACTAATTTGATCCTGAATTGAATAACTGCAGCAAGATTGTTGTTGACACAGTATTTTTGTTGGCAACAAAGGCTTTTTGATGAACCTTTGATCTATGGTTTATATTTTGTGTTAAGATTCGTCTATCTATGAGAGCAGGTTTCCAAATAGAAGGCAGACGGGAAGTGTCATCATGTTATTCATACAATATGGTCTTTTCTCTATTTCAATGGCCTCTCTGATTATTCTGCCATTGAGATGTTCTATTTTTGCAACTGTTTTTGTGTTATTAAAGTTGATATTATGTCCTGTGGCATTTATGTGTTGTACTAATGATGATGTGTGTTCTTTCTTCTGTACTGAGTTTTTATGTTCCTCGATGCGCACACTATTCTTCTGTTGGTCTGTCCAATATATGTGTTGCCACCATTTCCAACATAACTTATCCATCAACCCACAACCTAGCAACAGTGCTTCCACCCAATCAAAATACAACTACTACATCAGCCAATCAGAATACAACAACACTGTCAACCAATCAGAATACACCTTTGTCTCTTTTCATAGAAAAATGTCAGTTAAGATCACACAGTTTGCCCATAAGCACCAAACCGAGAACATCAGCCAGAAAATGACGAATGTGATTTCGTCGAAACGTCGCTACTACCCTTCTAAAGATATGTTTACAATTACACGGGAAGAAACCTGAGATATTACCTGTACACACATATATACCTGTGAAAACTTACATAGACAAATATATATATATATATATATATATATATATATATATATGTAGGTCTTTGGTTATTCAGGTGTTCTCCTGCGTAGAATTGGATGTGTCTTGGCGACGTTTCGACGAAGTCTCATTCGTCATCTTCAGGCTGGTGTTCTCGGCTTCGTGCTTCCAGCAGTGTGCAGCGGCAGCCAAAAGAGTCAATATGTCAGATCCCTAATGTGATATTGCCATTCAAGTAGAGGGAGGGGGGGAGCATGTAGTTTATAACCTTTTTCCTGGCACAATATTCTCACTTTTTGGGAATGAAATAAGGAGGGAGGGCCATGTGTATTGTGTCAGTTGGTTGAAAGCGAATGAAGACCATGGGAATGTATCCTTATCTGGTTCTCAGGATGGCCATTACAATAAACATATTCACACTTGTGGATTGGCTGAAATCCACATTCGAACTGGAGGGATGGATTCTAGAGCCCTATTTCTAACTGTGCAGTTTGGGAGGGAGTTGTGCAGTTTAGAGTCTGTTTCGCCTGTTCTGCCATTACTTCTTCTCAATAAAAGGTTCCTTTTGAAATACCATGTTTCAAGACTCTATACTTTCTTGGGAAAGGAGGAGAGGCAGATTCTTACAGAAAGCAGACACTGCAAAGTAGGTCAACCCGGAGAAGCACATTTTGCTCTACCATAGGGACTTTGCAATGATGTCTGAGCAAAGCAGCGAACGAGGAGAAATTGAATGATACACAGATATCTCCACCATCGCTCAACCCAAAGCATACTTCTCATACCCAGTCGTGGAGTTGGGGACACCCCAAAAAGACTCCAAGAAACTGCGCTGGTCACTCGAAATTGGGAGAAAGACAGACAGCTGGGATAGGAGAAACCAAGGAGTCTCCCTAACCCGAGGCAGTCAAAAGCCTGTCTGGAAATTAGAGCTGAAAGCCCTGTCTGGCCAGAAGGAAACTTTCAAAGAAACCAGGAGGGAGGACCAACTGAAGCACCACATCAACCGGCTGATAATAGAGGCACTAGAAAACATCAACCTGGGAGGGGACACCCAGAGTAGCCAAAGCTACATAAGACACACAGGTGATTACCTCAGACCCCACCACAGGAGATCAAGCTGATGCCATTGAAATAGCCGCTGATGCAACAACCCCCCCCCCCCCATGATTCGAGCTGCCACGAATACATCAGGTCAGCCCAGGGGCTCGCAGTTAATTAATTAATTAATTAATTAAGTTGGAAAGACAGGCACCAATGAAATTCAATGGAAACCCGCAGCAGCTGGGATTCTTCATGGCGCATATATTAACCTATGGGTGAATACGGTTGTACATTTCAAACCCAAGGCACTTGAGTACAAGTTGTAACACTTGTGTTAGAGGGAGCCATTGCCAGATGGATGGTCACCCTGCACAACGTGGATGCCACAGAGTTGAGAAACTTTGACAGATTCATGATGGCCCTGCATCACCATTTTGAGGGCCCTCTAGCTGCCCAAAAAATCTGAGACTGAATCAAACTTGTGAAGTAAGGGCGATGATCCATAGCAAAATTCACTGAGAAGTTCCAGGACCTGGCCTGCTGGAAGACATCCTGGTGAGCTGTTTCAAAGATGGATTAAATGATGACCTCTACAATACCTGCGTCGCCAAAGGATCACCAGATTGCCTGCCTGAGTGGTACCTCACTGTGGAGGAAGCTGAGAATGACATGGTTAGGAACCCGTACCGACCAAGCCAAGGCTGGAAGAGATCCCTACCCCAGGGGAAAAGAGAGCTATTCAAATCACCACCCACTTTCACCCTGAGGTCGTCGGCTTGTTTTAAATATGGGAAGGAGGGGCATCGAGCTGCAGAGCGCCAATCAAAAATGCTGGTGAGAAAATC
Source organism: Masticophis lateralis (assembly GCA_030761175.1). Classification (NCBI taxonomy): domain Eukaryota; kingdom Metazoa; phylum Chordata; class Lepidosauria; order Squamata; family Colubridae; genus Masticophis; species Masticophis lateralis. The sequence continues at coordinate 23,657,496 of JAUDYJ010000007.1, read as the reverse complement.
AAATCACCTGTGTGTGTGTGTGTGGGGGGGGGAATCCCAGAAAGCCAAGCCCCTGTGGGAAGGAAATTGCCCTGCAAAGCAAGACAACTGTCAAGTTTCAGGACCCCCACCCCTTGGGGATTGAAACTCCAGAAATTCAACTGGAGGAACCAACTTTCACCGAAAGTGACCCAGAAAATGAACCACTGGTAAGCGACCCAATTGAACCACTTACCCTCCTCCTAAGACTGTTTATACACAGTTGAGGCAGAGAAGTAAAACTCTCTGCTTTTCTAGACTCGGGTTGCACAAGTTGCTTGATAAATCCCACCCTAGTAAGGAAACTGGGAATAAATCTAAGGAGACTAGATTTGCTAACTTTTACTGCCAATTTATCCCTGCCTTTGCTGAAATAGCCCTTCTGATAACCAACCTCCTAAAAACAAAAGTGGAGGGGAAATCAAAGCCTAAACAGTCATTGAACTGGACAATGGAATGCCAAGAGGCATTTGAGAAACTCAAGTGGTTTTTTTCAGCTGAAGCAGTTTTAAAACATCCAGACTCAGAGAAACTGTTTGTGATACAAGCAAATCAGTGGTGAAATCCAACTTTTTTTTACTACTGGTTCTGTGGGCATGGCATGGTGGGTGTGGTGTGGCTTGGTGGGTGTGGCAGGGGAAGGATACTGAAAAATCCCCATTCCCTCCTCACTCCTGGGAGAAGGATATTTTACAGGACTCTAAAGTTGTCTGGGTTTTCTGGATTTTACATTATACTATGATGCCTGTTTTTTAGTATGGTTAAAAGATTGGAAAACTCTAAAAAATTCAAGGCTGTTAGACTTTGAAAGTTTCGATTCGAGATTTGGGTGACATGCCTATTTGTGGTACGACAAAGTCAAAGTTAACCCTGGATTTAAGAATCATATTATTAGGCAATTGATTTGACATATATGGTGGAAATGTAAAAAAAGACTGGCTGAAAAAGTTCCATTTTAGCTATCACCTCATAAGCAATAAATAGAACAGAGATGCTATTGGAAGGTAAATAGATGACATATCAAGAGTTATTGAAGAAGGTCAAGAACTGGAGTGCCTCTACCCTCTACTCAAGAAAGTAGAACTTTTGAAACAATTGACATTTCAAAAGGAAACTTTTATTGAGAAAAAGTGATAGCAAGTCAAAGAAAGAAGGATCTGAGGATTCCTGCACAACTTTTTTAGGTTAAAAAGATAGAAACCCCTCCAGTCTGTTGTAGGACAAGCCAATCCGCAGGCACAAAGTTGTTTTGAGAACCTCAGGCTGAAAAGGTGATAAGAAGTTGTTGTCAGGCGTTGCTTGCTGGAGGCTCTGATGGCCCTTAATTCAATCCCTCCCCTCTTACATTCCCAGGAAAGTAAATCAAAGTACAGGATATGCAGGCAACAGGAAAAAGTTATAAAATGAGGAATGCATCCAGGCCTTCCCCACTGGAATGGCAGCGTCCCGATAGGGATCTATGGGACCTGACATGCTGCCACCCTAGGAGAAGAAATCCACCTGGAAAAGAAACAGAGAAAAATAGAGCAATGGTTTAGTTAGGCTTGTCAGGGTATTGTGTATGGAACTTTTTTAGCAGCTTGGGAGCCCTGATATGTCTTTTGGCCACCCATTTGTTTTTGGAGGAGGTTTTCCACTTTTCAGGATACTATGTATTGCATGGCTCCATGGTGTGTATATGAATCAAGTATTTCCCTGATCTCAAAATGCTGCTCTCCTTCAACCATGATAGGAGGAAGTGGGGCTGTGGAGGTAAATTCAGGTTTTAGCAGGCTGTAATGAAATACTGGATGTACTTACCTGAGGGTTTTTGGCAGCAATAGCTCAACTGTCACCAGATTTATAATTTGTATGATGAGAAAAGGGCCTATACATTTGGGCCCTAATTTCTTTGAGGGTTGTAAGGATTGCAGGAATTTAGTGGACAAGTACACCCTATCCCCTACCCTAAACGGTTTGGATTCTGTTCTCTTTTTGTCTGCCTGTGCCTTAAAGGCTACTCTGGCATCCTGAAGTGCTTTGCTTACCACTGGCCAGGGTTTTGTAGTTGGTGTATCCACTCCTTAAGTGTTGTAGCCTATCAGCCGCTGGCCCCTCCAGCAGCCGAATCAGAGGAGGAGACGTGGGAATCAGGGTCAGCATCAAGGCAACCTGAAAGCTCTGATGGGGAAGAGGGAATAGAGCTGGTAGAGTGAGAGAGACAGAGGCAGAACTTGGGCCATCCATCAGTCCTCAGATGGAGAGTCAACAGCCCCCAGGTCTGGAGGTAGGTGATGAGGAAGAGGAGGAACAGCTGGGCCCAGTGCCTAATGCATGGATGCGCAGAAGGCAGAGAGGAGAGCAGTGGAAATCTGTGGGCCGATCCTTGGGAAGGAAGAGCCACCACTGGTAGCAAAGCCCCACCCTAGCTCTGGGAATAAAAGGCAGGTGGTGGAGATGAATAGATGTGGCAGACATCTATAGATGTGGCATTCATCTCCTGATCAGCCAGACTTGTTAGCCTGTGGTGAGAGAGAAACTTTTTGCTGGGGCTGCTGGAACTCCTAATAAAGGAACCTTTGAGTTAACTTTAGACTGTTTGCAGTATTTGGGGAGCTCTGTCAGAACATTAAGGGAGGGTATGGTAGGCTCTTCTATTGGTAGTTCTGGCACTGAATTCTTGGCCAGTAGCTACTCTAAATGGGCTGAACCCAGTGCTCGAGTGTACTGCATTATTGTAGGTGACCTCTGTAAAAGGCAGGAGGTCCCATTGTCCTGTTGGTAGTTGATGAAGCATCTTAGGTATTGCTCTAAAACTGAGTTTGTGCATTCCATCCCACCATTTGTTTGAGGATAATGACTTGAACTCAGACTCTGATTGGTACTCAGAAGGCTTAGGAAAGCCTCTCAGAATTTTGACATGAATTGGACTCCCCAGTCAGATATAATCCTTTGGGGGGCATCATGTAAGCGATATATGTGGTGTGGGAACATTTTGGCCAGGGCTTTTGCAATGGGAATCTTCTGGCAAGGTATAAAGTGAACCTGCTTGGAGAACAAGTCAGTCACTACCCAAATGACAATATTTCCTGCACTTTCGGGCAGTTCTATAATGAAATCCATAGAGATCTCTCCCCAGGGTGCTGAAGGCTCTGCCATGGTTTGTAATAGTCCTGGGGTTTTTCCCTGCCTTCTCTTTGCTGCTGCACAGATTGGGCAACTGGCTACATAGCTCTCTATATCTTTCTTCAAGGACGGCCATCAAAATTGCCTCTTTATCAGTTGTAACATTTTTACAAATCTGAAGTGGCCAACTACTTTTGAGTCATGGCAGGTTTGCATAAGGCTAAGTCTCTGGCTAGCTAAAACGTACAACTTCCCTCCATCCAGGCCAGGCCGTCTTTTAACAAACAAGTGTCCTTATGGGCCTGAAACCACTCTTTGGTGAGGAGGGCTTGTTTAAACACCTGGATAGCAGTGTTGTCTGTTGGGAGGTCTGCTTTTGCTTGTGCCTTGATCATCACTTTAACTGCTAGCTGAGAAGCTGAGGTTTGACCACTTCTGATTTTGCGCTGTTGTAATATGGCATTCTGGATAAGGTGTCAGCTAGAAAATTCTTCCTCCCAGGAAGGTATTTGAGGGTGAAATCAAAACTTTTGAAGTATTGGGCCCAATGTACTTGCTTTGGGGATAGTTTCCGCAGGGTCTTAAGGGCCTCCAGATTCTTATGGTTAGTCCATACTTGGAGGGGGATTTTATTCCCTTCCAGAAAATGCTTCCATGTGAGGAGGGCCCAGCAGACAGCATATACCTTTTTCCCAAAGTGCCCATCTCTGTTATGTATCTGTTAATTTTTTGGAGGTGTATGCACATGGCTGTAATTGGCCTTGCTCATTCTCTTGGAGGAGGATTGTCCCGACTGCCATGTGACTGGCATCTACCTGAATGATAAAAGGTTTTTCTGGATCTGTGTGCTTCAGCACTGGTTCTGCTGAAAACAATCTCTTTATCTTTTCAAATGCTGCTTGGTACTCTATGGTCCAGTTTAGACTCGGTTTGGGATTACCCCTCCCCCTTAGTTTTTATCAAGTTAGTAATTGGAAGCGCAATTTGTGCAAATGCTGGGATAAATTTTCAGTAAAAGTTAGCAAACCCCAGGAAACTTTGCAGCTGTCTATGCGTGCGGGAAGATTCAACCACTGCCTGCACTTTCTCAGGGTTTTACTCCTTTGTGAGAAATTTAATACCCTAAGTAGTCTATCCTTTCCTTTTGAAATTCACACTTTGACACTTTTACGTAAAGCTTTGCAGCACAGAGTTTGTTTAGGAGTGCACAGACAAGTTTTACATGCTCCGCTTTTATTTCAATGTAGATTAAAATGTCATCTAAGTACACCAAAACCCCTTTGTAGAGGTGCTCATGGAGCACCTCGTTTATTAACTGCATGAAAACTGCTGGGGCTCCTTGCAGTCCAAATAGGAGTACATTGGCCTGGAAGCACCCTAGCAGGGTGTTGGAAAGCTATTTTCCATTCATCTTCTTCTCTAATTCTGACCCTGTAGTAGACTTCCTGCAAGTCCAACTTAGCAAAAATCTTCCCCTTGGAGAGGTGGGCTAACATGTCCTAATGAGAGGAAGGGGGTATACATTCTCCACACTGTGTTCAGACCCCTATAATCAATGCATAAGCACAAACACCCATCTTTCTTTTCCCGGAACACCATCAGAGCTGCTATTTTAGGTCGGGCTGGTTGGATGAAACCCCAGGCTAAGTTTTTGTCTATGATAGCCTACAATTCCTCGAGTTCCTACGGGGACATGCAGTACAGCTTTGGCTTCAGTAGCTTCACCTCCTGGAGTATGTCAATTGCACAGTCTGTGGTGCGATGGGTGTGTGTGTGTGTGTGTGTGTGTGTGTGAGCTCATCAGAGCTCTCTTCACTGAACACCTTAATTAAGTCTCTGTATTCCTGAGGAATGCCCTGTGGCAATTTGCCCTTCCATGCAGCAGCTGTTTCCTTTCTGGGGCTTTCCCGGTTCCTCCCCATGGTTATCGGGTCCAGTCACTCCCCACTGGAATCTTAGAATCCCCACTTTCCAGTCTACTCTGGGGTTCCACCACTTCAGCCAGGTGAGCCCCAGAAACTGTGGCTACTCCGTTCCAGATGCCATAATGAACATGAGTCTTTTGTTGTGGGCTCCCATGTCTATTTCCAAGGGTTCCGTAGCAAAAGTGGCCAGTTTCCCATGCTCAACTGACTTGTCTAGCTGACAAATGAAATTGGAGTTTTTAGCTTCCACAGGAGACTGCCAATCTCCCCACCAGGGTTGGGCTTATTAAGCACCTGGTACACCCAAGTCCAGGAGAGTAGAAAGTTTTACTCTCTTTTTTTGGCTGAGGATAAATAGTCTTAGGGGCCATGTGACTGGCTCAACTGATTCACTAAACAGTGGGTCATCTTCGGAGACACTTTTGAAGAGGTTGGGGTCCTCTTGTGGCACGTTAAGAGTTCCCTTCCCTGGTTTTGCTAAGGGACAGAACTCTACAACTTCCCCGCTTCTCAGTGTGGTGTTCTTCCCACACAGGGTGGCCTTTGACAAGCACTCGGGTTTCTGGGCCAGTGTCTTCGAGCGGCACTCAGCTGCACAATGCTCATCCTTTCCACACTTGAAGCAGGCAGTTGATTGTGGTGAGGAGGCAGCCTGAGGCTTGCATAACTCTGACTTCCCTTGGGGTGGTGATCTCTTCTAGGTCCTCCCAGCTTGGTACTGGTATCTGGGTAGATCAATTTCCACTGCCAGGATGTACCAGTCATGGAGGTGATTTGGAGCTCCATGGGCTAGGCACACATGGTAGAAGTCATTGTTCAGCCCATCCTTGAACCAGCTGACTAGAATGTCTTCTGGCCAGTCCATGCAACAGGTGAGGTCTCGGAATTCTTTGGTGTATTCAGCCACCGGCTGGTGGCCCTGCTTCACTGTTCTGATGCAATTGCAGGCTTTTCAATCTGCTAGTGGAATGCCATCATGAAATGGTTGATGTTCTGGAGCTCAGGTGCATTTGCATTGTAGAGGATCACAATCCACAATCCACCATCCACCTAGCCATTGCCCCCTCCAGGGCCAGGTGACGATGCTGATCAGGCACCCTGGGTTTGGAAATGTGTCAGGAAGAAACCCAATTGTTGTGGATCTCCATCGTACTTGATGCCCAGGGATGGTGTTTTCTGCCCCAATTGTGGGGCTCTCATTGATCCCGAGATGTTTGCAGGGATCGGTGCTAAGCATGGTGGGTTTTCCAGGGTGGCAGCCACCCCACCTGTCCCATCTGCTGGGTCTACAATGGCAGGGACTGGGATGCTGGCTCTAGCTCTGTTGGTTGCTGCAGCTGCTTTGTCTCCTCTGTCTCAGTGGCCCAACTCACCCTGGGCTCTCAGATTCTCAAAAATCTCCATCACAAAGCACATGATGTTTCTCTTGAGTCACTCGTCCTGGACTGACTCTTTGGCTAGGTCCTCATGATCCTTCCAGTTTGCACTTCCAGCCCAATTGCCGACCACCCCAGGTGAGGGTGACACCTTTGGTTCTTCCATCCCAGTTGTCTTTCCTCCCCACTCTGATCAAGCATCTCAGCTTCACTGGGTTCTCCAGGACAGCAGTTTCTTTGGTAGAGCATCCAGAGGTTGCATCCAGCTGGATGGTTGTGGTGGTCTCACCTCTGCATTGTCCACCTCCGTGCTCGCTGCCCTGCTTAGACATGGCTTGCAAGGTCTCTTCAGTGGGGCAATTCTTCTCTGGGTTGACCACTTTGCAGATCCTGCTTAATGTAAGGACTTACTGCTTCTCTCTATTCAAGAAAGTAGAACTCTTGAAATGATTGGCATTTCAAAAGGAAACTTTTATTGAGAGAAGGTGATAGCAAGACAAAGAAAGCAGGATCTGAGGATTCCTGCGCAATTCTGTTAGGTTAAAAAGATAGAAACCTCTCCCCTCCGTCTGTTGTAGGGTAAGCCAATCCACAGGTGTGAAATTGTTTTGAGAACCTCAGGTTTAGAAGGTAATAAATTGTTCTCAGGCATAATAAATTGTTCTCAGGCATAGCTTGATGGAGACTCTGGTGCTGAGACAAAATAGATGGCCCTCAATTCAATCCCTCCCCCCTTACATTCCCAGGAAGGTAAATCAAAGTACAGGAAACAGGAAAAAAGTTATAAAGTGAGAAATGCATCCAGGCCCTCCCCACCAGAATGGCAGTATCCTGATATGGATTTATGGGACCTGACAGTTTCCCGGGTTTAGATAAGCTGAATGGATTCTGTTGAAATCATTAAGAGGTTTGCATGCAAGATTAGCAAACCAGATAAACCAGGTTCTGGAAACAACAGAAAGTGAAAAGTAACTAATAACTAGAACGTTTTTAATTCAGAAGGATGCAGAAAAGGGAAATAAACCTGAAAACTACAGACCAATACTTTCCAACAATATACAAATTACTTATAGGCATTATTGCAAGCCAAATTTATGGATATTTGGAAAACAAGGATTTTCTGCCTGTAGAACAGAAAGGGTGCTGCAAAGCTTCAAGAGGAAACAAAGACCAACTGATGATTGATAAAATGGTTTTGAAGAATTCAGAAAAAAGAAAAACAAATTTGTTCATGGCCTGAATTAATTATAAGAAAGCATCTGAATCCATAGCTGGATTATAAGAAAGCATCTCAATCCATAGCTGGATTGAGAAATACTTAGATATTTTTGGAATTAGCAGCAACATCCAGAAATTCCTGAAGACTCCCATGAAATTATGGTAAATTAAGTTGATGGCCTGTGGAGAAGAACTTGATGAAGTTGAAATCAAATGAGGAATCTTCCAAGGTGACTCATTGACAACTCTGTTATTTGTACTTTTGATTCCATGACTAACAAGCATTTTGAATAAGACAAAAAAGGTTGAGAATTTCCCATTTGTTTTACATGGATGATTTTAAATTGTTTGGAAAAACAAAAGCTCACTCTTGAAAAGCACGGAGGAATCTAGCAGAGACTTTGAAATGCAATTTGGCATTGATAAATGTACAACTATTGCTGTTAAGGCAGGAAAAATTGTTGAAAATGATGGATTTAAACTTGATAACAAAGAGTTGATAAAAGCAGTAACAGCAGAAGAAGGGTACAAGTACTTAGGAGTTTTGGAAGCTTCTGACCTGTTGCACAAACAAGTCAAGGAAGCTATTTCAACAAAATACATAAAGCGAGTCTGGAAAATCTTGAGATCAAAGCTCTTCTTCTTGTGCCATGTCCATCATCGGACATTGGTGATCATGTTGGCAATCCTATTTTTGTCAACAGCTGTATGAAAAAGTGCTGCTGAAAAGCAGAGGCTTAAATTTTATAATTCTGAATTCCCTCATCTTTGTAGATTGTTAGCTCGGCGCCGGAAAGAAACGCGACTCAGCTGTTCGTTCAGAACCTTTATTTAGAGTGCAAACTGAACTGCCGGATGGGCTGCTGAGCCTCCTTATATCCTGCTCAGGCATGCCCTCCGGCCAATGACAACAGTTTAAATCTCCCGCCGGTGGGATCGACCAATCCCCCGGCGGATGTCCTTATAAGGACATAACACCCCTCCCCTCCTAGTCCTTAGTCCATCAGTCCGTGTGCGCGATCACATACTCGCGCAGGTAGGCGGGACGCCTGACAGTTCTGCCGGACCTGCGCGGCCCAGTCGGTGGGTTGATGTTGCTCCGGACGGGTCGAGCCCCTGCTGGCTCCGGCTCCCCCGTTCGGGAATCTCCGGACTCCGCGTGCTGTCCCCGGGTTGCGCCGCCGTAGGTCCGGTGGTCCTCCGGGCTGTTCCAGTTTCTGCAGTCGGGAGACGGTCGTCTGAACCTCGGTACGGTTCCCGGGTCCTCGTCCGGTGTCCAGGGTGCCCCCAGGTCAGGGGGTGCGGCGGCTGTCCCCGTGGGTTGACCCCCGGGTGGGGGTGGTTGCGACGGTCCCATCTTGGCCTCTCCAAGTCGGTCTGCCTCGCCGGGGTAGGGTAGGACTCCCTTTTGGGGTTGTTGTTGTCCTACCCTGCCGGGGTGGCGGCGTCCCTCCAGGCTGGGGTGTAGTCGGCCCTCGTCTTCTGGGTGCGGTAGGTCTACCCCGCGGGGTCGTGGCTGGCCTACCTCGTCGGGGTGGGGCAGGCCTACCTCGTCGGGGTGGTTTTCCTCGACCTCCTCGATTCCCCTCCACCTTTTCCGGAGCTGGTCGATGTGTCGCCGGCAGGTGCGGCCGTCGTCCAGCTCGACCTCGTAGGACCTTGGGCCGGTCACCCTCATGATCTTACCCTTGAGCCACTTCGGATCAGCCTGAAAGTTTAGCGCGAAAATCAAATCTCCGCAGGCGAAGCTTCTTGATGGCGGTGGTTTATTCGGCTTGTCTTTCGGGTTGTACATCGGGTGCAGGCGATCTAGCGGTGAGCGCAGCTTCCTCCCCATCAGTAGCTCTGCCGGGCTTTTCTTTGTTGTGGTGTGGGGAGTGATGTGTTGGGTCAAGAGGAACTGGTCGATTTGTTCCTGCCAGTCCCCATTTCCCATTCTGGTCAGTGTCTCTTTAGTTAGCCTCACCATTTTTTCGGCCTGTCCGTTTCCGGCCGGTCTGTAAGGGGCGATGAGTGCGTGCCTGATTCCGTGGCCGGCCAGGAACTCTTCCATCGCCTTCGCCGTCAGCTGAGGCCCGTTGTCGGAGACGAGGGTGTCCGGAAGGCCGTGCGTGGCGAAGAGTCGTCGTAGGGCTCTGATGGTGGCTTCCGTCGTTGTGGAGGGCATGGCTATAACTTCGAGCCACTTCGAGAATGCGTCGACCACGATCAGGAGGGATTTCCCATTCATCGGCCCGGCAAAATCGATGTGGATTCGCGACCACGGTCCGGATGGTTGTTCCCACTCAGTCGGCTGTGCTTGCGGGGGTGCTGGTCTCGTTGCCTGGCACGGGTCACATCTGGCAATCCACGCCTCAATGTCTTTGTCTAAGGCGGGCCACCAGACGTAACTCCGTGCTAGGGCCTTCATTCTGACGATCCCCGGGTGGCCGCAGTGGAGGGTTTGCAAAGTCCGTGTTTGTAATGAGGGGGGGATGACCACTCGGTCGCCCCAGAGGAGGCAGCCCTGCATTGTGGTGAGTTCTTGTTGCCTTCTCTGGTATGGGGTAAGTTCTTCCTTCTGGGCTTCTTCTGGCCAGCCCCGCAGAACCCAGGATAAAACTTGCCTGAGGATCCTGTCTTTTGCGGTGTGCTGTGCCACCGTGGATGAGGACACCGGGCTGGACTGGTCATCGTCGATGTGGTGGAGGCCGAGTGTGGGTGCTGGATCCTCGATCTGCTCTTTCAGCGGGCACCTGCTGAGGCCGTCGGCATTTCCGATGATTTTTCCGGGCCGGTGGACCAGGCGGTAGTTGTAGCCCGACAGGAAGATGGCCCAGCGTGTCATCCTGGGTGACATGAAGGTTGGGGTGGGTTTGTTCCCCGCGAGGAGGCCTAGCAAGGGTTTGTGGTCGGTGACGATTGTAAAAGTTCTTCCATATACGTATTCATGGAATCGCTTTACGCCCGCCACCATCGCTAGCGCCTCCTTGTCGATCTGGCCATAGTTCCTCTCGGCTGGTGACATTGTCTTGGAGAAGAATGCAATTGGTGCTTCTGTTCCATTCGGTAGTTGGTGGCTTAGGACGGCCCCGACCCCGTAGGGTGAGGTGTCGCAGGTCAAGGTTAACGGCAGCTCTCCGATGTACTGGATGAGGAGGCTGTCGGAGGATAGGAGTCTTTTGGCTTTCTGGAAAGCTTCCTCTTCTTCGCTCCCCCACTTCCAAGGTGCCGCCTTCCCTAGGAGTCGGTGTAGTGGTTCAGCAACGGTGGCTTTCTGTCGTAAGAACACACTATAGAAATTAAGTAGTCCCAGAAAAGCCTGAAGCTCCGTTTTATTTTTGGGGGCTGGAGCCTCGCGTATAGCCCTCACCTTGTTTTTAGTGGGGTGGATGCCCTGGCTATCAATTAAATAGCCCAGGAACTCGACTTCCCTGACTCCGATCACGCACTTGTCCCGTCGGACCCGTAGTCCCTTCGCCTGGAACCGCTGCAGGGCAAGCCTGAGCCGTTCCATTAGTTGGGATTCCGATGACCCTGAGACTAGGACGTCATCAAAGTAGGGCACTACCCCTGGAATGCCTTGGAGAAGGCGTTCCATCATCGATTGAAAGATCCCCGGGGCGGCACTGACTCCGAATTGGAGCCTGTTGCATTTAAAGGCGCCCCGGTGCGTGACAATCGTTTGCGCCTCCGCAGTTGTCTGGTCCACTGGCAGCTGCTGATATGCCTGCGCCAGGTCCAGTTTGGCGAAAATTGATCCTTTGCCTAGTGAGTGCAACAGATGTTGCACTACTGGCACCGGATATGCGCTCTGCTGCAACGCACGGTTGATTGTGCACTTATAATCAGCGCAGATGCGCACTGATCCATCTGGCTTCATGGGGGTCACAATGGGAGTCTCCCATGCAGCGTGATCGATCGGTTCGAGGATGCCCTGGGCGATTAGTTTATCCAATTGTGCATCCACTTTTGGTCTAAGGGCAAACGGGACTCTGCGGGGCTTTAGCCGAATTGGGTTGATTTGGGGGTCTAAATTTAGTGAAATGGGTTTCCCCAAGAATTTACCTAAGCTCCCGTCGAAGACGTCCTGGAAGTCTTCTAGGAGTTTGTCGAGTTGGCTAGTCCTGATTTGGTTTATTCCGCCAATGGTGAGCCCTAGTGGCCTGAACCACTCCACTCCAAGTAGGGTCGGTCGGGCGTCCTTGACGACGGCGATGGGGAGGTCTCCGTTGAAGTCTTTGTATCGCACCCTGATGTTTGTGCGTCCCAGGATGCCAATGGGGTGGCCACCGAAATCTACCAGCTTCGCCTGGATCGGCTTCAATTGTCCCTTGGAGATATTAGGCTGGAGCTTCTTTAGGTTATGCCAGGCAATGATTGAGAAAGGTGAGCCAGAGTCTATCTCCATGGGGCATGGTGCCCCTTCCACGTGGACGGTCACGTGGAATTTCTCGGATCCCTCAGCTGTGGTGTGGGCGATGGTCGTCTTGTTGACTTGCCGGCCGTTGGATTGCCGCTCGTCGTTCCGCCTCGGCTGTTGGGATCGTCTAGATGACCTTTGGTAATCGCGGTCCGCAGGTCTTTGCCGCTCGAATGTTGGTTCTGCCGCTCTGCAGGCCTCGGCGATGTGGCCCTTCCGTCCGCATCGGCGGCATGTTGCGTCTCGCCAGCGACATCTGGCGCGGGGGTGGTCTCCTTTGCAGCTGGCGCATCTGTCCTCTCGGTTGCCATCTTGTTGGTTTTCCCGCCTTTGGGGCCTCGTGACCTTATGGACGGCCATTTCTCCATCCGACTCCGAGCACGTGGAGATGTCCTCGGATGACTGTGGTTGGTCTCTGTGGATCTTGTGGATCCCTTTCAATCGTCGCATCGCTGCTGCCGCTCTGTCGGACGTTTCCGCCGCGGTTGCTTCTTCAATAACGTCCTTGAGGGAGATCTTTTTCCAGCTGAGGAACTTCTTTTGGACTGAACAGTCCCTCATGCCGAAGACGATCCGGTCTCTCAGCTGGACGTCCACATTTTCGAACTCGCAGCTGGCCACGATCTTCCGGAGCGCCGATACGAACTCCTTGAAAGTTTCCCCTTCGTGCTGATTCCGTTGATGGAATTCGAAGCGGTTGGCTAGGGGAGTGCTCGTGGGCGCGTAGTGTTCCTGGAGGACGTCTTGGAGCTCGGACCATGGCATCTGTTCGATGTCTCTGGGTGCCACGAGGTCCATCGCCATCTCCAGAACTTCGGATCCGCAGTGGGCCAGGAAGAGAGCCCTCTTCCTGTTGTCGTCCAAGTCGGTGAAGCCGCTGCCCGCCAGGAATTGTCGGAATCGCACCATGAAGGACTTCCATTTTTCCTGGCTTGGATTGAATGGAGCCAGAGAAATTTGGGGTCCAGACATGGTTCAGTGACTTTGCTCAAGTGCTTCAGCTCTTGGATGGCGGTAGCAGTCGTGCTGTTGTTCGTCGGTTCTTCTTCAGTCCTTCGTCGCCAGTGTTAGCTCGGCGCCGGAAAGAAACGCGACTCAGCTGTTCGTTCAGAACCTTTATTTAGAGTGCAAACTGAACTGCCGGATGGGCTGCTGAGCCTCCTTATATCCTGCTCAGGCATGCCCTCCGGCCAATGACAACAGTTTAAATCTCCCGCCGGTGGGATCGACCAATCCCCCGGCGGATGTCCTTATAAGGACATAACATAGATAAATTAAATCAATGACACTGCTGAATATTTATTAATAATTATTGCTGTAATTTTTTATTAGTACTAATATTAATATCACAGTACTTTGGTGGAAATACTGCTTTTTCATTTCATTTTCATTAAATGTTAAAAATTCCTTAGAACGTATGAAAAGTGCAAGAACAGTTTACAGGGAACTTTTTTTTTTTAATCAAATGGTGGCTTCATGCTATTAGCTGAAGAAAGATTCTGCAATGTTGTCCTTGACATAGTCTTCAGTCTCAAACATCTCCTTTGAGCTTGGCATTGCAGAGACATCCCTGTTCTGGATTAGAAGGAAACAGATAATTTAAAGAGAGCAGAGATGCTCACTTGGCACCTGGCGGCAGCAGCAGCTTACAAAAACATACTCTTTTCCTTGCCCATTTAAGTGCCAAATCATCTCTTTTTCTTAAAATCTGCAACCCTGCAGCTGTGAATTGGCCAATGCTTTTACAGATATATTAATGTTTGCTTAAATTTCTCCACAACGGAGCAAAGAGGTGGCAAAAGAATTCATTTAAATGATCTTGGATCTTCAAGATCTATTAAGTGTATTTACCTTCCTAGCCTTTCATCCTTCCTTCTTGATGAAATTATACAATTTACATTTTGCAGCTAACCTCAAAGAGGGAGGCTGCTGAATGCATCCGGTAGAAAATGGAAAAGGGCATTGCAAGATTCACCACAATGATCCAAGGTTCAAATCCAAAAACCATTTCTTCCAGGCCATTGTCATATTCAGGGCGGCAACCAAAAGCTTGTGGAATCCAAAGCTATAAAGAAGAACATTTTAAAAAAATAAATCTAGATTAAAAATTTCCATGAGATTATACTGGGAACAATATTTTTCAGCTTGATTCATATAATTTAACTAAAAATTCAGTTGCAGAATTCTAAATTTTGTTTTGTATTGTGTATTTGTTCACATGGTCATGTAATCTTTGTCCTGGTTTCAAAATCTTTTTCTTAGGTTTAAAATTATATCCTGAAAAAACAACAGAACTTAATATTAATTGAACAAAATAAATAATTTTAATAATAGCTATGAGAAGCAAGGGCACTCATTGTACTTCATAAGCCGTTGTAGGGCATAACTGACCTTGTCAGACACAGCATCTGGCTTTTTTTTTTTTTTTTTTTGCAACTGCTAGTACATGATTTTTTTTTCTGGACCAATCACTTCATGATCTCCTAGGACATTCTAAAAATATTTTATTATTAAATGCATTTACCTCTCTGACCTCACTATTGTTGCTTTTAATGCTATATCTGATTGGTCTACCAAGGTACCCTCATGCTGTTTTAATGACTTGTCTACAGTGAAATTTAGTTATTTTATCCTAAATGGAATCCAGCAGTAGTGTTGCTAGGAACATGTTCCTTGACCTTTATCATTACAAACTGCCAAGATCCAGCCACCTTAGAAATCCTGCATCCCTATCTTGTATTTTCCATAGAATCACAGATGCAAAGTTGAATGGGACACCAGAAGCATCTTGTGCAGAAATCCATCACATCAGCATCCCTCATCTCCAGCCTCTAGCCTCCCACCCCCCAGCATATGAAACTCCATCATTCCGTGAGGGTTGCTCTTTTGCTGGTAAATGGCTGTTACTGTTACTCGTCCTATTTTTCCCTACTGCAACAACCTAGGGAGCTTCCCAGCTAAGGGGTGGGGGAGAGACTTTAACCTGGGTCTCCCCATTCCACTATGCAAATTTAGAACAACTCCAAACATTTCAGCCTTGTTGGATGGAAAGAAACTGTCTAGAGCTTTCCAATGGGCTAGCCAGGTAATTAAATTATTGATATAGAGAGGACAAGATTGTTCAAGACATACTCAGTTTGAAATTTATCAGAACTGGAGCCAAAGAGGGTTTTGGAAATCTTCACACTTTGCTGCTCTTATGAGCAGACATAGGAAGGATGATTACATCCATGTTCTTATTTCTTTTCTTATGAACAGGTTTGCTTATTTTGTAGACCTGTTAGAACTGAAGTAATCACTTTTTGTAGAGAAAAATGTCACTGTCTCAAAAAACGTTCCTTTCTTTACCAGTCTTCAACCTTTGAAAGCATGTGTGTGTGGGGGGGGGGGGGGAGTACCGTATAGAATATAGAATGTAGAATGGTATCAATTTTAACCTGCTACTTAGAGAAAACTCCTGGGGCATTTATAGTCTCTTGAATGAAAGGACTGAACTGATTATTCCCAATATTTGTTCTTTTTTATATTGGTATATCATACACATTTGTAGGATGACTCAAGGGCTTGATGTGTTTCCCTTTCCTTTTTAGTACTGGGCGAGTATCTGTTCGGGGTTAATCATCAGTACATTTATATCTCCATCATAACTTGTACAGGTGAAGTTACTGATATATTGACCTCATGTTTAGATCTGTTTGCTCCCCCCACCCACCAGGGTCAGGGACATTATTGGTCTTGGAGAGGGCTTCACTTGCCCAGTCAAGATTGATGTGCAACTTGGGGGTCCTTCTGGATTCATATCAACTGTTTGAAGAATGGGTGGCAGCTGTGGTTAGGAGGGCCTTTGCCGAGGTTCATCTGGTGTGACAGTTGCACCTTTTCTTTGACCAGGAAGCCCTTCAGATAGATATTCATGGTCTAATCACATAGATTACTGCAATGTGTGTTTACACACGGATGCTCTTGAAAACCATCCAAAAACTACAGCTAGTACAAAATGCAGCAATGTAAGCAATAATTAGAAATATATTTTGAAATATATTTTAGCTACCATATGGAAACCAAGAGATGTAGGCATTCCCTTAGAATTGGGCAGATAAGGTTTCAGCAAATCTGGGAGAGGTCAGCCTTATGCTGCTTTCTGCAGTGAAAAGACTCTAAACTTAATACCTCCCTCAGTCTAACTGGACATTCCACCACAATTTTGCTGCTGCTGTTATCTAATGGTCCTTCAGATTTCTGCAGTCCAGATGTGATGACTTCCAATGGAAGACCACTTCTTTCTAAACAGAATACTTTTTTACAGCCATTTCTGAATGTACCTTCAAGCCTTCAAATGATTATTAATCCTTCAAAAACTGTTTTGTTTCTAAAATGCAGTGCCTTGGAAGAATTGATGAGCCATAGCAAAAATCTCAGCTAACTAGAAAATCATATTGAATTATAGGGATGTTTATTGTGGTGCACTGATTTTGCTTTTAATAACATTTAATCTGTTTTTATAAAAATTTATAAATAAAAATTTAATGTGTCTAGAAGTTAATTAGAATAATTTGTAATTCAACTGCAAAGCAAAGTTTAGTAAAAGTTGAAAATGTTGACTTAAAATGTATCAGTCAGCTGGCTAATATGGTATGGTTAAGTAACCCCTAGTGCAGTGATGGTGAACCTTTTTGGTGTTACATGCCAAAAGTCCGAACACACAAATGTTATTGTGCTCACGCGTGCCAGCACCCATAATACAATGTGTGCCATTTGCGTATATTCGCATGAATTCCCCACGCTCCCCGTGCATGCAGCCCCTCACATCCTGCACTGTGCACGCACACACCCCCCACACATACGCCAATTTTTCCAAGAGGACTGGCGCGCCTCTTACCAGAGGACAACCAGATATAAGCCCCTTCACTGGCGAGACAGCTGTTACCTGGCCGGCGGCAGCACTCTTAGCCCCACCACCTCGGCAGCGCAATTTGCTGACCATGGATGCTCCAAATGCACAGCCTTGCCTGGGCTCCTCCCTGCTGGGAGCCGCAGGCCAACCAGGTGTGGCTGATGGTGCTTTGGCAGACCAGCAGCCAGTGAGGGTGGGATGGTGGTGGGCTGCCTGCACAGATGACCCCGAGACGCCCCTCTTGGCTCACTCCACCAATCACACAGGTCCCCTGGGCTGTGGGCATTGATGCACTGTCTCTGGTGTTACTCCTCCTCACTATACCAGAAGAGCAGTAGCAGCTGCAGGGGGAAGGGCAAGAGCGACTGGCTGGCTCAGGCACAAGGGACAGAATTTGTTGGCAGCCGCAGCCCAGCCAGCAAACGATGCCCCATGCACCTGAGCCAGCTTTTTGCTCTTGCCCTTCCCCCTGCAGCTGCTGCTCTTCTGGTGTGGGGCAGCTGTGCAGGAGACAGTGCAGTAATGTCCACATCCCAGGGAATCCGTACGGCTGGTGGAGCGAGCCAAGAGGGGTGTCTCAGCCCCACTTTGACGGTGGCCATGGGATCATCTGCACAGGCAATCCACCATTATCCTGCCCTTACCAGCTGCTGGTCCACCAAAGCCCTGCCAGCCACACCTGCTCAGCCTGCAGCTCCCAGTGGGGAGGAGTCCAGGCAAACCACACGTTTGGAGCTTCCTCGGCTGGCACATGGTGCTGCCAAAGTAGTGGGGCCAAGAATGCCACCACTAGCCGGGGAACAGTGACTCCCAGTGAGGAGGAGCCCAGGCAAGGCCGCGCGTTCGGAGCTTCACTGGCTGGTGCATGATGATGCCGAGGTGACAAGGCCAAGAGTGCTGCCACTAGCTGGGGAACAGCAGCTCCCTGCAGGGAGGAGCCCAGACCACTGGGTCATCTGCACAGGCAGTCAACCACCACCATCCCGCCCTCACCAGCTGCTGGTCCACTGGTGCTCCAGACCACCTGGGGCCATGCAAGTAGTTTGTGCGGGCAGGGAAGGAGGGAACCTTGCTCCGTTCCCTTAGGAAGTGATCGCAGGGATCCTTCCTCTGCGTCCTTTGGCATGCACGCTTGTTGCTGGTCTTTGTGCATGCATGCATGCCAGAAACCAAACCACCTGGATGGTGTGCATGCACACTCTAGAAAAAGGAAGATCATCATCCTAAAGCGTGCATGCGCAATGGGCGGCTGCTCTCCCAGTTTCCAGCATGCCCATGCACATGAAAACCAGTTGGCTGGTGCACCAGAACCCAGAAGAGCAACGGGCAACAGCTCCGCGTGCCTGGAGAAATGGCTCTGCGTCCCACTTCTGGCACACATGCCATAGGTTCGCCATCCCTGCCCTAGTGCCTATAGATGATAATAAAGGAGATAATATCTTCCTTTGGGGGGAGTATGCTTTGCCCAGCAGAACTGTGTTTATTTTGTAATTTTAAAACATTCCTGCTTCTCAATTCTTATCCCTTTTGAGAATGATGCTTGGTTGCTGATTTGTGAGTAGAAACTGAAGTGTTTTTTATTACACTAATTTGGCTTGGTTGGTTTAAGAGCAGGGTACAAACAGTTAACCAGTTCAAAAGTTGCTTACTCTTTGTTAGATAAAAGGACCAAGGACAAAATGTCCAACAGTTCATCAGGCCTCTGGTGGTTGTGATCATACAGCTTGACAAGTTACATGGGTAGGAAGAATTTCATCTTCTGATTTCTCTTAACATTAACTTCTGCTGAAATTAATGTTAAAGGCAAAACACACTGAGGGCAATTGTCCCACTACAGAAATAAATTGCATTATTTTAAATACTTACTGAGAGATTACACAAGAACAAAAATACAGCAATATTCTTCAAGGTACTTCTTTTGTTGTTGACAGAAAAGTTTCTCAGAGTGAATGAAAAATCTGGAGAGGATGCAGGGACTGGAATCTTGCTCTGATTGATGTTTTCATAGAAAGCACAACTGGAACTGTTCTCAGATGGATAACTATTTCCATAAAATGTGGATGACAATTTTCCATTTGTTCCATTATAGATTTCTTTGTAGGAAGCTGCAGGGGAGAGATTGCTTCCACTAGACACTGTTAATATTCGCAGAGTTTTAATGTCATCATTGCTCTTGTCATGCTCATGATGTATAGATTCAACTATGAAGAGGTTCTGGATATATTTCTCAATGATAACAAGTACAGAGTAGGGCAAACTGAACCATGTATATGCTGGATGGGACTGAGCACAGATAATTGCAAGAATAGAACCCCAAGAAAGAAGCCAGGAGCCCGAAGCTGTCCCCACCAAGAGGTCTGCATCAAGTTTTCTAGCTGGATTTTTAGAAATATCTAGTGAATTGTCTTCAAGTCTATAGATTAGAATTGCCACAATGCCTGCTGCACACATAAGTGCCAGTACTGTGATGGCATACAAGTAAAACATAATAAGTGCTAGTTCACTCTTTAATTTTGAACGTCCAATCTGAATAAGATAAACAACTACAACTGTTATTGTTGTAATAAATACTACTAGACCTAAGATGCTGCCTATTGCTGTGCCCTGAAACTTGAATGGCATCTTATGTGGCTGTAGGTATTCTACTTTACGCCCAATGTTTTTCCAGACCACGTACAGCATTGTGGATGCTAAAATGTGATACTCAATATTGAAGGGGTATAAATAATATATTCCTTGGGAAAATATGGAACAGAGAGTGTTGTAGGTACAGTTGCAAAGTGGTGTATGATCATCCAGCTCTATGCAGAAAGAAAAGAAAAAGATAATTAAAGCATTTCTTAGTCTTAAACGAATTCCTATCTAAAAATTCCTAAAACAAGATAGAAATACTGTTATATTTTAGCATAATATATTATGAACTTATACAGGCAGTCATCAACTTACAAAAGTTCATTTAATGACTGTTCGAAGTTACAACCGCATTGAAAAAAGTGACTTTTGATCATTTTTCACACTTATGGCCATTGCAGCATCCCCATGGTCACATGATCAAAATTCAAAAGCATGGCAACTGACTCATAGTTATAACAGTTACAGTGTCCTGAGATCATGTGATCCCTTTTTGTGACCTTTTAACAATCAAAGTCAATGGGGAAGTCAGATTCATTTAACAACCATGTTAAGTGGTTAATTAACTGCAGTGATTCGCATAACAACTGGCAAGAAATGTCATAAAATAAGAGTAAAACTCACTTAACAACTCAACAAAATTCAATTTAGCAACATAAATTTTTGGCTAAATTGTGGTTGTGAGTCGAGGACTACCTGTAATAATAAATACTATATAGTATTATAGTACTTATTATTACAGGTAGTAATTTGTCAAGGACAAATAATATTCAGATCTTAAATAAGATATGACAAGTCTCTTAAAGTAATATTTTTTATCAAATTTGTATGCTAAGCTGTGACAAAAAGTTAACAGAATAAAAGAGTTGGAAGGAACCTCATAGGTCTTCATAGGACCTCATAGGACCTCATAGGCATCCTGCCATCAAAGGAGAAGGAAAGGAGGAGAAATTTGGGGCAATCTACACCTGTGTATCAAATGATGGGAAATGGGTAATGGGAGCTGACATGTGAAGACAGGTGCTGTTTGTACAGGTTACTGTGGGCATCTTCAAGGCTCCTTGCCCTGGGTGTGAAATTTCAGTAGCCTGAACAACCCAGAGCTTCCCAGAATGTCACAATGATCCCAGATTGGGTGGAACGGACTAGACATTGGCAGGGGGAGGGTTGGGGAATGTTGAATTTGGCTCTTTGTATCAGTGAGCAGGAACTTCGGATTCTGCCTCACCTTCCTGCAATCAACATCTTTAGTAAAAGTTATTTTCATTTCAATCAATTGGAGTCAAGAGTCTACTTTCCTAAATGATTGTTTGGGGGCAGGTCTGACATTAAGCAGAATCTGCGATTTTGGTCAACCTGGAGAAGATGTTACCTCTACTGTGGGGACCGTACACACAATGTCAACTAAAGGGAGCAACCAGGAAGAAATTGAAACCAGGGAGAGGTGTCATTGAGGCCACCTTTTGGAGCACTGGATCTTTCTGAGTGGCATGGGGAGGATGACCCGCAGAGGCCCCAATAGTTCCTAGGGCTTGGAAGAAAAGAGAAGTTAGTAGAGAAACCCCATGAGATGACATTCACGAGTGGGGACAGGGGGAGGCACCAACATGGAAATCAAGCCGAGCTGGAAGAACTGGATGAAGAAGGTGATGAGGAGTGTGGGGAAAGTGATCGAGTGGACTGGATGATGGACCAGGCCATAAAATTCAAAAGGGGCAACCTGATGTGCATCTGCCCCCTCACCACAGCCAGTGACAGAACATCCATTCCTGCTGTGACGGCCGGCACCTGAGCCCAACAGCAGCGGCTGCAACCACCCTAGTGCTGGGGGTGGCTGTCCAGCAGAGAGTACCTGCAGGACTAGCCCCAAGTAGAAGGGTCTGTAACACACACACATACATCCTGGGTGTGAAGTTTAATGGAGACTCGCAGCAACAGGGATTCTTCCTGGCCCAAGTCTGCATGTCTGGACATACATGGTGGACTATGGCCCAGAAATACCCACCAAAGGAATCAAGGTGAGATGGCTCTGGCACCTTTAGTAGACATCTCTAATAAAAAGGAACTTTGAGGAACTGCTGGCCTTGGAGTCTTCATTGGTTGGGGGGGGGGTGGCATAAAGACTCAGGGAAGATGGAAGAAAGAATGGCGACTACTGAGGGAGCTACCAGGACTGGGTCGGAGGTCCTCTATTCCCCCTCTGAGCCTGTTGTGGCTACAGTGGCCACAAAGAGCCGGTGCCTTGGCACGTCGCTCAGCTGGATCCTTACTTTGTGGGAAACATATGGGGTGAAGCTGCGGGAGCTGCGCTGCCCCAAGAGTTGGTGATTGGGGCAATGTCTGGGTTTCCGTTTTCACTGCAAGAACCACAGATGGGGCAAGCAGAGCGGAGCAAGCCCAGGAGTGCAGCTTTGAGTGGAGAGTGACAAGACCTCCTGAGCGCAGTGATTCCTGGGAGTGGGTTCTCCTGCAATCAGGAGTCAGTTGCTAGCGGGCCTCCCAGAGCAATTTGATCAACTCAGCATGGGCAGCATCATGCAGCCACCACCTATTGGCCAGCCTGGCTGGGTCCTGACTCAGCTCATGTTCACCTTCCTGGGCCTGGGAACCATGACCATCCAGAGTAGAGTGTAGGCTTCATTCCACTCAGTGTGAAGCAGATCACACCTTAGCCTCTCCTGTCGGGCCTGGTCTACTGGAATGACAGCTCCTGCTGGGATTGGTGCGGCACCGCAGCAAGGCCTGCTAAGGCACTCAAACCCAGGACTGTGAGGAGAGACATTGGGGCTGCTGAGACCCCACCCCCGCACCAGCTAGTCCTGAGAGATTGGCCTGAATGCCTCCTTGTCCACTAGTTCAAGGAGGCCCTAGACCAGGACCTCAGCAAGCTTGCAGCATCAGGGGAGTTCTGGACCGTATACAGGACTGGTACAATATAGCCGTGACAATGGACTTTGAGATCCATCTGCACTAGAAGCCTACCCTGGAGAAACCAATCAGGAGGACCCTGGGTCACTGAGCCCCTGTAAAGCTAGCTGAAGCACCACAACCCGCCAGGGATGATCAAGTGCTTCAGATGTGGCCAACATGGGCACTGGGCATCCGAGTGTCTGACTCCCACTCCAGTCCCTCACCTCCAGACCCCATTGGCCTCCCGTGGAAGGAGGACCCCAAGAAAGCTTCCAGACAAGGGGAGAATCACCCAACAAGCCCTTGAGGTCCCTCTCCCCCCCAGCCAGGAGTGAGGAAACTCCAGCTTTAGAAACCCTTCGGGGCTCTGCCAGTGAGGACAGCAGTGAAGAGGACCCAATGGTAAGTGAAGCCACCCCTTCACTCTCAAGACCTGAATAGCAGTGCCAGAAACGGGTCTAGGGGAACATAGAAGCCATCATAGACTGCACCAGGTTCCTGATCAGCCTCCCCATTGTCCAACTGTTAGGGATAGGCACAAAGCCCTTCTGCACCCCATACACTTTGAGCAAGTTGATGGGATACTACTAGATGGAGCCCCAGCCACTTTAGTCATGGAGCTCATTAGGCTGGAGATGGGGCACCACCGGGAGCTTATCCAGTTTGTAGTAGCCCCCAAGATGACCAAGTCAATTATACTAGGGCTTGCTTGGCTAGACAAGTGGGGGCCGACCATCACATTGGAAGATGTGTACCAAAAGCTAAGAATAGTCATTGGAGCGCTGTCGTCAATCCCGCCAGACAATTGCCAACAAGGAAAAGTCCCTGGCGACCCCAGTCGGTGGGAAAACATTGCTGCCACCTTGGATGGGCTCCCTGGCTGCGCATACATGCCCAAGGAATATTGGGATTTGGCGGATGCCTTTAGCGAACAGGACTGCAACTTCCTCCCCTCCCCGCAATAGACTGCGTGATTGAATTTGTGCCAGGACCCAAGCTGCCAAAGCCAAAAATGTACCTCATGACACCAAAAGAAATGGCCAAATTGAGGAAATACATCTAAGCCAATTTGGCTAGAGGTTTCATTTGGCCCAAAAAATCCAAAGTGGCAGCTCCCATGTTGTTCAAAGAGAAAAAAGAAGGGGGGAATGAGGTTTTGTGTTCATTTCCATGGAATTAACACCATTTGGAAAACACCTATCCTTTACCCCTAATGGAGGACATGCTGGACTTCCGGTTTGGCATCGTGGCGAGACAGTCAGGGAATTAGTGGGCTCCATGAGCGCTGCGAAAACCCCGGCTGCTGAACCACTGCCGATGGGTCTTCAGACCGGAACTGTCCTGTAGGAACGGGGAAGAAAGAGATGTGCCTTGGTCGACTGAGAGGAACAGGCAAGTTCCTCGTAGGTCAGAGGGAACTCTGTGAGTCAGCAGTGGAGGGCGGCAGCCATGGCGGCTGCCACAAAGCTGGGACAACCGGACTAAGTGTAGCTGGAGAGAAGAAAGAAACGGAACGGAGTCTTTTTGAAGCCGGGTGAGTGACAGCCAACTCAGGCTTGAATAACAAGAGAAACATCTTACAATTATAAGACTCCCTAATGTGTAATAGTGGCTAAGGAGCAGGGGGCAAAGAAGATTTTGAAATGTAACTTTGAAGTGATAAAAACCCAATGGAAAATTGATTTTTGAACGAACTATTTGGAAACTTTAAACAATTAGATATGGACAAAGGATCGGAAAGAAATAAAGAGATCCTTTTTTTCTCCCCTTTCTTTTTTAAATTGCAAGAAAAACGGAATGAATAATAAGCTTTAAAAAGAGAAAAAAGTGATGTATAAATAAAAGGGGAAAAAAGGAAAAAAGAAGTGAGAAGGGCTATTTTAATTTGGACTGGACTTTAAATATGATCTGATATTTTTAAACTGAAAAAGGAAAAGGAAAAGAGAAGCTAAGTAAGATCGTGATGTAATTGCAATAAAATGGATACTTGTTAAGCAATTGGAAATTGTGGATTGCAGAGAGACACCATCTGGAGTACAAAGGAACACTACAACTTGGTTCTTTGTTTTGGAAAATTGTGAACTTTACAGATAACAACTGCCCCCACCTTATTGGCCTTCCAGAAAGCGGTGAAGACCTGGCTTTTCCAGCAGGCTTGGGGCCGTTGATCTTGCTACGGCAATCTTGCGAGACCCAGCCATGGAATGGAATGTATGGTTTTTAATGTTTTCTTTAAAAAAAATTACGGGATATTGTTTGCATTGTTTTTTTGCTGTAAGCCGCCCAGACTCCCTAGGGAGTTGGGTGGCATAGAAACGCGACAAATAAATAAATAAATAAATAAATAAATAAACAAACAAACAAACAAACAACCATGAGAATTTGTGGAGGAGGGTTTTCTTGTCTACAAGAGGTTTGACTTTTGGAGAAATAAAAAAAAGAAATAGAAGGGAATACAATGGAACTTGTATAATTGGAATAATTATCTGACTTGGAGAACGGAAATAAGAGAAATAACTATAATGTTGCATAAAGGACAAAAAGTCAAGGATATAAAAATTGAAATGGAGTATACAAGAGTGGACAAGAAAATGAAGATGGAGAAATAAGACATAGAAGTGGAAAATAAAGAAATTATTATGTGAATAAATAATTAAACATGTGAACGGTAATAATAAAGGTCTCTAGAGATTATATTGAGATTAACAATAACATAATGATGACATAATGATATATATATACATATATACATATATACATATATACATCATATATACATATATACATCATATATACATATATACATATATACATATATACACATATACATATATATATATATATATATATATACACACACACACACACACACACATATATATATTCTTTAGCCAGGTTTTTCCTACGTAAATCAAGTGTCAACTTGCAAAGCTTTCAAGTTGCCATGAGGGAGGGAGGATTGGTAGAGCTGATTGAGTAACTGAAGTTACATTCCATACATGCTTCCTGACCACAATCAGAGGGAGGGCGTTGAATTTCACAGCCAGCCAAAGTGGTTAATTGGATAATGTGATTTATGACATGGCCAGGGAGGAGGGGAGAGACAGGATCATAGGGGAACGTAAATCTCCGTGGGATTAGTTCTAACTGCATCCAAATATTGCTGGAATGGTGCTCCTAATAAATGACTGTATTTCTTTTGAAGTTTGGCTCATGGCTCCTGAATTAATTAGGGTGTCTTTCGGAAACTTCACAGACAGTTAGAACTACTTTTAAAAATCTATCAAGATTACCAGGTTTCCTGAATCCTGGACTCTCTAATCGCTCCCCAATGTCTGGGCTGCTGGGAGGAAAAATCAGGCAACCATGGCCAAAGACAGGCTATCTGAAGAGAGCCTAATTGCAGCCTCCCTCGGACATCAAAGCTGAGATGCCTGCTCCAGCGGTGGAAGCAAGAAAAGATTAGTACTGATGGGAGTTAATCTCTAAGGCAGCTGAAATCGAGTTCTCCCACCCCAATGCCCAGAAAAAGGGGAAGTCCCTGAGCGAGTTGGGAAGAGTGGAGGTTGGACTGGAAACAAGCCAGACTCCCAAAGCCCCTGGGGAGTTCCAGAGAGCAGCCTAGGGAGGAATTTGACCAAGCCACACTTCCTGATGAGGGGCCGTCATGAAGGCCAAAGGAGAGGGGAGGAGCAGTGGATCCCTTTGAAGTGAGGAGAAGCAGACAGGAGCACAGTTCCCCTTCTCCACCCATCAAAAGGAAGCCGCAACCAGTGTCTTTCCCACGCAGCAGGCAGGCTGTCCAGGGCAGACAAATCCCTCTCTCCCTCCAAACTAGAGCTGAGGAAGAGGGCCAGCTACATCAAATGCAAGCATACAGAGGCCAACAGGGGGAGAGAGGAGCAGTGCTGAATGAACTGCCCCAGTTCAGAGGGAAGTTTGATGGGGACTCAGACCAGCTAGCTCTATTCCTTGACTCAGCTGAGATCCACCTACAATGTTATAGACATCTCTACTCATCCCCCAGAGCCATGGTGAATACCATCGCAGAGGGGCTAGAGGGGAAAGCAAGGGAATGGCTAGCAGCCCTCCACAAGAGGAAAGCCCGCCAACTGCAAGACATAGATGACTTCCTACGACTGCTAGAGGCCAGATTCGAGGAGGCAGAGGAAGACCTGTATGCAGAGGATGAGCTGAGCTATCTAAAGCAGAGGGGCCGTCCCATTAAAGAGCACATCCATGAATTTAGGAGAGTCATTGGGAGGCTACCCCCTTTGTCAGAGCAGTTGCTAGTGCACTTTTTCAGAACAAGCGTGGACAGCCAAATTGCCCAGGTAACCACTTACTTGGACATCCCAAACCAGCTCTCTGAGTGGTTCCGAGTAGCAATAAATATCAACAGTGGATTGCCAAAGTGGAGGGGGGGGGAATACCAGGCAACGATGACCAGTTGCCAGAATCCTATGATAGCGAGGACGAGGGCAAAAACGACCCAATGGTTAGTGGACCAGTCCACCCTTTCATTTTCCCAATATGCCTCACAGCCCCAAAAACAGGGACCCAGGGGGCCTTTCAAGCCCTGATAGATTCAGGCTGCACTAGATGCTTGATCAACCTAACCACAGTCTTGAAACTGGGGATCAGAGCAAAAAGACTGACCCACCCAATCCGCTTTGAACAGGTTAATGGGTCCCTAATGGGGGGAGCCTATGCCACTCACCTGACCGAACCAGTGAGGCTAGAGCCTGGGAAGGCTAGAGCACTGGGAAGTAATTCGATTTGTAATAGCCCCCAAAATGACAGATCCAGTCATACTGGGACTCTCATGGCTAGACAAGTGGGGACCGACCATCTGGTGGCAAGGGGGTACCTGCAGACTGAGAACAGCAAGGGGGCCCCAACCCCTTCCACACCGGCGAGCAGAAATACTGCCCATGCAAGGAACCCTCCAAAAGAGCACACCAGAACAACTGGCAGCCACATCTGACAAAACCCCAGAGACCGAACAGATCCCAAGGGAATATCAGGACCTTTCAGAAGTATTCAGCAAGGCCGAGTGCAACGTCCTGCCTCCCCACCGCAAGACAGATTGTGCAATCGAAATCATCCCTGGCGCAAAACTACCCAAGCCCAAGCTATATGCCATGACACCTTGGCAAATGCAAGAAATGTGCAACTACATAGACAAAAACCTAGAAAGGGGGTTCATTGAACCAGCCAAACCACGGGTCGCGGCGCCAGTCCTCTTCAAAGAAAAAAAAGATGGGACTATGAGATTGTGTGTCGACTTTTGAGGTATCAATGCAGTGTGAGTACACAATCTATATCCCCTCCCCCTCATGAAGGACATGCTATCTCACCTGGCCAAAGGAAAATTCTTCACCAAACTAGACCTCAGAGAAGCATACTACCGAGTACGCATCAGGGAGGGAGACAAGTGGAAAACAGCATTCAATTGTCCCCTAGGGAGCTTCCAATTCAAGGTGATGCCTTTCGGACTGCAGGGAGCCCCAGCAGTGTTCATGCAATTAATAAATGAGGTGCTGCATAAGCACCTCTACAAGAGGGTTCTCGTCCACCTAGATAGCATCCTTATTTACACTGAGACCATGGACGACCACATACCCATTGTCCACCAGGTACTGGAAAAACTTCTGGCAGCCAACCTGTATGTCAAGCTGTCAAAATGCGAGTTCCACCATGCACGGCTAGACTACCTGGGTTATCAAGTGTCAAATGAGGGAATAGAGATGGATCCATCCAAAGTGCAACCAGTCCTAGGCTGGCAATCCCCTCGCACCCGTAGACAGCTACAAAGCTTCCCAGGGTTCACGAACTTCTATAGGCAATTTATCCCCTCCTTTGTGAAGATTGCCAAACCCATGATGGACCTCCTAAAGACAGGAAGCCCAGGAACAAAACCCCACCTGGGACAACCTCTACAGTGGGACCTAACCTGCCAAGAGGCATTTGAAACACTAAAAGAAATGTTTGCGAAGGAACCAGTGTTGAAGCATCCTGACCCTGAACAGCCCTTCATCATCCAAGCAGATGCCAGCGATGTGGCAGTTGGAGCAGTGCTACTCCAAAGAAATAGTCAAGGAAATCTACAACCCTGCGCCTACACTTCCTGCAAGCTCACAGACACAGAGAGACGATGGGCAGCATGGGAAAAGGACACATTTGCAGTGAGATGGGCACTGCTAACCTGGCGACACCTGCTGGAAGGGGGTCAGAAACCGTTCAAAGTCTGGACTGACCACAAAAACCTGGAGGCCCTCAGGACCTCTCCCAAACAAGTCCGTTGGGCTCAATACTTCAACCGCTTCGACTTCGTGCTAAAGCACATTCCAGGGGAGAGGAACTTTCTAGCCGATGCCCACTCCCGCATGCCCCAGTACAAATGTGAGCGGGAGCAGGTAGTGGACACCATCGTTCCCCTTACCCAAACAGCGGGCCAAGTAACCACCAGACAACAATGCCACAACCAGCACGACCGACCAAAAAGCGATCTAACAGCAAAACTCAAAACTGAACTGCTGGCAGACCCCTGGTTCCAAGACAATCAACACATTCTGACAAAAAGGGATTACCTTGCATGGAAGGGGACAAAGCTCTATGTCCCATAATCCCTATGCACCCTGATCCTCCAGAGGAGCCACGACGTTAAACCAGCAGACCACTTCGGATTCCTAAAGACTTTACACTTAGCACAGAGGAAGTTCTGGTGGCCCAGCATAAAGAAAGACGTGGACAATTATGTGAAAAGTTGCACCATCTGCGCCATGATGAAGAAATGACCAGGAAAACTCCCTGGACTGCTACAATCAGTAGCAGAGCCTACAAGACCATGGGAGGACATTGCAATGGACTTTATAGTGGAGCTGCTGAAAAGTGGGGGAAACACGATGATCTGGACTGTAATAGATTTATTTTCCAAACAGGCACACTTCATACCCTGCAGCGGACTACCCTCAGCCCACCAGTTGGACAAACTGTTCCTGAAACACATCTACCACCTCCATGGAGTACCAAGAAGAATTATCTCTGACAGAGGGGTCCAGTTCACGGCTAAGTTCTGGAGGGAGTTCCTACGGTCCATTGGGTCATCCCAGGGCCTTAGCTCAGCCTTTCATCCGAGCACCAATGGGGGAGCAGAGAGACTGAATGCCATGGTAGAGCAGTACTTGAGGTGCTACGTGAACTATCAGCAGTTCAATTGGGCGGACCTCCTGTCTTTCGCTGAGGTCGCATATAATAATGCTGTTCACAGTAGCACGGGGCTAACCCCTTTTAAGGTAGTGAGCGGCATGGGAGCCTCCCTCCTCAGTCAGCTTGACCGATTGGATGGTGACACTGAAAGCAACCTGGAAGAATGTCAAGAAAGTGCTAGCTAAAGCAGCGGAGACCTATAAGAAACAGGCAGACAAACACCAAGCTCCCCAAAGGCCATTTCAATTGGGGGAGAAAGTTTACCTCTCCACAAAATATCTGAGGTTAAAACTTCCTAGCAAGAAATTGGGACCAAAGTTTATGGGCTGTCCGACCAACCAACCATATTAATAGTGTATTCTATGGTTCTTAATATAACAAATATTCCAGTTGTGCTAAAAAAAAGATGAAACATAGGGTACAATAATTGAAAATTTCTGCATCCTCTACAAATGTGGAACCAAAAGGAAAGAAGTATATAATGGAATCCATGGCTGCCAAACACCACCTCCATCAGCTTTACAGATGGCAACGAAGCTGGCTCAATTATGGATCACTGCACTACCATGGTGGCTGATTAGCAAGAGCATCGTAGACTTGGCAAGTCCTTCACCATCAGCAAAATTAGGAAATATATAACATATATTTTATATGATCAAGTCAGGAAAGTAAAGGCTCAGAATGAACAAAGACTTGCAACAAAGGCCAAAGATAATTTTAAAAAGTTTCTGTTAACATATTAATAAGAAAAAAGTCAAGGAAACAGTAGGTCCACTAAAGAGAGAAGATGGCAAGGAAGTAACAGACAGTAGGGAGAAAGCAGAGCTGCTTAACTAATTCTTTGCAGCAGTCTTCATGTGAAAAGAAATTAGAGCCCACCAAAACAACTACTGTAAAAGATAAACTAGCAATAAAAATTAAAGCAAGAAAATGGTAAGAGAACACCTCTCTGACCTTGATGAATACAAATCACCATGACCTGACATATTACATCCCAGAGTTCTGAAGGAGCTGGCAGGTGTTACCTCAGAATCAAATCCTGGAGCACCAGGGAAGTACCTGAGGATTGGAAAAGGGCTGATGTGGTTTCCATCTTCAAGAAATAAAAAAAACCTTAGACCCAGGAAATTACAGACCAGTCTAACAATACCTGGAAAGATTCTGGAAAAGATAACCAAAAAACAGATCTGCAAACAACTAGAAGCAAATAAAGTTATAACTAGTAGCCAGCACTTGTTTGTTAAAAGCAGATAATGTCAAACCAATCTTATTTCATTCTTTCATAAAGTCGCTAAATTAATAGACCCATGATGGCGAACCTATGGCACATGTGCTGGAAGTGGTATGCAGAGCCATTGCGTGCTGCTCTTCTGGGTTCCGGTGCGCCAGGAAGCTGTTTTCACACACGCGGGAGTACGAGAAACCGAAAGAGCAGTTACCCAGTACACATGTGCACTCCAGGAAGATCATCTTCCTTTTTCCGGTGTGCACATGCGTGCTGGCCACCTGGTCTGGTTTCTGGCACACATGCACGCGCGAAGAACAGCTTGTGTGCCCAAAGACGCGGAGACAGGATCCCAGCAGTCACTTCCTAGGGGAGCTGAGCTGTCAGCCAGGGCCAGCAGGCTGGGGCTTCCCTCCCTTCCCGCCCGAGCGGATTTCTTGCGTGGCCCCAGCCCTCCAGCCCACGGTGATGCACATCTGTGGTCCAGAGCACTGGCCAGCTCGGGCACCCCAGAAGAGCAGCACCAGCAGCACTGCTTGTTCTCGGTGGATGGGGGGATGGCGGTTCTCTTCCAGAATCCTGGCCACAAGTGGCAGGGTGAGAACCGCTACGCAGCCCCGCAGCCCCAGAACAGTAGCAGGGGCAAGGCTGCTTGTTCTCGGTGGCGGGTGGGGGTGGGGTGGGGTGGAGGGGATCAGCTGCTACAATGATGCAATGATTCCCCGATATAATGATGGGAATGAGTCAGCAAGGTTTTTAGCTGTTATCCCTTTAACAGCTTATATAATAAGAAGAGGCCCTATTAGGGCATCTCTCTCTCTCGCCATGTGTTCTTCCCTGCTGTAATTTACTGATTGTTTTGACTTCTGCCTGTAGTACATGTATGTATAATATATATTCTTTTATAGATAAAACCACTATTAATTACCAACCTCTGTTTGCTGTTATTGCTCTTGGTGTCAGCGCTCCAGAAAAAAACCCACTCCAAGTAAAGACACGGAAGCAGGCATTTTCCAAAGTCCTCTTTAGTAGAATAGGCAAACTGGCACATCTGAGGAAACCTGAATCTGAAAAGCCCAGGTTTTCCTTCAGTAAGTCAAAGCTCCCCAAACCACCCCCTTTTTCACCCAGTCGGTCACATGCTCCAATCAATGTCCATTCCATCCCGATCCAGCCCCCTGACCACTCCTTCTCCAGATGTGGGATCGCTCTGACCTTGACCAACAGGAAGAATGCTATTATGTCTACTAACCCCCTCTCCTACTTTCCCACACGAAAAGGTGGCAGCATTGGAGCTTCCGGCCTAATATGGCTTCCAAAGCTGACAACACCTAGTTGTCTCACATAATAAAGCTGTGTGCACTTTGACAGGTAATGGGCCCAGACCAGAGAGAAGCTCAGAGTGACTAGAGATATCAGAGAGATGAGAAACCCAGTGAGAGCTTGCTCCAGAGTCAGAGGGGTTGTGCACTGTGGTTTGTTAGTGGTTGATGCTTGTAACGGAAACAAGCAACATGGATTCCGTCAGCATGGGAGGTTTTGTTGTGTCTCGGCTAAATGAGACAATCTACCTCTCCTGGTGTGTAAAGATGGAAATGTACCCGCTAAGGATGGATGATAGTTACTGATCCACCAGCAGTCCTGGATGATAGGGACCGAAGAAGAAATGAAAAGGCATGAGCTAGCATAATCCTGAATTTGGAGGACAGTCAATTGATACATGTGAGAGGTCTCCAGTCTGTGAAAGAGTGCTGCGAGACTTTATGCAGTGTGTATATGAGAGAGACTACAGGCAAGTATTGCTGACCAGGAGACTATATAAAGCATAATTGAAACTGGGAGAGAGCATGTCTACACATTTGCAGTCCATGAGAAAGACATTCCTAGAGCTAGAGGAAAGTGGAATGTTTACTGAGGCACATAAGGTATATCTGGTGCTCAGTTCATTAGACACTTCATGGGACGTTCTCATTACTAGCCTAGAGTCTTTGCAAGAAAGGGACTTAACCATGATGTATTTAACTGGCCGATTGCTGGAGGAAGAACAGAAATGGCTGGAGAGGTGACTAGGAAGGGGAGGAGATAACGCTCAGCCCAGGCCAACAACTGCAACATCCCAGGATGTTAGCAAAGCAGCTGAGATTGTTTATTCGGTGAAACATTGCTTCACATGTGGTTCTACAGAGGATCTCCAGAGATATTGCCCTGAGAGGTGAAACAGAGAAGCAGCAAGACAAGGGCGTAGGGCTACTCAACCCATAAGGAGTTCATTATCTTTTTATTCCTTGGCAGCAACATTGTTTGAAAACACTAGAAATACTTGGTTGTTGGACAGTGGGGTGAGTCAGCATATTGCAAATAATCCACAAATGTTTTCTGGCTTGAGACCATCTAAGCAAACATTTGTCAGTTTGGCCAATGGACAATGGTCTGCTATTAAAGGGGAAGATAAAGTCTATGTACCTGAGATCGGGGAAACATTAGACAATGTATTGTATGTACCAGAATTAGACCATAATCTATTAAGTATTTCAAGTTTAGGTATGAAATACTGTTTGCTGGAGGACAATACACCATAAGGAAAGGTAGAAGAATTCATGCACTGATGTTAAGCAGGATAATCTGTACATACTAGGAAAGCAAGAAAATGATTGGGCATGAACACTTACAAACACTCCCACACATGACAATTGTGTATATTTATTGCATAGGAGATTGGCCATACAAATTTCAGAGTACTGCAGAAGATGCCAGACCTAGCTGACGGACTTAAGCTAAAGCAATGCAAGATGTACTTAGATTGCACTGTTTATAAAGAGTCAAAGTCTAGGGTGTATTCTGTGAGTAGTTAGTGCACACTGATTTTATTGACCCTATTGCACCCTCTCTAGGAGGAGCTAGGTGTGCCCTAGTCATAGTGGATGATTATACTAGATATGGATTTTGCTATCTGCTAAAAAGCAAGACTGTATTGCAACAGTTCAAGCAATGGGTAAGACTTGTAGAGCACAGGTATGGCTGTAAAGTATGTCAGCTGTAAACAGACAGGGGAACAGAGTTCATGCCTGATAATTTCCAAAGATGATTGAAAGGTTTAGGCATAAGGGATAGACTTACGAATCTATACTCACCAGCAATAAATGGAGTGGTTGAAAGAAGAAATTGTGTAATGCAAACCATGAAAGACTCACTGCTTGCAGTTGCAGGAATGAGTAGACTGTACTAGGGGGAAGCCATGGAAACAGCCAATTATTTGATAAACTAAGTATGGAGTGTAGCTATAAATGAAACTCCATATTTCCTATTATATGGAAGAAAACCTTCATTGGCTTATCTAAGAACATTTGGCAATTATGCCTGGCTATATAGTCCCAAAGGCACCAGAAGAAAAGGACAGAAAAAGGCCAGGAAACTTAGGTTTATTGGATATGAGCCAGGCTCCAAAGGTTATAGATTCACAGATGGAACCAGAAAGATGGTAATTTCACAATCTGCTAGTTTTGCTGAACAAAATAATTGGAATAGGGTGCATGCTAATTCTGAGGTGTTCATGCATAGCACTAGTTCTCCAGAAGGAGAAGCTATACAAAGCCGGATAAATGGGAAACAGGAAAGCAGGTCAGAAGTAGTAGTTAGAGTTGCAGGAACAGATGATACCAAGGAGTTCTGAAAGAAGCAATAACGGTGTATCTCCTGATCGGTTCTCTGCAAGTGGGGTTAGAGTATGTAGTATTTGGTATGAACCCTGTAATTACCAAGAGCTATGGCCATTGCCTAAGGCAGAACAGGGCAAATGGAAGGAAGCTATGGACAGTGAAATGGAGTCTATGAATGTGCATCAGGTTTTTACCCCCATGAGATTACCAGAAGGACAAAAGGCGGTGAGGTGTAAATGGGTATATAAAAAGAAGGAGTTACACAACAACAAACTGCAGTATAAGGCACAGTTAGTTGTGCGGGTATTTATGTAAAGGATGTAAATGTTCTTGTAGAGGAAGCTGTACCAGTATTTGAAGACAATGTTGCATGTATAAAAATGGCAACAGGAGAATGCATCAGAAGAGGAGTAAACATGTAGACATAAAGTATTATAATGTTAGGGAGACTGTAAAGAATAAACTGATAAGATTACAGCAATGTTCAACTGAACATACAGTAATATAACTAATACATTAACGAAGACTTTAACTGTAGAAAAGCATCGAGAATATGTTAAATATGTTAAAGCATTTGGATTGACAACTGTTCAGCTTTAAATGGGAGTAGTGTCAGGGTAGTGATTTAAGAGCTGACCAGCTGATGCAATGATGCAATGATGCACTGATGTAATGATGGGAAAGAGTCAGCAAGGTTTTAGCTGTTATCCCTTTAAGAGTCTGTATAATAAGAAGAGGCCCTGTTAGGGTGTCTCTCTCTCTCACCGTGTGTTCTTCCCTGCTGTAATTTACTCATTGTTTTGACTTCTGCCTCTGGTATGTATATATTCTTTTGTAGATAAAACCACTATTTATTACAAAGCTCTGTTTGCTGTTATTGCTCCTGGGCTGTCTCACGTAGTAAAGCTGTGTGCACTCTGACAAACCATACTCAATGAATAGTCCTTAATTTACTACCTCTACATGGAGAAACGTAAGTAGTGGGGCCCATTCCATTCCATTCCACTTCATTCCATATATATAAGGCTCATAATGACAACTAAAAATCAAGGCAAGATTAAAGGCTTTTAAGAGCTGATTTCAATAAATTTGGAGAGAGCTTGGGAAGGATTCCATGCATGAGAATCCTCAAGAGGAAAATAACCCTTGGGAAACTGAAAAATGATATTATAAAAGCTCACCCTACCACAATTCAAATGAAGAAAAATAAGAGATCTCAAAAGAAACTAGCATGGCTGAATACATAACTCTCTGATAAACTGAAAGACAAAAAGGACAAGTATAAAAATGGAAAGATGGACAAATAACTAAAGCAGAACATCATCAAAGAGTTTGAACCTAGAAAAATGAGGTCAGGAAAGCTAAGGCTTAAAAATGAACTAAGGCTTGTGTAAAAAATAACAGAAAAGCTTCTTTCAACATGTAAGAAGAAGAAAAAGTCAAGGAAGTCATTGGTCCACTAATGGGAGAAACTAACAAGAAGGTGATGAGGAGAGAGAAAGCAGAACTGCTTAACTCATTTCTTGCATCTGTCTACACAAAATGAAAAAACAGTCCAACCTATAAAAAAAACCCTGTAAAATGCAGGTTAGGAATCTAAGTTAAAATAAGTAGGAAAATGGTAAGAGAACACTTAACCATCCTATATGAGCTCAAATCACCAGGAGCAGATGGATTACACCCCAAGGTTCTGAAGGAATTGGCAGATGTGATTTCAGAACCATTGAACCATCTATTTCAAAGATGTTAGAGCACCAGGGAACTACCAGATGACTGGAAAAGCACTGATGTAATTCCCATCTTCACAAAGGGGAAAAAAAAGATCCAGGAATCTACAGACCTATCAGCCTGACGTCAATATCTGGGAAGATTTTGGAAAAGATAATCAAGCAACGAATCTGCAGACACCTAGAGCAGGGATGTCAAACTCGCAACCCGTGGGCCAGATGTGTCATGTGCTGGCCACCCCCACCCCCATTTTAGCAAAGGAGGAAAAGTCACATGATGACAATGTGACACTGTTAGTTTGACACCCCTGACCTAAAGGCAAATAAAATTAAAATCAGAAGCTTACATAAGTTTCTCAAAAACAGATTATGCCAGACACATATTATTGCATTCTTTGACAAAGTGACAAAATCAGTGGACCAGCAAAATTCTATGGATATAGTTTACTTGGACTTCAGTAAGGCATTAGATAAAGAAGATCACAACCTACTACTTGATAAGATAGAAAAATGTGGGTTAGACAGCATCACCACCAGATACATTTGTAACTAGCTGACAAACTGCATTCAATGTATAGTCCTTAATGGAATTGCATTTACATGGAGAGAAGTATGCAGCGGGGTGCTCTAAGACTCTGTCTTGGGCTCAGTATTCTTCAATATTTCTGTCAATGATTTTGATGAGGAGATAGAAGGGGGAACTCACCCAATTTTCAGACACCAAGCTGGCAACCAACATACCAGTAGATAGGCTCAAAATAGAAGGAACTTGACCAACCACACCAGGCCCTATCTAACAAAATGAAATTCAATAGTGGGAAAAGTAAGATTTTACATTTAGGCAAGAAAAGCCAAATGCAAAGGTATTGTCAAATCCCTAAAAATGATACTGCCATTCAGTCGGGAGAAGGGGGAGACTTGGATTTGATTTACTAGCATTGCCTGTCTCAACAACCTATATCCTGGAGCCAAAGAGCCCTGAGATCACCCTTAACGTTGAGGAATGTTTATGACAGTAATGTGGGCTGTTTCACTTTAAAGAAAAAAGGGAAAACGATATGAATACATACTGTTAGGAAATCGTTATTACCCAACTGGTTGGTCAGGAAATATATAAACCAACATTGTATGTTTGTAGCTAAAAATATTATGTAGCTTTAAAAACTGTGTTGCATTATCCTGCATCCTAATAGGTTGAGCTCTGTAGCCAATGTATTTAAGAAGATCTAAATTATGGTTTGTGTGGACATTTTACCAGCTGATATGCTGTAACTCTATATTTGATCTCTGGATGATCATTGCTTGATCATGGCTATTTATTGCTTTTCTACTATTTATTGACTGTTTTTATATTGAACTGTGTTCCTGAATAAAACTAAAGAAGATTGTTTTATTGTATTTTTCTACAACTGTTAAGGAGACTTTATATTGGAAAATATCCCTGGACTGATCTTTATCTCACTTTACATGTGTATGACTTGGAATGTTTTTGGATTATGGTTTTGCTTTTTCCCTAAAAGTAAAATATTATCAAAACCCAGTTTGTTTGTATGTGAACTGTTATTATCCACAATCATTTTCAGTTGTTTTTGTGCGTAAACTTAAAGGGTACTCTGCTCAATAACCCACAACACTGGTTATGAGACAAGAATATCCTTAACATATACTTATCCGGGTTCTCAGGGCAGCTGGTAAAGAAAACATCTTTACACTTGTGTATTGGCTAAAATCTGCATTCTGGCTTAAGGGAAGGGTCTCTACTGCTTTAATCCTACTTGTCTTGCCTAAGGGTAATCAGACCTTGCTTTGAATTCATTGCTGTCACTCCTGCTTAATAAAAGGTTCCTTTTGGAATACTCCATTTCTTACTTTCTTAAGTTGGGAGGAGAGGCAATCCTTACAGAAAGCAAGGTCTGCAAAATGGTCAACTCAGAGAAGCAATCTTCCCTCTCCTGAGGGGACCTTGCAAACCATGTCTGAACAAAGCAGAAAACTGGGAAAAGCTGAATGCTGGGGGGAGACATCAACCACCACCTAGTCAGATGCCTGTTTTGTACACCCCATCGGAGAGGATGAAGTAACCCTGGAGAATTCTGGAAAGCCCCGCTGGTCAATTGGCATCAGGAAGAAAGACAGCTGGGATGAGTGAACCAGAGAGAAGTCACTCTCAGCCACGACAACTGAAAACCAGGGTGGAAACTGGAACTAGAAGCCCTTGCTGACTGGGGGAACTAGCCAAACCACCACTGAGGGAGGATTGTCTGAAGAGGCATATAACCCAATTGGTGATGGAAACTTTGGAAAATCTCAACATCCGAGGGAAGCCAAGACAACAACCAAAGAGCGCTGAAAGGGCAAAAGTCACGGATGATGCCAGGGGAGGCACCCCCCTTCTGGACCAGCAGCAGCAGGAGAAGACCCAGCAAACCCTCCCCCCCAGGCAGTACGCACACTGCCACCCATTCCCAACCAGCCCCGAGTCCTGCAACTGGAAAAAGAAACTCCCTCCCTTGGGGTGAAGTTTGATGGGGATCCACAGCAATTAGGATTCTTTGTGGCATACATGCTCACCTACATGAAGAGTACGGGCGTGATTTCCAAACCCAAGAATCCCGAGTGCGAGTTGTGACCCTAGCTCTAGAGGGTGCTGCTGCCAGATGGATGGTGACCCTGCATAACGCCAATGCACCAGAACTGCGGGATTTCGACTGTTTCATGATGGCCCTGCGATGACAGTTTAAAGACCCACTAGCAGATTGCAAAGCACGCGATTGCATTAAGGTGGTGAGGCAGGGGCAACAGCCAGTAACAGAGTATACTGAAGAATTCCGGGACCTCGTCAGGTGAACTGGCCAGGGGATATTTGCTGAGCTGTTTCAAGGACGGGCTGAGTGATGATCTATACAATGCCTGCATGGCCACTTTGGAAAATCTCAACATCCGAAGGGACTCAGGACAACAACTGAAGAGCGCAGAAAGGGCAGCAGTCGCAGATGATGCCATGGGAGGCAACCCCCTTCTGGAACCTACCTATTGAGCAGATGGCGCAGCAGTAGTGGGAGAAGACCCAGCAAACCCTCACCCATTCCCAACCAACCCTGAGTCCCGCAACTGGAAAGAGAAACTCCTTCCCTTGGGGGGAAGTTTGATGGGAATCCCGAGTGCGAGCTGTGACCCTAGCCCTAGAGGGTGCTGCTGCCAGATGGATGGTGACCCTGTATAATGCCAATGCACCAGAATTATGGGATTTCAACCATTTCATGATGGCCCTGTGACATTGGTTTGGGGACCCACTAGCAGATCACAAAGCACACGACCGCATCAAGGTAGGGGCAACAGCCAGTAGCAGAGTATACTGAAGAATTCCGGGACCTCGCGTGTCATGTGCACTGGCTGGAAGATATTTTGGTGAGCTATTTCAAGGACAGGCTGAGTGAAGATCTATACAATGCCTGTGTGGCCTGAGGTGCACCGAATAACCTACATGAATGGTACGTCACCACCAAAGAAGCTGAGATCGATATGGCCAGAAACCAATATCAAGGGGGGAGAGCATGGAAGAAATCCTCACCCCAATGGAAGCAATAGCCCCACAAACTGCATTCTCTCCGAGATCCTCAGCATGTTTCAAATGCCGAAAAGAGGGGCACTGAGCTGCAGAGTGCCGTTCACAAATACCCGCCCGGAACCACCCACCGGGAGAAAACCCTGCAAAACTGAGCCGGCGTGGGAAGGAGACTGCCCTGAGGAGCAGGGAAACCGTAGAAGTTCCATCCCCTCCCCTCTTTTGGGAGGAAACCCTGGCATCTGAACAGGAGGAATTAGCACACCTCGCTAAAGGGAACAATTTTTCAAAGCTGGACTTAAGGGAGGCTTACTATTGTGTCAGAATTAAGGAAGGGGACGAGTGGAAAATGGCATTTAACACCCCCCTCAGCTGCTACCAATTCAAGGTGCTCCCCTTTGGGTTGCAAGGAGCCCCTGCAGTGTTTATGCAGCTGCACCAGTATTTATATAAGGAGGTCCTGGTCTACTTGGATGACATTTTAATCTATACCGAGACCAAAGCAGAACATGTGAAACTATTAAGGGCAGTTTTAAACAAACTCTGCTCTGCCAAACTTTACGCTAAACTGTCCAAATGTGAATTCCACCAAGAGAAGATTGACTATTTAGGGTACCGCATTTCATACCAGGGGGTTGAGGTGGATCCTCTAAAAGTGGAGGCCCCACGCACACGTAAACAGTTACACAGCTTCCTGGGTTTTGCCAACTTTTACTGCTAGTTTATCCCTGCGTTCAGATTGCCCTCCCCATCACCAAGTTCTTAAAAACAAAGTGGGAGGACAACCCTAAACCAAGGCAGTCATTGAACTGGACTATGGAATGCCAGGCGGCATTTCAAAAACTTAAATGGCTATTCTCGGCAGAACCAATTCTAAAACACTCGGACACAGAGAAACCATTTGTCATACAAGCAGATGCCAGCGATGTGGCAATATGCGTGGTCCTGCTTCAGAAGAATGAGCAAGACCAACTACAACCATGTGCTTACACATCCAAAAAGTTGACTAAGACCGAACAAAGGTGGGCCATTTGGGAGAAACAGGCTTATGCAGTTCGTTGGGCATTGTTAACCTGGAAATACTTCCTGCCCCATTTGTGCAGCTGCAAAAAGATGTCAGGGGAAAACTCCAGGTCTATTGCAGAAAGTAGCTGAACCTTCAGAACCTTGGAGAAAGATTGCTATGGATTTCATCGTAGAATTGCCAAACAGTGAGAAAAATACTGTTATTTGGGTCGTGACAGACCTGTTTTCAAAACAAGCACATTTTATACCCTGCCAAAAGATCCCAACAGCTAAAAGTTTAGCCAAATTATTCCTAATACACATTTATCAACTTCATGGTGCTCCACAAAGGATCATCTCTGACAGAAGGGTTCAATTCACCTCCAACTTTCGGAGGGCATTTTTGGACTTACTTGGTACTGGCCTGTGGTTGAGCTCTTCCCATCATCCGGCTGCTAATGGTAATTCTGAAATTTTGAACTTGGTATTAGAACAATATTTAAGATGTTTCATTAATTTTCAACAGGATAAATGGACCAAACTTTTACCTTTTGCTGAGGTTGCATTTAATAATGCTGTGCATTCAAGCACTGGTTTTACCCCTTTTAGAGTAGCGACAGGCCAGGATTTCAGTCCCATGCCTGAATTACCCACAGAAGAACCCACCATCCCCTCACTTAAGGAGTGGATGGATAATCTGCAAAACACATGGCCAGTGGTTAGATTAACCTTAAAGGCTAATCTGATTAACTGAGCCTTTTAAAATTCAAGCTGACAAGAAAAGGATGGAACCCAAACCTTTCCATGTTGGAGACAGAGTATACTTATCTACAAAATTCCTGAAATCATTACAACCATCGAAGAAACTAGGGCCAAAGTTCATTGGACTTTTCCCTATCACTAGGGCCATCAATCCAGTAGCAGTTGAACTACTCTTTCCAAAGACACTCAGGCAAGTCCACCCAGTATTCCACATTAGTTTACTCAAGCGAGAAGTAATCTCATCCCTCAGACCACCTGCATCTACACCACCTGTTCCCATCATGATTAAAAGTGAACAACACTTTGAAATCAAGGAAATCCTTGACTCTAGAATCCACAGAGGGAAAATCCAATACTTAGTCGCTTGCAAACGTTTACCATCAGCCCAAAACGAATGGGTTGCTAAACACCATGTTAGGGCTCCAAACTTACTGAGAAAATTTCACTCCCAATACCCACCTTGTTAATATACTATCACGAAATTTTTGTTTATATATATATTTTTACAGATGGACCCTTTCGTTTTCTAAGGAAGGTAGCATGTCAGATCCCTAAAAGTAATATTGCCATTCAATTGGGAGAAGGGGGAGATGTGGATTTGATTTACTAGCATTGCCGGTGTCAACAG
The DNA here is from genome assembly GCA_030761175.1 of Masticophis lateralis. Lineage (NCBI taxonomy): Eukaryota > Metazoa > Chordata > Lepidosauria > Squamata > Colubridae > Masticophis > Masticophis lateralis. Next base: position 23,615,237 of record JAUDYJ010000007.1, on the reverse strand, counting down.
ATACTTTACAACCTATATCCTGGTGCCAAAGAGCCCTGAGATCCTCTTAAAATTGAGGAATGTTTATGACAGCCATGTGGGCTGTTTTACTTTAAAGAAAAAAGGAAAAATGATGTGAATTTATCCGGGTTCTCAGGGCAGCTGGTAAAGAAAACATCTTCACACTTGTGTATTGGCTAAAATCTGCATTCTGGTTAAGGGAGAGGTCTCTACTGCTTTAATCCTACTTGTCTTGCCTAAGGGTAATCAGACCTTGCTTTGAATTCATTGCTGTCACTCCTGCTTAATAAAAGGTTCCTTTTGAAATACTCCATTTCAAGAGCTTTTACTTTCTTAAATTGGGAGGAGAGGCAATCTTTACAGGAATAGAATAGGTGATATCTGATTAAATCGCCTGTGAGAGGGATCTTCGAGTCCTAATGGACATAAATATCAGTCCATAGTGCAGGGGTGAAATGCTACCAGTTTGGACCGGTTCATTCGAACAGGTATTTAAAAATGTAAAAAAAAAGTTCTGAAGATCAGCTGTAACGTATGATCATTGGAACCTTTTAAAAAACTTTTTTAAAGCATTTTTTTACTACCAGTTCTCCGGAACCAGTAGTTTATAATGCTGTGATCGTCGGAACCTTTGTTTTACCTTTTTAAAGCATTTTTTACTACCGGTTCCAGAGAACCGGTATTAAAAAATGTTTTAAAATTTTTTTAAAAAAGATTCCCAAGCTCACATGCCACAGCTGATTTCCCCTCTCGCTGTTCTACTTACCTTCCCAGTCCTTCTTTTGGCGCATATTGTGCATGTGCAGCACACATTTGGTGCATAATGTGCATGCGTGCACGTGCAATGTGCACTTGACGCACAGCGCCCATGCACAGCCAGCAAACCAGTAGCAAACTGGTTCAGATTTCACCACTGCCATAGTGTGCTGTACCTGTCAAAAAAGCCAACACAATTCTAGGCTGCATTAACAGATGGATAGAAGCACAATCACATGAAGTATTAGTACCACTTTATAATGATAAGCTCATATTTGGAATACTGCATGCAGTTTTGTTCTAATGATATAAAAAAAATTTGTTGAGATTCTGGAAAGAGTGCAGAGAAGAGCAACAAAGATGACTAGGGGACTGGAGGCTCAAACATGAAGGAATTGGATATGTCTAATGTAATGAAAAGAAGGACTAGTGGTGTCATGATAGCAGAATTTCAATGTCTAAGGGGTTGCCACAAAGAAGAGGAGGTCGCCTATTCTCCAAAGCACCTGAAGGCAGACAAAAAGTGATGGATGGAAACTAATCAAGGAGAGAACCAACCTAGAAAAAAGGAGGAATTGCCTGACAGTTAGTACTATTAATCAGTAGAACAATTTGCCTCCAGAAGTTGTAGGTACTCCAAAACTGGTGATTTTTGAGAAAAGATTGTGACAACCATTTCTTTGAAATAAATGAACAGGGGGTTGGACTAGAAGATATCCAAGGTCCCTTCCAACTCTGTTATTATTTGAAATCCAAATATAAAAGAATATACGGAAGTACATTCTTGACACGTTTAGTAAAATTAATTTAGTGTAACACTTATATGTCAAAGATGATGGCTACCCTTTTCTCCACCATTTTCTAGGAACAAGTCCCACTCTATTCAGAGGGTTTCTCTTTATTGTATACATACAATGAATTCCACTAAAGAGCAAATAGCAGGAACTCGATATCTAAAACTATGAATCCCACAGCATTGTGAACCTGAAAACAAATCTCCAGCTCCTGGATTGTATAAGTCAGGCTGCCAAAACGTAGCTGCATAATGTTTGATAGAAAATTTCTCCCCCTTACTATCCAAAAAATTAAGGATGGGCAGGTGTCTGGGAATTTGCCCAGGATCCAGAGCTAAGCGTCAGTAATCTTGGCATCAAAAATTGGCAGTAGGAGTTTAGGATCGGTTTTTGTTTTTCTTCAGTTTAAAGGTGGAATAGAAATGGTTCTTTTCCTGCTCCCATTTATACTTTTCAACATCATGCAAAATATGACCCCCAAATTATTCAACCCATCGCAGAGTTGGCTGTTCTATAGTTCTAGGGGAAAAAGGACACAAATAAGATATTGAGTGCAATGATCCAACTTCAGACAATTTTCTAAAATTCCTAGTTATAGGTCAATTAAGATACTGGATAGAAACACTTTCCCAAATGTACTAAGACCTTTTCTCACCTATTGATATGTTTCCAAATCCAAGAGTAATTAACCTTTCCTTGTGTTCATTAAGTTGATGCTTTGATTCAGCTAATATACCATTTGTCCACAAAAGCAAATTTGTAAACACTGAATGAATTACTCCAAACCTAAAAAATAAACAATACGAACAAATTATACACATAATTTTCCAGTATGAAATTTTAATGATACAACACTTTTTTTAATGTACCTACGTAAACACACTATACCAGCATAGCTCTACCCCAAAGATGTATTCCATTAAAGGAACAGGCTGGGGAAACCATGCAGAGCCAGTGTCTAGACTCCAATACCTTCATCAGTAGTGGGAGGACATCTTCTGTCACTCTGAGGCAGCAGCCACATATCTTGCTTCTAGAATAGGAGAAGTCCTAGATCACCTTCTCTCCAACAGAGAGAAGAGCTAGCAAATGAATGAGGAGCAACAGAGGCTTTTTCTCAATCCTGTCTTTCCCCATAAGCCAGACCTTTCAAGTTCATTAGTAAAATGGAACATGAAATATAGTAAAGCTTTCCAAACTAAGTCACTAAACAATGTATGCTCCAATTCTATTTTTCAGTTTACCTTTATCCTATAATTTATTATATAAATTAACAGTGGATTGCAGCGATCTTCTGTATGTCAAAGTTAAATTTTCATGAGAAAAAGATGGTTACTGGTGAGTATCTACTTAGAAAAAGGTAGAGGAGGAAGAATGTTGCAACCAAGGCAACACTCAGATAAGAGACCTCTTGGCCCAAACCAGGAATGTAAGTTGAGAAAACATCTCAGGTTTGACCCTCCCTAGTTTCTTTTAGGATAAAGAGGAATGCTTCAGAGTTGCATGATTCAGTTACCCTATAATAAAATAATAAAAATAATTTCAGTATTCATGACTTTGCGTTCACCTTTGGTCTACCTTGAAGGGCTGACATCACCCTCACTTTGGCAACAACAGCACTGAACATATTTTAACACTATACAGAGCAGATCTATATTGATTCTCCAAACCAACAAATAACGTTTTTTAAAAAATACCTCTGCCATTTATATTTTCTTTTATTATTTTATTTGTTTTATTTTACTTATTTTCAAGATTATATGGCTACCTATCTCATACAATAATTCTAAGTGGCTGACAACTGTCCATAAATCATAGTTAAAAACAAAGGTACCTCCACTCCAATATGGCATCAGACCATACATCCCCACAGCTCAGCTCCCACCCTAGCTTTATGTTTCTTCACAGCCCTCCAGAAGACTAAAAGGGGCGGATCCCTCTGATTTCAAGTGAGGCGGGCTGTTCCAAAGGGCTGGGGAAGCCACTAGAAAGGTGCTCCACCAAGGTCCTACCAGATGACAACAATTAAGGAAGTGCACATCCACTCTGTCTAACCTAGTAGGATAGGGCAGGTATTCTCAAGGGAGTGGTGAACCCACAAGGGTTCCATGTAGGGTTTTAAAGGTGATACAGTACATAGAGCCTTGAATTATATCTGTGTAGCAAAAGGAAGCCAGTGCAGCTAACATACTAATAGTGTTACTCAGGGCATCCAAAACTAATAGTTGCAGCTCTTGGATGTCTTCAAACCCCATTTACAGCATTGCAGTAATCCAAGCAGTAGGTAATAGGTGACTGTGTGCAAGGCCTCATGATCCAAGAATGAGCTCAGTTGGTACACATTTGTGCGAAGACTCTCTTGGCCACAGCCACCATCTGCTCTTCTAGCAGGAGCCATAAATCTAAGAGGACCTCCACAAACTGTGCACCAGATGTTACTGTCAGATCTGCCATCTTCATCTTAACATTTTGGTGGCATTTGACATAAATTGTTAGGGGGGATGGGGGGGAGAGGAAATAGGCAATTGGCATGTAGACAGTAGAGATGAACCAAGGGGGAGGGGGTGACAGATTTGACAGAAGCCAGAGGTGTGAAAACCAGTCTGTTCCATTCTTCAAGGCCACAGAGCCTGGGAAAGGAATGTGAACTGCACCAAGTGGCACCAAACCTTTAAGCAGTCCCCAAAACATCTATGTGACACACCATTGGATGAAGACAAACTGGCCCTAGGTGGGAGGGCCAGGGAGAAGGGGAAATTCTGTGACAGTATGCGTGGGAATTTTTGTTCTAGCCTGCTTTCACTGCAACCATTAATCCTTAATAAAAGAATCTATCACTTCTATTAGGTGGAGTCAGATTCAACTAATTTAATAACTGGTTCTCCCTAATGACTGGCTGGGTGGGCGTGGCTGGGTGGGTCATGTGACTGAGTGGGTGTGGCCAACTCGACATCATTCACCGCAAGGTGGGGCAGTGCAGGCAAGCTGAAGTGGCGGTGGAGATGGCCAGAGCCTTAGTGCAGAAGCAAAGTACCCTTGTGGTTACTTTTGTGCAGCAACAGCAACAGCAGAGTGAAGCATCTGATTGTCCGGCGCCTCATCTCTTGCTGGGTCTTGCTGCCTGACAGTCAGGGTTTTTAAAAAGATTTTTGCAGCAGGAAATGGTAGGAGGCTACTTCTGGCCTTCGTTGATGGAGCTGGGCACAACTATGCCCCGAGACACTGGCCTGCTGCCTCCTCAGTGCTGGCCCAAACAGCCTGCTGCCGGCTCCTCATTGCTGGCCTGAATGGCCTGCCGCTGCCACTGCTGCTGCCACTGCCGTCTCCTCATTGCTGGCCTGAACAGCCTGCCACCAACGCCTCCTTCTCACTGCTGGCCTGAATGGCATGCTGCCTCCTCCTCCTCATTGCCGGCCTGAACAGCCTGTCACGGCCTTCTCATTGCTGGCCCGAATGGCCACTTTTGAGGCAGCAACAGCATCAGCAGTGGCAGTGGTGGCAGGCCATTTGGGCCAGCAATCAGGAGGTGGCAGTGGCAGACCAGCAATGAGACTGCAGCAATAGGCCATTCAGGCTGGCAATGAGGCAGTGGCAGCAGGCCGTTTGGGCTGGAAATGAGGAGGCAGCAGGCCAGTGTCTCACAGCAGAGAGCAGGTCCCTCCTTCTGCCCAGCTGCATCAACAAAGGCTGGAAGTAGCAGCAGGACATGAGGGCTGCCTTGAGTGCAAATGTACCATGGCAAAGGCTGTTGCTGCTCAAAGGCTCACCAGGAGCTGGGCCACGTGAGGCAGCAGAGAACGGTGAAGAAGGCTTACCAGGCAGTCAGGGAGCTGGGCTGCATGAGAGGTCAGGGCAAAGGCAGGCAAGTGGGCTGGGCCAGGTGGGCCAAGTGGTCGAGGCTAGCGAGCGAGGATGCCAGAGAGCAGCAGCAGATATGCCGCGGGCATGACTCAAGGCATGGTGAGCCAAGGTGAGATAAGGAGTGGCTGGGACCAGCCAGTGGTGGGATTAACCGGTTCTCCAAATTGTGGAAAAAGTCAACTGGTTTGCCTGAACCAGGGCGAACTGGCTGAATCCCACCTCTGGATGGAGTTGAGGGTCTCTCTTTCCTAGGGACCCACAGTAGCTGGGACAGTTACTCAATCCAGAATTAGAGATATCAATTCTCCTGATATTGGAGGTGGGGGCAGGGGGACTATGTTGCAGCTGGTTTCTCCCCATCCAGACTCTCACAACCTCCAAACACTGAACCAGGATCTGAACAGTAGCATCTGCCCACACAGAGCACTGATGTATAAGATCCAACTGCTGCAATTACTTGCTAGTTCAATCCCAGGCAGGCTCATGGTCGACTCAGCCTTCCATCCTTTAGAAGGTGGGTAAATCGAGGACCCAGTTTGTTGGGGGCAATAAGCTGACTTTGTATAAATATAAATATACAAAAGTATGAAGGCTATTGCTTAACGTACTGTAAGCTGCCCTGAGTCTCCGGAGAAGGGCGGCATATAAATCAAGTTAAAATAAATAAAAATAAATAAATAATTAGCTATCATTAGCATATTGATGATAATGAACCACTCCCCACTTCATATAGATATTAAATAAGAGGAGAGGCAAACTTAAGTTCTGAGGCACCCCAGATAACAGGGGCCTAGAGAGATGGACCTCTCCTCCCCCACCAACATTGACTGGCCATGGAGCAAGAAGAACCATAGCAGAACAGTGTCCTCCCATGCCTATCCTCAAGGCTGGTCCAGCAAAATGGTTGATATCAAAAGCAGCTGAGAGATCCAGAAGAGCCAGGGTGAACATACCACTCACATCTCAAGTTCTTCAAAAATCATCCACAAGTGCAATCAATGCTGTCTCAGTATTTAACCTGAATCCTGACAGAAAGGGGAACTCATTAGGGCTCATTAGGACTTGTAGGTGGAGAAAAATAATTTAGGACTAGCAATAAACTAGGAGACATGGCATTTTTTACAACCATACTTATGAAAAATTACAATTAATATTGACATCAACCATTGTTTCTATTGTTTGATTGCAATAAATGGTTATATTCATAATTTCTTAGGTTTATTGATATATTTTAATTAAACATTAAAAACATTTTATTACCTCCCTCCCTGCACAGTATTCACTTTACCTCTCCAGTGTTTTGAAGGACTGAATAACATCCTTTGCGTGGCACCATAAAAAATATACCTGAAAGCAAATGCGACTAAATTATAATGGGTCCCATGGAAAAAATAGCAATTAATCATGTATAAAAACAATTAAAAGAATCTAGAAAAATGTGCAAGACATTTTCTTCATTTCCTCAATTCACAGACAGATATCTGAAAGACCCTCTCTACCCAATAGGGACCAAGTCACCTTGGAAAGGGCTGTTGGATAGCTATCAGCAGATGCAATAATGGTAGAGATACATTAATGTTTCACAATCCCTATTCACAATTACCATGAAGTAATACCTAATATCTGATCAGACTTACTTTGAGTCTTCATCCAATGGTGCTCCAGCGTTCTTTCTACTCCTGACCCATTTCCCAATTAGTTAACTATTCCTATTTTAAACATGAGGATAATTTTTTCAATACCAGGTATAGGGAAATAGATGCCCAATTAGTCTGTGGACTAAACAATTGGAAAAATCACCCAACCACCTTTCTAAATATATACCAAATTTGATTCAGTGCTCCTATCTTCTAATGCATTCTAATCAATGCAGTGTAAGGAATTAAATCGTTTTTTAGTTATGAGGTTTGTTATTTCAAAACACTGGAAAGATAAAAGTAGGTTTTAATTGGATCAATAATAGTTAAGAGTTTGTGAAACTACTTTGAACATTGAGTTTTTCTTTTGTCAGCTTGGGGTTTAAAAGCATCCCCAGCCTCATTCAGGGCTAGTCTCACTACTGGCCAGATGTTTTGTAGTTGTATCCATTCCTTAAGGGTGGGTATGGTTGGTTCCTCTACTGATAATTCTGGCATTGGGATGAAGTCCTGGCCAGTGGCAACTCGAAATAGAGTGAACCCAGTGCTAGAGTGCACAGAGTTATAGGCAAGTTCTGCAAAAGGCAGGAGGTCAGTCCAGTCAGGTCAGTCTTGTTGATAGTTAATAAAGCATCTTAAATATTGTTTCAGAACTGAGTTCAGTCTCTCTGTCGATCCACTAGTTTGAGGATGAAGACTAGAACTTAGGCATTGGCTGGTTCCAAAAAGTCCAAAAAGGCCTTCCAAAACTTTGAAGTGAATTGGACCCCCCAATCAGATATTAGCCTTTGTGGGGCCCCATGTAGTTGGTAGATGCTGCAGGAACAGTTTGGCGAGTGCCTTAGCAGTGGGGATTTTTTGGAAGGGAACGAAGTGGGCCTGCTTGGAAATAAGGCCTGTTACGATCCAGATAACAGTAGTCCCCCCACTTTCAGGTAACTCTACAATAAATAATCCTCTCTTAAAGTCCAGTTTTGAAAAAAAAATTCCTTTAGAGAGGTGGGCTAACTTGTCTTTCATGAGGCGGAGGGGGTACATATTCACGTTCACAGTGTTAAAATTTCTATAATCCATACAAAGGCACAAAGACCCATCTTTCTTCTCAGAATAGCACTGGGGCGGCAATTTTTGGTCATGTGGGTTCAATGAAACCTATGTGGGTTCATAGGTTTTTATCTATGAAGGCTCTCAACTCCTTGAGATCCCTAAGGGACATGCTATACATTTTTAGTTTTGGTAGTTTGCCCCTGGGAGAATCTTGATAGCACAGTCTGTGGATGGTGGTGGTGGTGGAAGTTCATCAGAGTCTTCTTCACTGAACACCTCAGCTAGATCCTTGTACTCCCTGGGGATGCCCTGGTTTGGCACAGCCTTTTTCGCCATTGATGTTTCTTTGTTTCAGTCTCCCCCCAATTCCTCCCTTCGGCCATTGGGTCCAGTCACTCAACATTGAAATCTTAAGAGTCCCCTGCTTCCAGTTCACACTGGGGTTCCACTTCCTCAACCAGGTGAGCCCTAGAACTAGCAGCCATTCCATTCTGGGTGCCACAATGAAAGTGAGTCTCATCATGAGTACCCACTGCTATGTCCAGAGGTTTTGTGGCAAAATTGTCCAGTCCCCCCGCCCCCCGGGACTGACCCATCTAACTGGCAGATGCAATGGGAATTTCTAGCTTCCGCAAGTGTATGCCCAATTTTCTCACCAGAATTGGGTTAAAAAAACACTGGTTGTACCCTGAGTCCAGGAGGGCTGAGATTTTCACTCTTTTCTCCTGACTGGAGACAAATAGTCTCAGGGGCAGAATGAGTGGCTCAATCGGTTCGCTTACCAGCGGGTCGTCTTCAGTGTCACTCTCGGACAAACCCGATTCCTACCCAGGTGTTCCTCCCCCCCCAATTTTGCAAGGGGGCAAAACACTTCTCAGTGCAGTGTCTTTTCTTCAGGGGGGTTGTTTTTGTGGGCTTTCCTCTGGACAGGCGTTCTGGCTTTCGAGCAGGAGTTTTTGAATGGCACTCAACTGCATGATGCCCCTCCTTCCCTCATTTGAAGCAGGCAGATGATCTTGGTGACGGAGTTTTGCAGCTTGAATTGCTCCCCTGGGTGGGATCTCTTCCAGGCTCTTCCCTCTCAGTACAGGTTTCTGGCCATGTCAATCTCCACTTTTTTGGCCAGGATGTACCAGTCATGCAGGTGGTCTGGGGCCAGGTAGGTATGGTAGAGGTTGTCATTCAGGCTATCTTTTAACCAGTTCACTAGGATGTCTTCTGGCCAGTCCACTCTGTAGGCGAGGTCTCAGAACTCTTCAGTGTATTCAGCTACTGGTCAGAGCTCCTGTTTCACGGTTCTGATGTGATCATGAGCTTTGCGATCTGTCAAGGGGCCTTCAAATCGGTGGCAGACAGCCATCATGAATCAGTCAAAATTCCACAGTTCAGAGGCATCTGCGTTGTGGATGGTCACCTTCCAATGGGCAGCTGCCCCTTCCAGGGCCAGGGTGACGACTCAGACTCAAGCACCCTGGGTCTGGAAATCCCTCCCATACTCCTGCATGTACATGAGGAAATGTGACAGGAAAAAACTCAGTTGCTGTGGGTCGCCATCGAACGTCACTCCTGGGGGCGTTTTCCTCGCCAGTTACGTCACTCTGGGCTGGCCAGAGACAATTGCCGGGGCTGGTGCTGCACGGGATGGGTTCACTTGGATGGCCCCACCTACCACATCTCCTTGGCCTGCTGCTGCTGGATCTGGAGCAGCAGCCCTGGCCCCATTGGCTGCTGCTGCCTTGCTCCCTCTCTGTTGTCAATCTAATTCCCCCGTTTCTGAGATTTTCAAATGCCTCCATCATGAACCGCATAACATTTCTCTCTCTCTTTTTTATTAAAAAGTTTTACAAAAGGTTTACATGTTTATTCCCCCCTTCCCTACCACCCCTCCCCCCACCCCTTCCCCTTCCCATCCACCCACCTCCCCCCCCCACTTCCCAGAATAAATTACAGGGTATAACATTCAACAATCATAATCCATCGTAATCTAAATAATTATAACATTCAGCATCTCTTATTCCTTCAATTTATTTATTTATTTATTATTTATTTATTTATTTATTCAATTTCTATACCGCCCTTCTCCCGAAGGACTCAGGGCGGTGAACAGTTAAAATGACATACATATAGAATGTGAATATAAATAATTAAGCCAGTTTGGCTCGACAGTTAAGAATCTTCAGCATAAAGATTTACAAAATTAGAAAAGATTTATGCCAGACCGGCTTGGTGAAAAAGAAAGGTCTTAAGTGCACGACGGAAAGTACGAAGATCTGGGATCATTCGTATCCCTGGGGGTAACCTGTTCCAAAGGGTAGGTGCCCCAACAGAAAAGGCTCTTTCTCTGGGAACCACTAGTCGGCATTGCTTTAGTGATGGCACCCTGAGAAAGCCTACCCTGTGGGAGCGTACTGGTTGGTGGGAGGTTATCGGTTGCAGAAGGTGGTCTCGTAGATACCCAGGTCCTAAGCCATGGAGGAGTTTGAAGGTAAGAACCAACACCTTGAAGCGCACCCGGAAGACCACTGGAAGCCAGTGCAGCTCGCGTAGGAGTGGTGTCACATGTGAGCGCCATGTCACTCCCAATATCACCCGCGCAGCTGCATTCTGGACCAGTTGGAGCTTCCGTGTGCACTTCAAGGGGAACCCCATATAGAGAGCATTACAATAGTCCAGACGGGAAGTGATGAGGGCATGAGTGACTGTGCGTAAGGAGTCCCGATCTAGAAAGGGTCGCAACTGGCGAATCAGGCGAACCCGATAAAAAGCACCCCTGGCCACAGCTGTCATATGCTCTTCTAAAGACAACCGTGTGTCCAGGAGGACACCTAAGTTGCGAGCCCTCTCTGTGGGGGCTAATGACTCGCCACCAATAGTCAGCGATGGTATCAGCTGGCTATATCGGGACGCCGGCATCCACAGCCATTCAGTCTTGGAAGGGTTGAGTTGGAGCCTGTTTTTCCCCATCCAGATCCGCACGGCTTCAAGGCACTGGGACATCACTGCAAGGGCATCATTGGGGTGGTCTGGGGTGGAGATATAAAGCTGAGTATCATCAGCGTAAAGATGGCATTGCACTCCCAAACCACGGATGAGCTCACCCAGCGGCTTCACATAAATGTTGAACAAAAGAGGTGAGAGGACCGACCCCTGTGGCACCCCACAAATAAGGTGTCTTGAAGTCGACCTTTGTCCTCCTGCCAACACAGACTGTGACCGGTCAGAGAGATAGGAAGAGAACCACCGTAGAACAGTGCCTCCCACTCCTAGCCCTTCCAGCCGGCGCAGCAAGATACCATGGTCAATGGTGTCAAAAGCCGCTGAGAGATCTAATAAAACTAGGATAGAGGAACAACCCCTATCTCGAGCTCTCCAGAGATCATCAACCAATGCGACCAATGCCGTTTCAGTGCTGTAACCAGGCCTGAAGCCGGACTGGAACGGATCTAAATAGACAGTTTCATCCAAGTACTGCGGGAGTTGCTGCGCCACCACACTCTCAACAACCTTTGCCACAAAACGAAGGTTGGAGACAGGACGGTAGTTTGTTAGAACAGCCGGGTCCAGAGAGGGCTTCTTGAGGAGAGGCCTCACCACCGCCTCTTTCAAGGTGGAAGGCAAGAAACCCTCACATAGAGAAGCATTTATTATCTTCTGGAGCCAGCCTTGTGTAACCTCTCGGGAAGCCAGTACCAACCAGGAGGGACACAGGTCCAATAAACATGTGGTTGCGTTCAACTTCCCCAGTAACCTGTCCACATCTTCAGGGGTCACAGGGTCAAACTCATCCCAAATAACATTCTCAAGACTCGCCTCCATCACTTCGTCTGAACATAACCAGTCAGAGTCCAAGCCTTCCCGAATCTGAGTGATTTTATCGTGCAGATATTGTACAAAATCCTCAGCTCGACCTTGTAAGGCATCTTCCCGTGCTCTTAGATGGAGAAGGGAGCGGGTCACCTTAAACAGGGTGGCTGGGCGATTATCTGCCGATGCAATAATAGCGGAAAAATAGTTATATTTTGCCGCTGCTATCGCCACTAAGTAGGTCTTAATAAATGATCTTACTAGTGTTCGGTCAGATTCGGAACGACTGGCTCTCCAACTACTCTCTAGGCGTCTTTTCCGGCGTTTCATCATCCTCAACTCCTCGGAAAACCAAGGGTTTTTAGGGTAATTCCCTAATTACCCTACTAACTTAATTTCCTAAAAACACACCAAACATCTACATATTTATTCATAACCTATCTGCAACTTCTTATTCCGGTATTTACTTTGGATATAATCTATCCATCTTCTCCAGTCCCTTAAATATTTTTCATTTGAATGTTCCTTCAAGTACACCGAAATTTTTGCCATCTCTGCTACGTCCTTGTCCATTCTTGGATTGTAGGTAAATCTTGCTCCTTCCAATATTGTGCCACCAACAATCTTGCTGCAGTTATTAAATTCAAAATCAAATTAGTCTCTATAACCATACAATCCAGAACTATACCCAGCAGAAACAACTGTGATGTAAATTTTAACCTCTTTTTAAAAATATTTTGTAAAATCCACCAAATTTTTATCCAGAACACTTTAACCTTTTTATATGTCCACCAAATATGAAAATATGTAGCATCCTCACAATCACATCTCCAATATTTTGGTTGTACGTTCGGATACATACAAGGTAGTTTTTTTGGATCTAGATGCCATCTATAAGACATTTTATAAAAATTCTCCCTTAAATTTTGGGCTTGTGTAAATTTCACATTTCTTACCCATATTTTCTCCCATGTTTCCATCATTATTGGTTATTCAAAATTCTGCGTCCATTTTATCATACAATCTTTAACTAGCTCTGTTTCCGAGTCTATCTCTATTAATATCTTTTTATATGCATTAGACTTTGGTCTCTAATTTGTTTTATTAAATTTTCATCGCTTTGTATAATACCAATTTTCTGATCTTTTCCCCATCTGACTTGTAGTTGTACATACTGACACCAAGTTTGAATTATTTTCTCCTCTTTCAACACATTCAAAGGTTTTAATTTTAATATACCTCCCTCCATGTTAAGAATATCTCTTTATGTAATTACATCCTGTTTGCTTTCTATACTCGTATTCTCTATTGCGTGCCTGGGTACTGTCCATATAGGTATCTTTTCATTTAACCTATATTGATATTTCTTCCAGACACGCAATAAAGCATTCCTCAATATATGACTCTTAAATACTCTATCCACCTTTTTGTCATACACTAAATAAGCATGCCAACCGTAAGCCAAATCATGCCCTTCAATATTCAGAATCCTTCCATTTTTTAAATTAATCCAATCGCTAATTGCTGATAAAACAGCTGCTTCATAATATAATTTTAAATTGGGCATTTTCAGCCCCCCTATTTCTCATATATCCTGCATTATTTTCAATTTTATCCTTGGTTTCTTATCTTGCCATACCATACAAACTTGTTAATACTTTTCTGCTATTCTTCCAGGTTGGCATCCTTTTTTAGTATTAGTATCATCTGAAAGAGGAATAAAAACTTAGGTAAAACATTCATTTTTATAACTGCTATTCTACCTAACAAGGACAATTGTAGTTTTTTCCATTTATCCATTTCATCTTGTATTTTATGCCATAACAACTCATAATTATATTTATACAGTTTCCCATTAGAAGGTGCAATATAAACACCTAGGTACTTAACTTTTTTAACTATTTCACATCCCGTTACCCTTTGTAACTCCTCTTTTTGATTTATTGTTATATTTTTAACTATCATCTTTGTTTTTCCAATGTTTATTTTAAACCCAGACACTTGACCATACTGTTTAATTATATCCATCAAAACCTTTGCTGATTCCACTGGTTGAGTTAAGGTCACAACCAAATCGTCTGCAAATGCCCGTACCTTATATTCATGATCTCTAACTTTAATTCCCTCTATCTCATCTATATTACGTATTCTATTCAACAACAATTCTAAAGTTAGTATAAATAATAATGGCGATAAGGGGCATCCCTGCCTCGTACCTTTTTCAATTTTAAAAGTTTCTGTTAAACTGCCATTAACAATTATCTGAGCTGTCTGTTCTTGATATATTGCTTTTATAGATTGCATAAAGCAATTCCCAAATTGCATCCTATAAACTACTCTCAATAAAAATTGCCAAAAGATTTAAAAATTTGAAAAAATAATTTAAAATTAAAAATGATATTTGAAAAAAGATTAAAATTTGGTTGTTGAGTCCGTGGTGGCACAGCGATTCCCTCAATTCCTGGAGGAAACAGACTACCTGGACCCTTACCAATCTGGTTTCAGGTGCGGTCACAGCACGGAAACGGCATTGGTCGCCCTAGTGAATGATCTTTGGCAGGCCCGGGATGGGGGTTGCTCCTCCATCCTAGTCCTTCTTGACCTCTCAGAGGCTTTTGATACCATCAACTATGGTATCCTGCTGCAGCGACTCGGGGAGGTTGGGGATAGGAGGCACTGTTTTGCAGTGGTTCTCCTCCTACCTCTCGGGCTGCTTGCAGTTTTTATCGGTGGGGGGTCAGAGATCCACACAGAGGCCCTTCACTTGTGGGGTGCCTCAGAGATTGGTTCTCTCCCCCCTGCTCTTTAACATCTACATGAAGCCGCTGAGTGAGATCATTTGTGGTTTCGGGGTGAGGTATCATCAATATGCAGATGATACCTAGCTTTATATCTCCTGCCCGGACCATCCTGGGGATGCCCTTTCTGTGATATCCCACTGCCTGGAAGCGGGCTTGGATGGGAAGGAACAGACTCAGACTCAACCCATCCAAGACTAAATGGCTGTGGATGTCGGCATCTCGGGATCTAGAGGTTCCATCATTAGTGATAGGAGGGGGGGACTCTTACTCCCTCCGTCAGGGTCTGCAATCTGGGTGTCCTCCTGGATTCTCGGCTGTCCTTGGATGATCATTTGATGGCCGTAACAAGGGGGGCCTTAGCACAGGTACGTCTTGTGCACCAGTTGCACCCTTTCCTAGACCGAGATGCCCTCACCATGGTCACTCATGCCCTTGTTACTTCTCAGTTGGATTACTGTAACGCCCTCTACATAAGACTGCCCTTGGGATGCATTCGGAGGCTCCAGCTAGTCCAGAATGCGGCCGCATGGGCCATTACGGGGGTCCGTTACTCCTGTGTAACACCTCTCCTATGCAAGCTGCACTGGCTGCCGGTTGCCCTCCGGGTTCGTTTCAAGGTGCTGATGCTCTCCTATAAAGCCCTACATGGCTTAGGCCTGGGGTACTTACAGGACCATCTCCTGCCATCCTTCCATCGTCCCATGCGCTCCCACAGAGCAGGCCTCCTCAGGGTGCCATCAGCCAAACAATTCTGGCTGGCAGCCCCCAGGGGGAAAGCGTTCTCTATCGGAGCACCGACCCTCTGGAATGGTCTGCCCACCAAGAATAGCCCCTGACCTCCTCTCCTTTCGCCGCGAACTGAAGACGTGGCTTTTCCACCAAATAACCTGATCCGTTGGGGGTTTGTATGATGTTATAATTTTAATTTGGTTTTAAAAGGGATTTTAATCTGCATTGTGATTTGTATTGTTGATTGTTTTGTAAGCCGCCCTGAGTCCTTCGGGAGAATGGCGGCATATAAATCGCAATAATAAAATAATAAAATAATAAAATTTGAACAAGAAATTAAAAAATAGAAAAAAAAATTAAAAATTTTTTAAAAATAATTTTAAAAAAGGTATTCAGAGATTTTAAAAATTTAAGAATTTACAAGAACTCTTGACCCTTTATGAACATATAATATGCATTTCTTTTTTGTTGGAAATCTCAGGCTGTTTTCTAGGAGATGCTTTGCTCTTATCCCTCTACTCCCTGCATTGTAAGTTTATCTCTTCCCACCCTGTCCACAAGTATTTTGTACTTATCCTTCTCTTCCCTGCTCTCTTGCCCTTCGGTTGCCTGGCCACTGCTGGGGTTTTCAGGTACAATGTGCTGATGTGAGCATTTTGCTCCATTGCTCAGTTGGTCCTCTGCACTGCTCTCAGCTGCTGGTGCTCTCTTGGTCACTGCTCTGGGTGGTTCACTCCTCTGCCACTTAGCTCTGCACTGCTTCTGCTCTAGGTCTGCCGTGCTGCTCACAATTGCTAGTCTGCTGCCACCTAGCTCACCACTGATCAGTCGCCTCCATTTGCACCACACTGCCTCCACTCAGGTGTTGGGCTGGGTCACTGATCTGTCTCTCCATCTCTCAGCTCAGCTGTCTTTCTCTCTCTCAGATGAGCTGCAGGGCCACCTCTCAGTTGGGACACTGGGCTGCCTATCAGCTGGGCCACCTCTCAATTGGGCCATCAGGATGCCTTTCAGCTGGGCCGTTTCTTCGTTGGGCCACCTCTCACCTCTTTGTTCTAAGAGTTCAAGTTCTCTTTTTGTTCTCTTCTATAGCCCACTTGAAATAGTTCATAATCCACACATGTATTGAAAATGACAGATAAATGAAATTTGGAAAGTAAAACAAAATCTCAGCTTAAAAGAAAAAAAATAGTATCTCAGTTAAGAGTAAAAAAAATGAAGTGTCAGCTTGTTAGTATAAAAAAAAGATAGTATATAGTATAAAAAGATAATACAAAGTAGTCCACAAAAATCCACAAAATATTTAAAAGTATTTAAAAAGTGACTCTCAGTTCACCAAGAACAGAAGCCTAAAGTACTGTAGTGCAAGATCCCCCGAGATCAGTAGTGCCTGACAGGTACCCGTCCAGACCCCTGATCAAAGGGAACAGCACTAATTTCTCTCTTTCTTTTTGCAGAATGCCCTTGTGAAGCAGGGCAGCATGTCAAGTCTGCCCTCCCCGTCACTTGTGTTGTAGGCTATCACAATCCTGAGAGGGAGGGGGATGGGGGAAGGGGGCCTGTTGTAAAGGCAAAAAGTGGGAGAGACTAATACAGACAGGAAGCAGAGGTCAATCAGAACCAATCTCATCTGGACCACTTCAAGGACTTTTGGGTGCCCAGGACCTGGGAATGGGCTAAAGGTTTGGAACAATGTAGCAATTTGCATGTGGTTTCTTCAGATCTGGCCTTGCTTTTGCTGCATCCAGTTGTCTCTAGTAAAAGAGCCTTGTAACCTTTTGATGGAGTCAAGTGACTTTCTTTCCTAGAAAGCCAGCTAGGGTAGGGCTGGCAGTCCTGAAAAAAACACAGTCCAACTGTTTTTTTGAAGTTATAAGTAGCAATCAGAAATTCACAAACGTTGGGCACGTAATACCAGAAAGTTTACTTGGCAAAGATTAGAACAGTACAGAAAGGAAAAGGTGGAAGGACAGAACACTGGAATGTCCCTGAAATAGCTATGAGATTTTCTCAGGACGGGCCACAAAAAGAGGTCATTTGTCCACAGTTACCAGTCAATCCATTTTGATGACATTTAAATATACATACTTAATATGAACAGAATATGAACACATATTCTGAATTAAATTATTATTTTAAATTTATTAGCCGCCCAGCTTCAATGGATTCCTTTAATGCTTTTTAAATGGTCCTTGCCTTCATTAATCGTTTTTCTTTTCTAATTGTTACTAATAGTTTTTGTCATTTCTTTCTTTTTTGTCCTGAAAATGATGATGATATCAATGTGACTTTTTATCAAACTGCTTATGTGTGCAACTGTTAGTTCAAGATGGAAGTTCATTAGTATTAACAGTACATCAGGCTTTCCTACTTTCAAACCTATTTAGTAAGCTAATTATGAAAACTAAGTTATCAAAATTAAGGACCTTCTATGGAACCCAAATAGAAGCTTACTATTAAATCAACAAATGTCACTTTTTGTAACTAAATGGTTTTACAGTCCTTGTAATGACCAACCACTAAGGATTTTCCTTCTAAAATGAATGGGAGCATGGTTGTTATCTTGTGTAATTCTCAGGCGCTTTAATGGACTAGCACAGAAAAATATGTATGATTACCAATGCTTTAAGGGAAGTTATTTTTCATTATATAGGAATTTCCTTGCCAATCCAGTAATTGTGATGCTGTTTTTAATGGACTTTGACCAAATACAATTAGAGGGGTGAAAAAATCTTGAACCAAGTTAGCTTATTTTAGGCTCATACACAACAACAATACAATCCTGAAAGAGTTGTATACATCTGTAATAATAAGAAACCAAATGGCTTTACCTGCAAAAGTGTATGAACTGCATGTGCAACTGGAAAAATGCCTTCTGTAATTGATAAGCAACTTGAAAATCCAACAAAGTATCCAATTTTGAAAGAATCCATAATTAAAGTAATGATTGCAAACAAAGTAATTCCACCTGAAACAAATGTTAAACGAAAGAGTTATACTAAAAGTAAGAACTTTGACATAGCTCAGTTGGTAGCCTTTTTCAACTTCATTCACATAAGTTATTCTAGACTTAACAGGCTAAGCAATATTTCAAATACTGGGTTGTATATGTAGAAAAATAGAATTAGAATTAGAATAGAATAAAATAAATCCAATCCAATCCAATATTCTTTATTGGCCAAGTGTGATTGGACACACAAGAATAAAGAATATTCTATGTCCTCCATTTCTATTCATTGACATAAACATTTGCTCACTAGGTTATCAGGCTGTACAAATCAATTTAACTTCTCCCTACTGTTCTGTACTCCAACTCCTTTAAAAACATGTTATGTTGTCAAGATGTGTTGTAGCATTCCAAATCTGGCAAGTGGGAGATTGATTAATTATTTTCGCTATTTGGTAAGCCGTAACTTATCATAGGGACCAAAGTCTTTCATTTTTTCTGTATTGATTCAATTTATAGCCTACATTTCTATTTATATTGCACTCAAAATAATTGTCTAAAATTAAGTACCAAAAGCCCAGGAAATATACACAGAAAGAGCTAATAATTTGCAGTAATATACATTTTGCACCCTTCCAAAAAAGAATGGAACACTAAAATAAACAAGAAACATTCTCAGGAACAGGAAATGTTCTGCTGCATGATTCCCCTTTCTCCACACAGTAGAGATCAAGATATGCAAGAAAAGTTGCTTTTGGATCTCAAAAGGGTCCACCATTAAACAGTGGTGGGGTGGCCTGGAATTTGTCCTCTTCTCCTATTCCCAAGGTATCAACTCCCCTCAGTTATTTTGAGGTTCTGAGTCCTTCTGCATGTGCACAACTACTGAGAAACAGATCAAGCTCAGAAGGCATGAATTCTATTTGGTGGATTACCATTTGGTGGAAAGATGTTTGCAAACAGACAGAAAATGATGTTGAATTAATATATATATTTTCTATAATTGCTAGAAACAATTAGAACATTGTTTCTAGCAATTATAGAAAATATATGAAGAAAACAATTATTTAATAACTTCAGTGTGGATACACCAAAACTGTTATCATACATGGCCTTTAAAAAGCGAGACAAACTTCCTAATTTTCATATGCCAAGTATTCCCAGCAACTTAACATTTCTGTACTAAAAGAATAGCAAAAAAAAAAAAAGTTTGTTTGCCCTGTTCAACTTCCTGAAGTGATACTTATCTTCCACGCATCCACCCCATCAAAAAAACCAGCTTCTTTAGGGATAATGGACAGTTTTGAGCAAGGCCACGAGGGAAAGGATTAACCCCCTAACTTTGGTGATGTTCCCATTATTCGTTGACGTAATACCAGTAGATCTTAAATCTTTCTTTCTTTTTTAAAAAACCATTTTTGTTTCATCATCCCATTTCCACTCTAGAAGTAGTTCATCTTCTGCTGAATTTTGCAATGGGGTTTCTAACTTACCTTTAGGAGGATATTTATCACAATAAGTAGGATGCTTGGAGTTGGTAATGCAAAGATATGTTATTGGTGATTTTACAGGCTACAGTAAAATACTTGCTCCAAAATACTATCATTCTGGTTCTTATGAAGGACGATAACAAACAGAAAAATGTGTACAATATGTGTACACTAAATTCAATGGCCCTTCACTTAAGAGAGTGAAACTTTTTTACACAACACATTTGTGCGGAGCTATCACCATTTTGAAACTCCCCATCTTGAGCCTTACCAAACATTTAACTTCTTCCAAAACATCTATTAAAGTAAACCAAAAATCTATGGATTTTGCATTCTTGTTTCTATAACCATTTTCTTATAAAATTTGGAATCGTGAAGCATAATCTCAGTTGAATTGCTGAAATAGGGATGCATTATGCTGAAGCATCAACATGTAATTCCCCCAAATCCTCAGGAAAATATTACCTGGGAGGGTGCCCCACTGAAATCAGGGCCTTTGTTTTGGATTAGAATCCAGGGCAGCAACTCTATGTACACCTATTATGAACAAACTACCGTATTCCCTTAAACAAAGTATTAAGTAAAATCTCAGTTTTATACACTGTCTGGGAAGAGAGGTTAATCAATACGGATTAAGGAAGGTAAATAAATGCCTCATCAAAAGATTTGTTCATTATTGCAGGGGATATCCACATTTCTTTGTTGTGTATGAATTCCTAATGGGAGTTGTTAAACTGATATTTTATTGAATTTGCTTAAAAAATAAATCAAGTTTAAATCAGTATATTTGTTACAGTCATCTAGTCAAAATAAATATGCATGGGGTCCAGCTGGAGTCCTAATGGCCAGCCAATTTTTTTTTCCTAGAGTGGCCCTTGGAGGTCACATAGTATGTTCTGTACCTGGTGCAGGGTTCTCAAAGAGGGGGATTTTCATAAAGTACTGCATTGGATTCTGTGCAGGATTAAGGGGGAAAAGTTCACTCAAATGCAGGCAAGTTTGTACCAAATAAGTACAGAATTTTAACTGTTTCATGGCCTCCAAAAGTTGGGCAACTTGTTCTACCACCTCTATCGGATGCCCACCAGTCTAGACCCCTAGCAAGGAGAATGCCAGCATTTCATATGAGATCCCATTCCACTGGCCCTCAGTTTTATAGTCAAGTTGTTCTTCCTGACATCAAGAGAGCTCACATGCTCCATTCTAAACATTACCCAGGAGCCTCCACCCTTAAAATATCACTGCCTAAACGAAGAAAATTGTGAAGCTTTCTGGGCAGCAGCAAAGGTGGGGAACACTCCTGCTTCCTCCGGAACCTCCCAGGGTAGCCTGGCAAGCGGCTGTCCGCATTTCCCAGCCGGAGGTTCTCTCTCCGGGCCCCCGCCCCCACCACCAGCACTCACACTTGAGCCAGCGTGCCCCGGCCTGGGTGTCCTTGTCCTGGATGAGCCTCTTGTGCGCACAGCGGCGGCAGAGGTACCAAGCCATCCAGAGGAGCTGCAGCGCCATGAGGGAGAGGAGATAGGCCAGGACGGCACTCTTGGCCACCCCGACAGCGTGCACCGCCCAGGCGAACATCAACAGCAGCCCGGCCAGCAGGAGATGCAGCCCGTACTGGCTGCTCAGTGTCTCGGCGCTTTTTTGTGGACAGCTTCGTCCGTCCCCGAACAGCAGAGGCCATGGGCGGCCCTCGCCCCCTCTTGGCCGCTGGCTTGGCGGAGGCTGGGGTTCCTCGGCCGCCCTCTCTAGTTCCCAGCTATCCGTCGTGGAGCTGGTCTGGTGGCGGATTTTTGGGCCGGTCGAGGCGGACTCGAAGTGACTTCTTTGGAGACCCATGGGCGAGAAACGCTTTTGCTCGGAGATGCCCACTGTTGGAGGGCCGACAAGTGCGGGCCAGCTCAGCACGGAAGCATCCCCGGAGCGGAAAGGCGGGCAGGTGCACCTGCCGATGTTCCCAGGGGCCGCGCTTCGCCAATTGCTCTCCAGGCGGAGACGCTTTCAGCTCTTTGGGCCCTTAGAAGCGGATTGACGGACGGAAAGCGCGCTCGGTTCCGGCTCTGCAGCAAGACCTCCCCGTCTCGGCCGCCTTCCTCCTCTACTGCTATCCTCCTCAAGAGCTTCTTTTCCCGAGACTGTCTCCGCGGAGTATTTATGGGGTGGAGAAGCCGCAGAGCCATTGGGCGGGCCGCTGAAAGCATCGGGTTTCAATCACGTTAGATTCTGGGCTGCGACACCTTTTCCAACTGAGCCTGAAGGTAGAGTGCTCCCAACGTCGGTTGGGTGAAGGAGGCGCTCCGGAGAATCTGCGCAGCTAGGTCGCTGGAGCAGAGAGGGAAACCTGGAGGGATAGGGACGCTTCTCGAAGGAAGACCGCAGCCGGTGCCCTCTGGTAGGGCGGCCCCCAATAGACTGGTGTTTCTCGAAGGATCTCGGAAGGCGAGGATCCGTTAGTAGGGACCGTTAGCTGACAATACTAAATATGACTTCATCAAAATATCAAATGATGTGACACGGATATTTATAACTTAAGTATTTATCAAATTCAAGAAGATAAGGAACACAGAACAGCTTCATATGACAAATACACTTAGGCAGGAAAAACCAAAGGTACAAGTAGAGATTAGATGAAACCTGGCTCAAAAACAGTAACTGTAAAAGTAACAGTAACTTTGAATCTTAGTGGACAATCCTTTAAACATGAGCCAGCAGTGTGCAGCAGCAGCTTAAAAAGCTAGTACAATCCTTGGTTGTATAAACAGGCATAGAATCAAAATCTCATGAAGTATTAGTTCCATTTTATAAAGTCTTAGGAAGATCACACCTGGAATACTGCATTCAGTTTTGGTCATCACATTATAAAGAAGATGAGACTTTGGAAAAAGGGCAAGGAGCAAAGCAACTAAGAAGCTTGGAGACTAAAACATGAACTTTTGCAGGTTTGGCTAGTCTAGAAAAAAGGCCTGGGGGGTGGGGGGACACACATGATTGCAGCATTCCAGTATTTGAAAAGGTGCCACAAAGAGAAGGGGGTCAACTTATTATCCAAAGCATCAGAGGGCAAGAAACAATGGATGGGAAGTTGGAAACTAATCAAGGAGAAAACCTGGAGTTAAGGGGAAACTTAGTGAGGACAATTAACCAGTGAAACCTCTTGCTTTCAGAAGTTGTAGAAGCTTCATGGTGGTGGTTTTTAAGAAGTGACTGGACAGCCACTTGTCTGAAGTGGTATAGGGTCTCCTGCTTAAACGGGTTTGAACACTAAGACCTCCAAGATCCCTTCCAGCTCTATTCTGATTGATTGATTGATTGATCAGTGGTTCCCAACCCACAGTAAATAACCCAAAATTGAGTAAAAGTGTTTTTTCTTTGGTAATGACACACAAATCCATTATCCAATCAAAACCAAAACATTTAAATGGACTTAAAAGTATTTTATCTACATTGGGTAAAAAGGGTTTCTGATAAGCGGTTTGGGGTAATGAAGGAAAAAGTTTGGGAAGTACTAATCTGTTGGTCTTGAGCACCAGAAATTTTAGATGTGCTCCAAGTCAGAGATGAATCTGGTTCCTCTGATGACCATCCAAGTTAGATTCCTTCCCTTCTGCTACGGAATCCTTTTGAATTTTGACATACTGTAATTCTGGATATGCAAAACCAACCAGAGTTTGCATAGAAGGCTGTTAGGGCCTCACAGGGATGTGGCAAGAGTGTATCAGCTGTCTTCCTTCAGTATCCCTACTGATGATGGTGAGTCTTCCCAAGGGGGGACAGAGAGGCAGTCAACTGAGGTTCAAGGGAACCAGTCAAAGAAACCTGGAGAGAGATATATTAGTGTAATAAAGTAGAGAAACCACAACTATGGATGACTGGTAATTCAAGCATTGTTTTAAAGTTCCCTGTGGGGCTACCTCTAACTTAAAAATATAGGAGGGGGCATATTGTTACTCAAGCAGTGAATGCTTATTTACAGTATGTTCTCTGGGCAGTTGACATCAGGAGAGATGAAAATGAGACAAAATACAAACATCTCCCAGTAAAATCTAGCAATGGTTGCGGGGGAGGAGTGTGCACCATACCACCCAGGGCATTACATTTGTCTACAAAATGGGTGCTCTGAATCCTAAACAGAATGGGAGGATTGTCAATTTCCGAAAAAGGTAATATGGGGGTAATCCAGGGTCCTTGCTTGCGGAATAGTATGAATAAATGTCACAGTGATTTTCAGAGATAGTAACCACTAGGGAACTGGGATTGTTTTTGTCAGAGGAAAATGCCTAATGGCATATCATGGGTTAAACTAGGGGGCAAAGCAGGTACCACCCAACTGACCACTCCTTACCTTGACTCCGCCCATGATGTATAAATGGTCAGTGTCCAGGGGTCCAGCGCCATTCCTGATGTGTACCTGCAAAAGAACAATACTGTTTTACTATGTGAAATAAAGAACTTAAGACTACCAAGCTTGCATTGGAGTTATTTGGGCTCGATCCTCAAAATCATCTAACAAAATGGTAGCAGAGGATGGTTCGAAGCCCATCTAACTCGGGACATGCAAGAGAGCCCTAATCTACTAGAAAAAAGAAAGAGACCAGTCACTAGGGCATTCGCAAAAAAATAGCGCAACAGCAAGCGGCAGAAAACAAAACAGAAGAAGTGGCGGAAGAGATCGAGAGGATCTCCAGCCACAACTGCACAGCAGCCGAAACGAGAAAAAACCACACTTAAAAAGAAGCTGCAAGACCTCCTAGATTCCACAACCGACATCACAGACCTAATCGCGAACCTCCGGGACCTCATCGAAGATGACGGAGCAGCGTCCGAAGAAGATGACTGCGAATCGAACCCAGAAGAAAAAACCACGGTAGGAAACCTGTCCATTGAAAAATTTCCCGCTGAAACCACCGGGGCCGAATTCGCGCCTTTTTCACGGTGGCCATCTTGGGGAATGACATCACCCAATGATATCACCTCCACGATGATCTGGCTCATCCAGGCATCCGACCAGCCGACCGAAGCCTCCCGCAGCTCCTATGCGATCCGGTGAGCGATCCGGCCTTCCCAACAATGTTCCTGAGAACCTACAACCAGCAGAGATCACCTAAGGTCGAAGCACTAAGTTGCCCAGCCGGTTGGGGCCTGCATCCAGGAGCCACGGCCACAAGCTCCTTCTCTGGCGACTGCTGGAAGAAAATGACTCCCGGGCATGTGCAGTCTCTGCCTGCAAGAAAAGAGAAAGAGAACATAAATACAAGTTACTACAGTGAAGCACCAGCCTACGCAGCATCAAATTGCGAGAAGTGAACTATAGACACACATCAGTACAGACATGCCTCCACCATACCCGAGCCATATTGTGAGTTCACTCGAGTAAAAAACCATGGACAGCGACTGAATGTAAGTAATCTTACATTAAGCACAGGGACTCTACCAAATGACTTTTCCAAGTTAAAGATAGATGGGACTAACTTACCGGAGTGGGACAGACAACTCCAGGTTGCTCTACTGAGAGAAAACTTATTGTTTATGATCACTGACCCACCACACAGACCATGGACTTTAGAGATAGATTGCATGCATCATAGAGCTCATTACATTGTATTAGTTAGTATTGATCCAAGTATTTACCCCATCATAGACAATCATTCAACTGTGTCTGAAATTATGCAGAAAATATTCTACCTGTTCTATAGTAAGAGTGTGGCAACCACCACAAGAATTTCCAGAGAGTTCCATTCTGCCAAGCTAAAATCTGGCACATCAATGAGTGAACACTTGTTGAACCTAAGTGCTACAAGGGCTGAACTAATCCAAAGGGGGGAGACCATATCTGAGTGCAACATGAAGAGCGTAATCATTAATTCCCTTGATTCAGGTTGGGAAAATTTCATTACTCATTTAGATAGCCTCAGCATTGATAACATCTCCTTGGAGACATTAAGCAATAAATTAATAGCTGAGGACAACCTCAGGAAAGAGCGACACACACACCGCAGGGAGAGCAGGCCTACAAAGAGGATAGAGTTTCAAACAAGCCACAACACCAACATAGAATGTTTCCTGTGTGGCTCTAGGAGCCACTACAGGAGGGATTGCCCCAGGAATTCGAGAGAAAGGGATCAACACCACCGGGGAAGCAGACAGGATACATGGCAGAGACAACCTGACAGACAATCCCCCGAACCCAGGTACAGACGTAGGGACTCCCCAAACCCGAGAAATAGGAGGGAATACAGAAATAGCTCCAGGGACAATCGCTCAGGGTCCACAAATGGACTTGGAGAACACATAGACATGCATAAGCGATCAGGGAAAGGAAGCACCTGGCTCATTGACTCCGGAGCCACAAACCACACCACACCACACCATAGAGACATACATCATTCAAAAAAGAAAATTACTACATAAAAGTAGCCAATCAAAACAAAGTCCTAGTCACAGAGAAGGGAACCACTCACATCCCAGGCATAGGAAAAATAGAGGAGGTGCTCCTTGTACCAGAGATCCCCCACAAACTTTAGGGTCACCCTAAAGTTGAGTAGAGAGTTGGGGATTGAGACCACATTCAAGGAAGGTGAAGTTCACATGATCAAGGATGGGATTGAGATAGGCCAGATAACCATCAATGGAGGGCTATCATACTTACAAACAGAGGAAGCCCACCATCCTACCATTAACACCCACATAAACAGCGAGGAGGTAGAAGCAGAAGGACACACTAAGACACACTGACAAGATAGGTAGTAACAATGAGGAAGCACACGACCAGGAGCCCACTCAGGAAGATAAACTGTCAATAGGAAAGCCAATGCATGATGACTGTGCCCACTTGTTACATAGAAAACTAGGCCATGCCAGCTTCCCAGTTATATAGAAGTTGATGGACTGTTCAGATGGTGTCAAAGTAAAAGGATGCAAAATTTACTTAGAGGTTCAGTGTGTAAATGTTCAAAGCTAAGGACAAAACCCCGACCCAAAAGAGCCACTCACACCACAGACTCAATATTTCAACTTGTACACATGGACCTAGTGGGGCCCATGAGGCCCTCCATAAAATATAAGAAAAGATTTTTCCTGACTATTGTGGACGACTTCAGCCACTATGGCTTCGTCTACACCCTTAAGCATAAGAGTGAAGCCTTCCAAAAATTCAAGGATTTCCACAAACAAGTAGAGACTCAACACAATTTAAAAATAAAACAGATAATGACAGATAGGGGGACAGAATTCCTGTCCAGGGAGTTCTCAGCATGGGTTGACAGGCAAGGGATCATACGATTTACTTCATCTCCGTTCTCAGCATTCCAGAACGGAGTGGCAGAGAGGAAACAGGGCACACTACAGACTATGATGAGGTGCATATTAGAAGATGCTGGCTTAGGACAATCATTCTGGGCGGAAGCCCTCACATACTCCAACTATACCATAAACAGGTTATGGTCCAGTGTGATTGACAAAACCCCCTATGAAGTAATGTATGGAAGGAAACCAAAGCTCACGCACCTGCACATATTCGGGGTTACCGCTGATGTCCATATTCCAAGGCAGCTAAGACGCAAGGGAGATAAGGTGTCGAGGAGACTGAGGTTTATGGGCTATGAAACCGGAACAAAGGGATACAGATTCATAGATAGGGACAACAAATTCATAATATCCAGGATGGCGGTGTTCCATAAGAACGCCAACTGGTCAAAAATACACCTGAACGATTTACAAATCTGTCAGGAAAACACCCATAATGATACAAACGAGCCTAAACAAGGCACAATTAAGAATGAACCACACGCAGACCACCACACCAAACACCAAGACATAGATGTCAGGGAGTGGAAAGAAAATCACCCCACAATAAAGGTAGACTCACTCACCAATAGAGAGGCAAGATATATGCACAACACCGAGACCCCACCAAGCAGACCAGTCAGGACCACCAGGAACAAAACACCAAAAAGGCTTGATGGTTACGTACTGTCCATTGATACCAACAGAACACTCCCAAACTCATATGAGGAAATTCTCCAGCTCTCACCAGAAGAAAGGGTAAAGTGGGAACAAGCCATGGACAGGGAGATGGCCAGCTTAAGGGAGCTCAATGTGTACACTCCCATCAAAGCCCCAACTGGGAAAATCCCATAGGGACAAAGTGGGTTTTCAAGATAAAAGAGCTAGAGGGAAACCAACTATTCTATAAAGCTAGACTAGTGGCCCAAGGCTTTGCCCAAAAATACCCCAACGACTATACAGACACTTACTCCCCCACAGTCAGAACCGAGAGTGTGAAAGGTGCCCTGGCGGTAGCATCCATACTAGGACTGGAGGTGTACCAGTTTGATGTGCAAACCGCCTACCTGCACGCAGAACTGGACAGAGAAATCATTGTAAGAGCCCCTCCTAGTAAGAACACACAAAAGGGAGAAACGTGGCTGCTCAACAAAAGCCTGTATGGGTTAAAACAATCAGGCAAGAGGTGGTATGAATGTCTGGCCAAGGTACTCAATCACATGGGGTTCACACCCACATCAGTGGACCTATGTTTCTTTACTAGAAGAAGGGGCCCATCCATCGAATATGTTCTCGTCTACGTTAACGATATATTATACTTTGGTCAGTAAAAAAACAGAATGTGACAATTTTGCCAACGAACTGAACAAACACTTTACATTAAAAATACTGGGGAAGGTTAACAAATACTTAGGGGTCCAAATAGAAAAGACTGACAAGGGGTTCAGGTTATCCCCCCCAAAAAAGATCCTTGAACTACTGATGAAGTGTAACATGATGAACGCCAAAACATGTGAAACACCTATGCAACCTGAATTCCCCAAAGCCATGTATGAACAAAGCGAACTGTTTAAAGACAATACCCTGTACAGGTCCACAATAGGGTCCTTACTATACATAGCCAATTGGACTAGGCCTGACATCATTTTACCAATCAACCTACTCTCACGGCATGTCAGCAGCCCTACCACCTATCATTGGGAAGGAGTTAAATGTGTTCTTAGATATCTAAAACATAGTGCTGATGCATGTTTGATATTAGAACCAGAACACTCAGAAAAACCAATCTTAACTTGTTATGCTGATGCAGATTGGGCGGGAGACACTAAAAGAGCACCTCTGGGTATATATTTTTCATTAACAACTGCCCCTTATATTGGTACTCTGCGAAACAGAACTTGGTGGCTACTTCAACAGCAGAAGCGGAATGTGTCTGTCTGTCTGCCTAAAGCTGCAAACAATCTGACCTGGTTTGATGATTTGTTATCCAGTATTTGGTCAGAACCAATGTACCCAATTGTAATACACGAAGACAACCAAGCAGCAATAGACATATCTATGGCCGAGGCAGTGGGGCAGAGATCAAGGCACATTGATATAAAGTATAAGCACATTAGGCAACTGTCTAACATAGGTTTCATAAAAGCAGTTCACTGTGACACAAAAGAACAAACAGCCGACATCCTCACAAAGCCTCTGGCAACCAAACAACATATATATCTATCTTCCAAGTTAGGGGTACATCATATCGCACGTCAGCACTCGCCATCAGGCATTTTAGAGGGGGATTTGTCAGAGGAAAATGCCTAATGGCATATCATTGGTTAAACTAGGGGGCAAAGCAGGTACCACCCAACTGACCACTCCTTACCTTGACTCCGCCCATGATGTATAAATGGTCAGTGTCCAGGGGTCCAGCGCCATTCCTGATGTGTACCTGCAAAAGAACAATACTGTTTTACTATGTGAAATAAAGAACTTAAGACTACCAAGCTTGCATTGGAGTTATTTGGGCTCGATCCTCAAAATCATCTAACAGTTTTCAAATCAAAAAGGAGTGATCAGGTCAAACCTCAGTGGGACTAACGTGGAGAAAACATTTCCAACAATAACAGTAGCACCTCTAGTCTTTTGTTAAGACTCACATTGAGGGGAGAGTTTGTCCTCTCCTCCCCAAGATACTGGCCCTGTTCCCAGATCAATACTTTCACTTATTAAATGGTTTTCTGTAGATTTTTTCAAAAAATATTTTTTATTTTGCCTTTATTATTTCTATAAATGACTTGAGGAGGCAAATATACATCCTCCTATTTTCCACACAACAGCAACTCTGTGAGATATATTGGGTTGAGAGAGAGGACTAGTCCAAAGTCTTCCAGATGGCTTTCATGCCTAAAGTGGAACTAGAATTCACAGTCTCCTGGTTTTTCATTACTAGACAAACGGCCTTCTGTTTGCCTCATCAGACCACCCTAATTTAAGGACATTTAAAACTATATGATGTATAAATCACTTCCTTACATTAAATAAAATCATTACAAGTTTTACTAATGAGAATATCAGAAGCTTTTTAAAAATGGAAAAGTGCAGGTCATCTTCCTATGTGCCCCTCAAAAAGCATTACATTAGCATCACAAAACCCAACAGGAAGACTTTTAAATTATAGGCCAGCTTCCATTATTGGGCAAGGTGACTGTCAAAACAATAGCCAGGCAGGTCCAAATGAAACCGATAATCAACTAACTTCTTTAGTCATCTTGATGAATAATGTTTCCAGAAGGCCAGTCCTGTTAGTCAACTTTGTATTAGTTTTTGATATTTATTTATTTTCATATATTTATTTACATACCCCTTTATTTATTTACAGTCCCAAATAAAGAATTTAATGTTAAGGAAAGCCAAATGTACTGCATATACTACATTGAAATATTTTTTCTTTTTAGCTGAGATTTTATTTTTCTTTTCAGCTTATTTTCATCTGTCATTTTTTAATACATCTGTGGCTTACAAAATATATCTAGAGGGCAATCTCACTTGCATTTAAGTTCTACTTAAAAAGAGCCTTGGTGGCACAGCAGATTAAAGTACTGTTAAATAACACCAGCTGTCTGCAATTACTGCAAGTTCGAATCTCACCAGGCTCAAAGTTGACTCAGCCTTCCATCCTTTCAAGGTAGGTAAAATGAGGACCCGGATTGTGGGGGCAATAAACTGACTTTGTATAAAAAAGAACACCACTCAGGGGGGGGCCGAAAGCCCTACTAAGCAGGTATATACAAAAAGTATGAAGGCTATTGCTTAATGCATTGTAAGCCACCCTGAGTCTCTGAGAAGGGCGGCATACAAATTGAAGGAATAAACAATACTTCAACATTAGCCACAGGAGAGAGCAAAAGGGAACTAAGAACTCCTAGGACTAACAGTGAGAACAATGAACCAGTGGAAAAGGCTGCCTTCAGATGTTGTGGGCTTTCCAACATTGCAGGTTTTTAAGAAGACATTGGACAGCCATTTGTCCAAAAGGGTATGGGTCTCTTGCTTGAGCAAGGGATTGGACTAGAAGACCTCCAAGACTAACATTTAAGAATAGAACTTTTTAGTTTAAATTTTAAAAAATCTTTGGAAATCTTTGAAAATTTTAAATGAACTTCTAGAATATAAAATAATTCTTTTCATGTCTGGGGTAGATTTCCCCCCCTGTAATATATCATCCATTGTGTAGTGGTTAAAGAAGTTCATCCTCAAAGCACTTATATTATTGGCTAGTGAGACCATCTGGGCCTGAAGCTTTCTTTGTCTGACCTCATTTTTTAAATAGCTTCTGATATCTCAAAGGCAGTTATCAGATCGCTCATAGGTTGTTTCTGGGTTTGTGATAATTTAGGTAGCTGTTGTCTTAAAAGATATTCATCTATTTTTAACAAGTCTATCTCCTGCCTTTTATACAAAAATTTCTACTTTTGAATAGAAATTATGAAAGGACTTTTTAATATGTTCATTGTCTGTTATTACCAGGGTGGATTTGTTTGTTATTACCAGGGTGGATTCACGATTTAAATCACTAGTCAGTAAGGCTTGATTTAAATCATAGTTTTCTACATAAAGACTAATTCTTGCTGGTATAACTTTAATATGCAAGTAGATGAAGATTTTTAGAATAACAACTTTTCGTATTAGTTTTTTTATGTCCAGTTTAATAGGTTAGCCTATTTGGACAACTTTTCTGTTGTACTTAGGAAGGAGAATAATAATCATTAACTTAATAATAACAATTTAAATAGATTTATTCAACTGAAACAATAACATTACAGCATATGTTATTTGTTTAAACAAACATTCATGTTTGTTAACTAATTTGGCTAAACAATATATCAGGGCTGTGGAGTCGGGAGATAAATGTTCTTTTAAACTTGCTTTTTTTTTAATTCCAATCTAAATTTAGTAGGAGTCGGAGTCAGTGCATTGTTTGCCAAATCCGACTCCAGGTACCCAAAATTTCCTCCGACTCTGACTCCTCGACTCCGACTCCACAGCACTGCAATATATATATATATATATAAAGAAACTTAGACTGTCAGCCCAGCCTACACATGAAAAACTTAAAAACTGTCCTCTGTAGCTCACTCGTCATCTTCATCTTCTTCTTTGTTCATAATCTGGAAAAGAAATACAACCTTTCCTGCTTTATCAGGTCCCAAACGATTTCTCAATTTAGAATGAATGAGTCCAAAGGAAGAGAATATTCTTTCAATGCCTGGCGCCTGCAGAAGAAGCTACTGCTGTTAAAAGTGAAATCATTACTTGAACAGTCTGTAAATCCAAGTGCTTAAGTGACTTCCACCAGTTCACTGGTGTAACTCTCTTTAAAATATCTTCAGCAAACATATATTTCTTGAATGGTTCCCCCTTAGCTTTGAAGTTTATTATAAGTTGGCATTACAGATGGATGATTGCTGGATACCCATGTCATAGCTAACTCCTCTTCCTCAGCACTTAAGTTTTGACCCTAATACTGGATATTGACAATATTTGCCAAAAAATGAGCTGGAGACAGTACTTGTCCCATTCATTTTTTTAATGCTTGTAATTTAATTCTGTTCATGTGTAGTTAAAAACAGACATGGACATTCTGTTCACTCAGTTCCTTCCAAATTTCAACAGCATCAGCAATAAAACAACTATTTTTCTGTATTTTGTTTAAAGCTTCAGAGATGGGTTTCAGGATGCTCAGCATATGTTCAACATTTCTCTTAAGCCCAATGTTGAGGATTTTGGCCGTGACAGTGCCATCTATTTTATCTCGATTTTCTTCACAAACTATCATCAGAATAGGTCAGTTCTTGATATACTGCTCAAAACAGTCCACCACAGAGTTCCATCTAACATAAGATACTGTGTGGGAGGGGCAGATATGGCGTGGGTAGGGGACCATATCATGTGGTGGGGGCTCGCACTCGCTGTCTTCGAGCGATTGCGTGCCCCGGTCCCCCGAGCCATTCCCGTTCCCCGGGTTGTTTAGAGTCTCAGGACCCGAAGCTCCGGCTGTTGTTATGCAATGCGAGGTCCGTTGTCAATAAGGCCCCCCTCATATGTGACCTTCTCCAAGAGGGGTGTGTGGACCTGGCCGGCATTACTGAGACCTGGTTGGGCCACGAGGGGGGGGTTCCCCTCGTGGAGATGTGCCCACCAGGTTTCCTTGCATTCCACCAGCCGAGAGCTCAGGGGAGGGGTGGGGGAGTAGCGGTCATTATTAAGGAAGGTCTGAGTCCGAGGGAGACCACTGTACCGCAGATAGCCGGGTGTGAGTCCATCTTCGTGAGGTGCGGTCGTGGTGGGCAGATGGGTCTGTTAGTCACGTACCTGGCTCCCTGCCACGTGGCAACAACCCTGCCCGAGCTTCTCAATGTTGTAGCCGAAGTGGCGGTTGATACCCCTAGGCTTATGGTCATGGGGGATTTCAACCTGCCATCTATCGGTGAAACATCTGAGTTAGCCCGGGAGTTCATGGCTTCCATGACGGCCATGGACCTGACCCAGGTAATTCAGGGCCCGACCCACGTTGGTGGACACACCCTGGATCTAGTTTTTGTCTCTGGTCAGTGGTTGAGTGGTCTAGATATTGGGGATATAGTTATGGAGCCCTTGTCATGGACTGACCACTCGCTCCTTCGACTCGACTTTCAGACTGCTGCACCTCACCGCAGGGAGGCGGAACCGACTAGGTGGTTCCGCCCCAGGCGCCTGATGGATCCTGATAGGTTCCTGACGGAGCTTGGGCCATTTCCTGAGACACTGACACACGACTCGGCTGAGGATCTGGTGGCTGCCTGGAATAGGGCAGCCGGTGGGGCCTTGGACCGTGTCGTGCCTTTGCGGCCTCTGACCCGGCGCCGAAGTCACTTATCTCCTTGGTTTACCGAGGAGCTGAGGGAGATGAAACGCCGGAGAAGACGCCTAGAGAGCGGTTGGAGGACCAGTCGCTCTGAATCTGACTTGACACTAGTAAGAGCTCACATTAAGACTTACTTAGTGGCAATAAAAGCGGCAAAATCTAACTATTTTGCCGCCCTTATCGCATCATCAGATAATCGCCCAGCCGCCCTGTTTAGGGTGACCTGCTCCCTCCTTCATTCGGGAGCACGGGAGGATCCCTTGCAGGGTCGTGCTGAGGATTTTGTTCAATATCTGGATGACAAAATAACTCAGATTCGGGATGACTTGGCCGCCGACTGGGTTAGTTCGGGCGAGGTGACTGAGGCAGGTCTTGAGAGTGTTATCTGGGCTGAGTTCGATCCTGTGGCTCCCGAGGACTTGGACAGGACCTTGGGGAGACTGAATGCAACCACATGTTTATTGGACCCGTGTCCCTCCTGGTTGGTGCTGGCCTCCCGGGAGGTTACACGAGGCTGGCTCCAGGAGATCATAAATGCTTCTTTGCGTGAGGGTGCCCTACCGGCCGCCTTGAAGGAGGCGGTGGTGAGGCCCCTCCTCAAGAAGCCCTCCCTGGACCCGGCTATTTTGGCTAATTACCGTCCAGTCTCCAACCTTCCCTTTTTAGCGAAAGTTGTTGAGAGTGTGGTTGCATGGCAGCTCCCTCGGTACCTGGATGAAGCTGTCTATTTAGACCCGCTCCAGTCCGGCTTCAGGCCTGGATACAGCACTGAAACGGCATTGGTCGTGTTGGTGGATGATCTCTGGCGGGCCCGGGGTAGGGGTTATTCCTCTATCCTGGTGTTATTAGACCTCTCAGCGGCTTTTGATACCATCGACCATGGTATCATGTTGCGCCGATTGGAGGGACTGGGGGTGGGAGGCACCGTTTTACGGTGGTTCTCCTCCTACCTCTCCGACCGATCGCAATCTGTGTTGACAGGGGGGCAGCGGTCAACCCCGAGGTGCCTAGTGTGTGGGGTGCCGCAGGGATCGGTCCTCTCGCCCCTCCTGTTCAACATTTATGTAAAGCCGCTGGGTGAGATCATCCGTGGTTTTGGGGTGGAGTTCCATCAGTACGCTGATGATACGCAGCTGTACATTTCCACCCCAGACCACCCCAACGATGCCGTGGAAGTGATGTCCCAGTGCCTTGAAGCCGTGCGGGCCTGGATGGGGAGAAACAGGCTTCGACTCAACCCCTCCAAGACCGAGTGGCTGTGGCTGCCGGCGTCCCGATATAGCCAGCTGACACCATCACTGGTTATTGGGGGCGAATCATTGGCCCCCACGGAAAGGGTGCGCAACTTGGGCGTCCTCCTGGACCCACGGCTGTCTTTGGAAGATCACACGACAGCTGTGGCCAGGGGAGCTTTCTATCAGGTTCGCCTGATACGCCAGTTGCGGCCCTTTCTAGATCGGGACTCCCTACGCACAGTCACTCAGGCACTCGTCACCTCTCGCCTGGACTACTGCAATGCTCTCTACATGGGGCTCCCCTTGGGATGCACCCGGAGGCTCCAACTAGTGCAGAATGCGGCCGCGCGGGGGATTATGGGAGCGACGGGACGCTCCCATGTGACACCTCTCCTGCGCGAGCTGCACTGGCTACCTGTGGACTTCCGGGTGCGTTTCAAGGTGTTGGTGACCACCTTTAAAGCGCTCCATGGCTTAGGACCAGGGTACTTACGGGACCGCCTTCTGCCGCCAATAGCCTCCCACCGGTCGGTGCGTTCCCACAGAGAGGGTCTCCTCAGGGTGCCGTCAGCCAGACAATGCCGGCTGGCGACCCCCAGGGGGAGGGCCTTCTCTGTGGCAGCCCCTACCCTCTGGAACGATCTTCCTCCAAAACTGAGAACAATTGCTGACCTCCGGACTTTTCGTCGGGCCCTGAAAACTCATCTCTTTCAGCTTGCTGGTCTAGCCTGACCCCGCTGAATTTTTAAGATCTGTATTATAGGGTTGGGTATTTTAAATATTTAATGGTTAATGGTTTTAATTTTTAGCCAAAGTTATATGCTTTTTTAAAGAAATTGTTTAACTTTTGTGTACTATTTTATTTGGCTGTTCACCGCCCTGAGTCCGCAAGGAGAAGGGCGGTATACAAATCTAAACAAATAAATAAATAAATAACATCTTGTGGGAGCGTTAGCTTGGTTCCACCCATCCTTTTCAGAGCTGCTGCAGCAAAATGATTGTTACAGAAGTATTTAGCAGTTTCAACAAAATTAGTCTTTATTTCTGGAACACTTAAATCTTTGGCTAAGAGGTGCAGCAAATGAGCACTGCAACCATATGATAGATAGATAGCTTTTATTGCGGTCAGAGACCAAATTAAATACATATAAAAAGGGGGGGGGGTAGATTTTACAATTGTAAAAGATCATGCGACAATACACCATGTACTACCTCAAATACAATCTATACTATCAATACTAGTGCTCCTCTGCCATAGGAATTACCAGTCTCTTCCCCCGTTTTTTTTCCGTCGTGACTGCGGCAAAATTTTTTGCCACCTTTGAAGTTATATTAGGGTCTGCATCCTGGAGTAGGAAATAAAGGTTGAACAGATCAGGTGATCCAGGGAATCTCTTGGAAATAGGGGAAATGAATCTTGATCTTATGTCTCGGTAGTGGGGACATATGAATGTAATGTGAAACAGAGATTCTGGGGATCGGCCATCACATGCACAATAGGAGGATTTTACTCCCCCCGAAAGCCTACTGTCGAGGACATTCGAGGGGATCACATTAAATCTTGCCTTCATAAATGCGAGCCTATGTTTGATAGAATGTAACGCAGAGAGGTAAGGTGGAGGGTGAGGCAAGGGAACAATTCCAAGGGAAAACGGTGAGCATGTTCCTGATCCGTTTGCCAGATTTAGTTGTCTGTCAATGTCATCCAGCCGTTGAAAGATCAATGATTTGGCAGCATCAGGGCCTAAAGTAAAAGCTTCAATGGGGGAAATCCCGATCTTCAAAAGCTTTGTATGGATATTATGGGCCCAGGGACTATGAAAAGGGTCCCGCCATAGGCATTGGCCTAGGTAATATCCTGGGAGTCTGGTCCATAGGGACAACCAATATCCAATTGCACGTTTCCACATGATTGTAACAAGTGAAGATATGCCCAATTCCAGCTGGATTGCGGCGTTACTTACACAGGGAGGGACTCCCATCAAACAGCGTAGGAACTGGTTGTGGATGGACTCAAGAGAGGAGATGTTGGATTGGACCCATAGGGGGGCGCCGTAGGTGACAGCCGCTATCACCTTTGCCCTATAGACTTTTATTGCTGAGGGGATATGATGGGCTCCCTCAGTATGAAAAAAATGCAGGAGGGCGTGGGTGGAAATCTTAGCCTTATTACAGAGAGATTCAACCTGCGCAGGCCACTTGGTATTAGATTGAAAGAGGATACCTAGGTATTGAAATCTGTTGACCTGTTCCACTGGGCTGCCATCCAGGTTCCAGTGATAAATTTTCCTGCTTCTTGCAAATACCATGATTTTAGACTTGGAATGGTTTATATGGAGTTGGTTAGCAGAGCAGTAAGCAGAGAGGATTTTTAGGGCTCTACATAGGCCCACCCGGGAAAATGAAAGTATTGCAGCATCGTCAGCGTAGAGCAGGAGCGGACATCTGTAATCTGCTAATCTAGGAGCATGGATATAGACCATGTGATCCGAAAATGCCTTTCTCCAGTCACTGATGTATAGGTTGAAGAGAAAGGGTGCGAGTATACACCCCTGCCTAACCCCCTTGTTAATGGGGATAGCTTTGGTGAGATCCCCCTGCGGGGTAAGGCGCACTTTTGCTTCTGTCCCTTCATGCAGCTGGGATATAAGCCAAAGTAATCTTTTGTCAATACCCCAGGTGGAAAGTTTGGCCCACAGCTTAGCTCTAGGGATGCTGTCGAAGGCAACCTTTAGGTCTATGAAGGCAACGCAGAGACGGCCCTTCCTGGGGGTGGAGTATTTTATGGCAAGATGATGAAGGATCAAAGCATGGTCAATTGTGGAGTGGTCTGGACGGAACCCCGCCTGCTCATAGCCGAGCAGGTCGGCCTCTTCAGCCCAGCACTCCAGTTTGGACAGGAGATAGTGGGCGTAGAGTTTCCCCAAAATTGAAAGAAGACTGATGTTACGGAAATTGCTGGGATCGGAGTGGGCACCTTTCTTATGTATTGGGATAATTATAGCATCCTTCCAGAGCTTGGGGATAAGGCCCGTTTGGTTGATCGCACTGAATACCTCAGTAAGAACCGAGATCCACCAGTCCTTATGGGCTAGGATGGCTTCGGCTGGGATGAGATCTGGGCCGGGAGCTTTTCGAAGTTTGAGTTGTCCGATTAGCTTAGCAATCGTGGATGGTTCGACAGGAGGCCATCTGGGAAGGTGGTTAGGGAGAGAACCTGTGGTTGAAGAGACTGGCACATCAGTGTCATAAAAGACTCGGTGTAGAAAGAGTTCCCATGTAGTGGCCGAAATGGAGTGAGTAAGCCTACTATTTGCCCTCCTGTTTAACAGACTCCAGAAATCACGGGGGTTGCTGGATTTTGCGGCCTCTAATAATGCGTTCCACCTAAGCCGGTGCCAGTCTTGCTTAGCTCTTAAAAGGGCTAGCTTGTATGCCTTCTTGGCCTCGAAGTAAGAGGGGGGGAGAGGCATTGATGAACCTGTTTGTTTGTAGGCAGAATATATAGATCTCATATGGTTCCTGGCTTGTTTGCATTGTGAGTTAAACCAAGGGGCTCCCTTCCTCCAGGAAACTCTACCAGGAATAAGGGTGGGGGGCTGAAAGGAGGCTATAAGACCATTTAGACACTCAGTGAAGGTGGTCAGTAGTGCACCAGGTGTAGCCTTTGTTCCGATCAAGGCTGACAAGGTATTGGCTGCTTCTTGA
The DNA here is from genome assembly GCA_030761175.1 of Masticophis lateralis. NCBI lineage: Eukaryota > Metazoa > Chordata > Lepidosauria > Squamata > Colubridae > Masticophis > Masticophis lateralis. The sequence continues at coordinate 23,576,258 of JAUDYJ010000007.1, read as the reverse complement.
TGATAAAAGCATGCGTGGAAAAGGGCCAGAGACTATGACCATTTCGGCAACATTGGGGAGCCTCTGGGATTAGAGTCTATGGAGACAGCGTGAGCGGGATGGCTTTGAGGTCTATATAGCCGCGCAACCGTAATAAGTGGAAGATGGTCACTGAAAATCCTGTCGTCTACTTTGAAGGAGGAAATGTATGGCAAAAAGGCTCTCGAAACCAAAATATAGTCTATTGTGCTGTTGCCGTTTTTGGCCAAGTGGGTAAATTCCCCGGGAACATCCGGGGCACATCTGCCATTAAGGGGGAAGAGGTCTAGTTTGATGGTAAGAAGAGCTAGACAGGTCCCCGCTTTGTCAACTTTCCGATCCTTGGAAACTCTCCCTTTCAGGGTGTCCAGGGGGTGGTCATCCCTGGCCGGGCCTGTCCACCAACGGGAGGCAACTAGGGTTTCCCAAGTCCCTCACTGCAACCATATGTTATTAGCTTTGTATTCCCTTCCTGCTCTTCTAAATTTCTTCTCATCTTGGATACATTTGCAGCAATGTCTGTGACCAAACTGCGTACTAGACATTTGAATTTTTGTTCACATGTTGTTATAGCTTTTACTGCCACTTCTTGTAAGTATTCTGCTGTGTGTGCATTTCCTGATGTATCAGTTGTTTGTGTAAGGAAGACTTTCCCTTCTTCTGTTGTTATACAAGCACATACAATAGGATCATTGTGGACATTACTCCATCCATCAATACTTAGGTTAACAATTCTACCCTCCAGAGCTGTTGCACATTGCTCCATTTCTCTGTCATACACTTTATCCAGCAGTTTCCCTGCAACATCTGCTCTGCTGGGTGGACTGTATCCTGGTCTCAGTGACTGAACCATATTAATGAAATGTGGGTTCTCAGTCAGACAGAAAGAAGAGTTTGTTGCATAAACAAACTGGGCAACTTTTTCATCAATTAACTCTTTTTCTAATCTGCTAGTTTTTATCACAAACTTATCTATGGTGGTTCCAGGAGGGAAAGGTTTTTTCTTTCTTTTAGGTGATAGTGATATGTGGCTGTGTGTGTCTGATGATGATGATGCTAATGAAGCATTATCCTGGATGGATAACTCTGAAACTGTAGAACAGGAGGATGATCTTCTTGAAGGTGGATAGTTTCCAGAATCCATGAATTCCCCTAAACAAAAAAGACAGTGCTGTTATTTTATTGTTTATACAATTTCTGCTTATTGTACACAGCACTGCCGCAAAAGGAATATTTGCTTTTCTTCATAACTGTACCAAATGACAGTAACATGCAGTAATAATAAGAAATATAATTTTGCTCAAACATGACAGTTCAAGGCAGTCTTTAAAAATATGATTCAATAAAAATGTTTACCAACCTGAAGATCCTGTCTGTTCAAATGTGTTTCTTTGGTCATCTTCATCACAGCACTTCTCATGATGTTGCCTCATTTCTTTGTTGCAGTGTTTGCAGTTTGCACACATGTCTGTCTCACTGATAGGTAAAGGAACTTCATTAAAATATTGCCAAACTGGGTCTCTTTTATGGCCTGCTGCCATTATAAGTTTTTTCCTCCAAGGAAAGAATATGATAAACCTCAGGTCATACACACAAAAAGATCCAAAGACTTGTCTGTCTGTGGCTGTGCAGTATTGTGCTCAGAAAGTTTCACTTTCATTCTGTATTGCTTGTCTGCTTGCCCCTTCCTCCTCACACTTGGTTTCACTTTCTTCTTGTGCAGATCTATTCCACTCCAAACAATCAGAAAAATATTGTTTCTATTCTATTCACTGAATTTCTTGAAACTTAGCACTGAAGGGGTTGATTCTTGTATTCATAGGTTTGTAGAACAATAGGATTAAGGTCTTTTTCTCAACTCTGTTCATGTTATAACATTTTTGCTGTGAAGAAGAGGCATGTGATCTCTGCTGAGTCAAATTGTTTTGAGAACTGCAAAAGTAAACCAAGCATCTGTGATAATATCTTGTAGGCAGAGAAACTGCCCCAAAATCTTACAAAAACCTCTAGAAAAGCATGACATTGTGAATGGATTAATGGAATTTATTTACCAAAAAAATTAAACATATATAGCCTTATTCTACATAATTAAAAAATTAATCTTTATTTCATGATGGAATAACCTTTGGATGGTAATGCATTTTCCTCAAAAAGCATTTTATTTTAAAAAATCCGATTTAAATTAAAAAAAACTGATTTTTTTGATTTTTTTAAAAAAATCATTGATTTTTATCCACCCTGGTTATTACATTATTGCCTTCACAATTTTTTCCAATCATTGTCTTTTCTCTTTCTTTTCTTAATTTATATGCCAACCATCTGCCTGGTTATTTGCAGATTCAAAATGTCTTTGTTTTGGGTAGATCAGTTTTGTTTCTATTTCCTGTACAGTTAACATAGATAATTGTTGCTGTATCAATTTAATATGGTGTAAAATTTTAGAATCCATAGATGTCTTTTGCAGCTGAATTTCTTTCTATCTAATTTCATCCAATATGCTTTTCCTGGGATTTTTTCTTCTCTAAGCGATTGTACTGTATAACATAGCCCCTCATAACCGTTTTACTAGCATCCCAAACTGTCATTAAGCTTGTCTGTAATGATTGCCTCTCCTTCCAACTTAAGAAAGTAAAAACTCTTGAAACATGGTTGTTCAAAAGGATCCTTTTATTAAGCAGAAGTGATAACAACCCAGTTAAAGCAAAATCTGAATACCCTTAGGCAACTCAAGTAGGATTAAAGCAGTAGAGACACCTCCCTTTAAGTCAGAATGCAGATTTTAGCCAATACACAAGTGTGAAGATGTTTCTTTACTAGTTTCCCTGAGAACCTGAACAACCATGCATTCACACCATTATCCTTTAAAGTGAAACAACCCACATGGCTATCATAAACATTCCTCCACGTAAAGAGGATCTCACGGCTCTTCGGTGCCAGGATATAGGTTGTAAAATATCTGATGACACAGGCAATGCTAGTAAATCGAAACCAAGTCTCTCCCTTCTTCCAATTGAATGGCAGCATCACTTTTAGGGATCTGACATCATCCTTTTACCCTAATTATTCTCTAAGTATTCCTGTGGTTTCTTTTATAGTCTTTTACAATCTTTTTCTTTTGTAAAATAGCTTCATTTAATCTCCATCTGAAATTCGAGCTCTTTCCTCTCAAAGCCAAAAGCACAGGATTATTGTCAGAGAAAGATTTATGCAGAATGTCCACTTTCAGAATTTTATTTGGAGATTTTTAGATATCCACAGCATGCCAATCCTTGAAAAAGATTTATGTCTTTTAGAAAAGAAGGTATATTCTCTGACATCTCCATTTTTATATCTCCATGAATCTATTAGTACTAGATTATCCATCAATTCAAAGCAGGTCTTAGATAATTTACCCTGTGAGGGTTTAACCCCTTTAATGTATGTTCTATCCAAAGCTGGTGTAGTCACTCCATCCCAATCCCCCAACATAAGTCAGTTTCCATACGAGAAAAGCAGTAATTGATCTATTAAATGATAAAAAATTGCTTCTATCAGCATTTGGCCTACACTATTGATTTTATTTGATTAAATTCAATTTCCACTGCTACAAATCTACCATATTCATCTGCCATAAGTAACTTAGGTTTGAATTGGTTTTATACATAAAACATATCCATTAATCTTTTTTACACCAGCTGATATAAATCCATTTTATAGATGTTTATTTATCAAATATTTCTTGTCTTGTTTCTTAATATGTGTTTCTTGAAATTAGACTATATCCAAATTAAGTTACCTCAAATAGTGAGGTATTATGCTTAAATGAGGCATTGTTCCATTAATATTCCACATGATAGACTTAATCTCTATCTTTAAGTAAAATAATAGATTCCTGTACAACTATCTTGGCCACATCTTCTTTTTTTTCTACTCTCTGCCATGTCTTCTTCAATGCCACCTTTTGGGTCTTGCTCAACCACTAACTTTTTGCTATACCCATTTCTCCACATGAATCTGGAATTAATTTATATCTGATAAAAAATCCTTAGCCTTCTCTATGGAATTCAGCATAAACCTTTGCTTATGGTAAGTAGGTATCAACTCTTCCAATTTATCCCAAAAGAATAAATTTTTTCTCTTCTTCAGAAACTTTCCTTTTTATCAAAATTCTGACTGGAATTTCCTTCAGAACAATAATATCTATATTTTCCATTTTCAGCCTCTATTTAAAATGGCAATCGAAAACCTGATCCCTTGTTATTCTTCTTACAAAATGAACTAGAACTGTGATAGCGAACCTATGGCATGCATGCCAGAAGTGGCATGCAGAGCTCTCTGTGGGCATGTGTGCTGTTACCAGCTGCTCTTTCAGGTTCCATCGCATGCATGCACACCAGCCAACTGCTGTCTTCTGAGTTCCATCGTGCACATGCGTGCTGGCCATCTGGTCTTCGCACGAAGAACAGCTGGCCAGTGTGTGCATGGAAGAGCAGGTGTCTAATGCGCATGCACATGATGGAACCTGCAGCTGGCCGCCTCATGCATGCGCACCGGCCAGCTGTTCTCTTCCAGGTTTCAGTGCTCTGGCACATGGTCCAGTTTTAGAGCAACCCTTGGTAACTTTCTTGTAGTGGCAAACCTGGAGTTTATTCTGTATGTCTTATCAAGATCAAATTCTATTTCGTTTTCCTCTTTATTAATTAACTGGGCCAAGGCCTTTACCTTTTTAAATCTGATATCTTCACCTGTCAGGCGTGTCTCCATTGAAAACTCAAGAAAGAAAAACCCCAATTCCATGTTTGTAGAGAAAGGTACTTTTACTATGAACTGAACGCAGCAAAAGAAAAGGCAATAGGTGCGAAAATTACACATTGAAAGCATCCCCAAATCTCTCCCCCAAGGACCCAGGTTGAGTGTCCAATCCACATCTCCCTAAGGTGTCATGTGGGGTACTTGTTCAGATGGCCCCATCTATCTGGTATGCTGGAACAGCTGACTGCTGTTCAGCTCTCTCTGCAGCTGCTATGAAGACAATGAGAATTTTCCTTCCTTTTTTGAAACATTTCCACCAGCTCACTTCCTCCCTCCCAAATATCAGCAATGCCTCCCCCTCCCATTACAATGGCAGCCGAAAGCAAGCAAGCATCATAGAGGCTGACATTTGTTCAGTTATTCCATGAAATCTTAATTGAAATTCTTTAATCCGAGTTGTTATCTCATCCAGTTCACATAAAGTGTTTGTCTTCTCCAATCCATGCTCCATACAATGTACACTGGTTTTCACCTGTTTCATGTCTTCTTTCAGACATTTGATTTCTTCCTGGAGTTTCCTTGTGAGCGAATCAAACTTGGTTTCCAGCTTTAATTCAACATTTTGGATGTACTCTTGTGTTTTTAACGTACTCATTCATAAATGGCTTTAAAAGTTCTATATCTCCTGATAGTCATTCTAATTTCTCTGTATTCTCTGTCTTCCTCCTTGTGGTCATAGTTTTGGGTTTAAAATTTAAAAACTTAAAATTTTAAAATTATAAGTTACAGAATTATAGGCTTGAAACCTATATTTCACTGGATTTAATAAGACTAAGAGTGTCAAGAAGAGTCAGCAATATTATAGTCTTTTGACTCCATCTTGAGGTAAGTCAGCACTATTATATGAAAAGGCCTCAAGGATTCAGAGCTTTACAGCATATGACCACAAATAACCAATCAGAAACTATTAAAAACAAAACTGTTCACACAACCCCACCCCCCAGCTTGCAGCAGTCTCTGCATTATCATACAAAAAGTTATTATTTGAACTCTGAAAACAAAGTTAGCTAATAATATAAAATTCACTGAAAAATTTAAGCCAAAAATTACAAAAATAGTTTCAAAAACAGTTTCCACATGCTTTAGTTCCAGTTTGTATCAGGCTTCTTGTTCCAGCTTGGCTATTTTAGCTCTTCCCTCTTGCCATCTTAAATCAGGACGCTTCAAAAAATGATGGACATTCCACAAAAAAAAGGAAACAACAGGCTACAACTAGAGAAAGCCTCTTTCAGCATGAAAGGTAAATATGCAAAAAAAACCCCTAGTGCCTAAGAAGTAGTGGCACCTTTTATTGTCCTTTAGAATGGCCGATTCTTCCACAGTGAACTTGCTTGGCTGTCCCGCCCCAGCCAGGGACTCACCCAATTATTTCTTTTTCTTCAAGAAGCAGTCTGAGACTGACTTCTCAGGAGAGCAAAGGGGTCAATTTCCAAAGCCTCCCCCTATCCCTGCAGGGTTTCTTCTGGCTTAGAAAGCACTGTAAGCCTTGAATTGTGGAGAGTCTGTAGGAGAGCTAAAAATGCCATCAAAGGGGAGGATCCCGCCCCAAGTCCAAAGATCCCACCAGAAGCCAAGCAAAGCCCCAGGCCGAGATGCTCTTACAAGCCAATAGTATAAGTGCTTTCAGGATGAACTTCTCCAACCACTAAAGGATACAATGAATGATATATACTACAAGGGGGAAAGATACCCCAGACGTGGAAAAAAGCCAGCATTGTGTTGTTACCAAAGGAAGGTCAAGATGTTACAGAGACAAAAAATTATAGACCAATTTTATTATTAAACAAGGGTTATAAACTCTTCGCCATCATTCTGGCAGAAAGACTAAAGAAGATTCTACAGGCATATATACATGAAGACCAAGCAGGCTTACTGCTGAAAAGACAGCTAAGAGATAATGTGAGAACTATCTTAAATATTATTGAATACTTACAATATCATAATGAGGAACAGGCTGCCTTAATATTTTTTAGATGCAGAGAAGGCCTTTGACAACCTAAATTGGGCTTTTACATTTAAGTTGTTGGAAGAAATGGACTTTGGAGTGAATTTTATCCAAGGAACTAAAGCAGTCTACACGTAAATGTAAAAATTGTTATAAATGATGATCTAATCTAAAAGGTGAAAAAAGAAGGGGTATAAATATTAACAAAGAAGTTTATAAATTGAGGCCTTCGCTGATGATCTGGTTATATTTTTAAAGGACCCAAAAATAATATAGAATATTTGATGAGGAAATTGAATGACTTTGGGGCTTTGGCAGGTTTCAAATAAACAAACAGAAACCAACAATGTTGATCAATATGCTTTCTCAGAATAGTTATATCTTGAACAAAAACTCGGGTTTTAGCAGGGGTGAAATCCTGGTTTGGACTGGATCACCCGATCCGGTAGCGATGGCAGTGGGTGGTTTGGAGAACCAGTAGCAAAAATCCTTGCACTCCCCCTCCCCCCATGCTCAGCAAAGTTGCACGATCATCAGAGGCTTCTCTCTTTTTTTACTTTTAAAAGCATTTTTTCTACAATCTCTTCCGACGAAAAAAATGCTTTTAAAAGTTAAAAAAAAAACCCTGATGATTGTGCAGCTCAGCTGGGATCCTCAGAGGCTTTTCAAAGCATTTTTTTCTGTAACCTCTTGGCTGAAGAAATGGTTAAAAAATGCTTTGAAAAGTCTCTGAGGATCCCAGCTGAGTTGCCTGATCAGCAGAGTGGCATTTTTTAAAAAGCCTCTCTGACGATTCCAGCTGAGTTGCCTGATCGCCAGAGGCTTTTCAAAGCATTAGGAAAAATGCTTTGAAAAGTTTAAAAAAAAAGTTGGCCATGCCCACCCAGTCACATTACCCCCACCACCACCAAGCCATGCCCACAGAACCGGTAGCAACACATTTTATATTTCACCCCTTGGTTTTAGGGTTGAGAAAAAGGTGAAATACTTGGGGGTTATATTGACAAATACGAATATAAAATTGTTTCAAAACAATTATGTTCCTCTTTGGAGGGATATTAAACAGAATTTACAAAGATGGGATAAATTGCACATCACTATTGATATCTATTATATCTCTGTAATCAAGATAAATATTTTACCAAAGATGCTTTTTTTTATTTCAGACATTACCAATACTTACAACTGACAATCCATTTAAACAAATGCAGAAGAACATTTCTAAGTTCATGTGGCAAGGGGAAAAACCAAGAATTATATAAGCTACTGCAGAATGCTAAGGAAAGGGGGGGGGGGGTTGGGTCTACCAGATATTAAATTGTATTTTGATGCATGCTATTTGACCTGAGCAAAAGAATTGCTGAGTCTCCAGAATAAGAGGTTACTTGAATTACAGGGCCATGAATTAAAGTTTGGATGGCATTATCATACTCATGGTATGATAAAGTAAAGTTAATGTTGATTTTAATAATCATTTTGTTACATGAGCCATACCAAGAGTTTGGAATAAATATAATACAAGGCTCTCTATGAAGCTGCCTCTTTGGGTGTCACCCCTTTTTTAGAAAAGAAATTTATTTATTTATTTTATTTTATTTACTTATATGACGCCCTTCTCCCAAAGGACTTGGGGTGGCTCACAGAAATTAAAATGAAGAAAACAATAAAAATAGCTACTAAAAAAATCAATTAAAATCTCCCAATTAAAATCACCCATTAGATCAGCAAATTTGTTGGAAAAGCCATGTCTTCAGGTCACGGCGGAATGAGCGGAGGTTGGGGGCTGTTCAGAGCCCCGTGGGTAACTCACTCCAGTGGGTCAGTGTGCCCACAGAGAATGCCCTCATCCTGGGTGCCACCAGCCGACATTGTCTGGCTGATGCACCCGGAGGAGGGCAGCCCTATGTGAGCGCACAGGGCGGTGAGAGGCAGGCAGGAGGTACCCCTGGCCCAAAAGAAATGGTGGTGAAGCCAGACTGGTTGATGTATGGTAAAATTTCTCTTTCAACTCTGGTGACCCAATACTAAAGCCAAGGGAGGAACTTGAATCAGAAGGTTATGTTTGCCATTGGTTAACTTATCAACAACTGAAAGAAAGATTTAAACTGGACAAAAAGTGCTATGGATTTGATTTCGTTAAAAATTAATTGGAAATTTTATTTTGTGGCAACAATGAACATATTATTGCTAAGATCTATAAAATGTTATTGGAATTGAATTTAGAAAAAAACATGTAAAACTTCGTATGATTCAGTGGGCAAGGAATTTTGGATATAATGTGATGCTTGAAGAATGGGAAAATATGTGGATGAAGGGCTTAAAATTTACATTAAATAATAATCTAAAACAGTGGTTCTTCAAACTTTTTCAGTCCACTGCCCCCTTGGTGCTACAAACTCATCCTCTGTTGTAAATCAGAGATCCAGGCTTTTGCTCTGTTTCAAGATGTCTTCCAAGATGTCTCTCCCGGTCTCCCTTTATTTATTTTTTAGCTTTATTTTTATACAGTTTTACACAAGCAGATAAAAGGTAGCACAGTACAAGGGTTCTGATTGGATAACTTATTTACCCCCCTCTCAAGATGCCATCCTCTCTAGGTGAGATTATTTCATCCAAATCCGAGCCAAAGATGAAGTAAGCAGGCAAGACCCACAGCACCTGAGCCGCGGCAGTGTGCTGCTTGCAGCCTGGTACAATGACCTTTGACCTACATTCCACTCTGTTTTGTTTTGTTTGCCAGGCCATCCTCTTACGAGGGGCCAGAAAAGGGGTTATCATCAGGAGAGGAAGGCATGACTTTGAGACAGTGTAGGAAGGGATTTAAAGCAAAATGTAGTTACACATATACAGGATGAAACAATTTGCTTAGCTTGCTCTAGTGGAATGTGGCAAGCTTGTGCCAGTCTCCTGGCATTTTGATGGAAAAAAGAATGACTAACAAATGGATCTGTAAACAAAGTAGGTAAAACATGAACAGCAGCATCAGCATGACTGTTGCCTTCAGAAAGAGGCCCAGGAAGGGATGAATGACTGCGTATGTGAGAGACAAAATATAAATGCTTCCGGTCTTGTAGTAATTGCTGTAAAGTGAGAAATAAAGCCATAAGATTGGAGTCAATCCTGGGCATGATATAAGCACCTGGAAGATTAAAAATCAGTTGACACACATACTGAGAGTCAGAGATCAGATTAAAAGGCTGTTGAGAAAAAGTGTGGAAAGCTAAGATAGCCGCAGACAATTCTGAGCACTGAGGTGAAAACTGTCCTGCAGTATAAGATATTTTCCAGACGTCGTCATGAGAATCCTTGTAAGCAATAGCTCCTCTCTTTCATCCTCCATCAGAAAAAAACTCTAAGAGCTTGCGGTAGTTTAGAAGAAGAAAGTAATGAGCGAATAGGAAAGGAGGAAGTCATTAAACAAGCAAACCTAGGATCTTTAGGCAAATGATATGAAATACAGCCTATATAGTCATGGGCCATTGATCAATCCACACCGGCTCTTTAACCATCCAAGTCAGTGGGAGGGCAGTAATTTCAGTCCTCCAAAGTGAGGGTGGCCCCCAATTTACTGAGCAGGTCATGCCCCCAAAGGCTGACATGAATATCTAATATAAAAGGGTGGACCTGAATGTCTAAATCTGAATTAGGCAAGTGAGCTGAAATAAATTCTGCACTTTGACGTGCACTTTGTCGACCCCCCACACCCCACACACTTGGACAGGGCTCAGTTGGCCAGGCAGCAGGCCACTGCTTGGCAGAGATTACTGAAACATCTGCTCCAGTGTCCAAAATCCCCTCAAAGGGCTTACCCTGCAACACAATGATCTGCCGGGGCTGTTGGGATGTTATCGGGGTAGTGATGGCAGCTATGATAGAAGTGGCTGGGTCAGTAGAACCAAAGCCACCTGTCCCTCTCTCCTTTTGCTCTCCCCTGCTGGGACAAAATAAGGCAAAAGCAGGAATTGAGCAGGGCTAGTATAAATGGGCAAAGTTTGGGGCAAATTGGTCCACAATTGAACATAATACTCCGAATCTATCACTCCAAGATGACAAAAATACCTTTTTTTACCCATGCTTGATCGTGGGAGGACAAGTCCTACATAATTTTCTGTTAAAGGGTCTGATAATTGGGATGGAATTACTTGAATCTCCCCAGGAAATTTAAAATTAATTTCCTCCTGCAGGATTAAATCAATACTAGCACCATCTTTTGTAACTGCAGGAGTATTTTCTATTGTTGATTTATTGTCTTTGTTTGGACTGGGGCCAGAGACCGGCCTGGCCGTCCGTTTCCTGACACCAAGCGACATTTGCGTGCCCAATGATAACCTTTCTGACACTTTGGGCATTTTGTTTTCAGCCTTGATCCCTGATAAAAGGGAGGGCAAGATGTTGCAGACATACCCCCCCCCCCCCGGATTTCAACACCCTTTTTTAAAAAGACCAGGTTTGCCACAATTCTAACATTTTCCTTGAGGTTTGCTGCCTTGTGATAAAGCAGCTGCTAATAAATTAGTTTGATAGGAGAATGTTCCTATATCCCGACATGCTTTAATTATATCTGCCAACTCAGGATCTTTTCCCAGCCCAACAATTGCTCTTCGACACTCAGAAGTGGAATTGTCTTTTGCCAGCCTCATCAACAACTCATTTTGAGCTTCAGGAATGTCTATCTGTCGTCGTAAAGCATCCTGTAATCTGTTAATAAAATCAGGATATGGTTCAGTAGCCTTCTGTCTTATGTTAGAGAATGCTTGTTGAGGTTTGCCAGAGACAGGCACTTTTCTGAAGGCTCGATAAGCAGATTCAGAAGAAACTTACAAAGTGGTTGCTGGCAAAATAACCTGAGCATCAACTGGAGCAAAAGGACCAGCTCCATACAATTGATCAGGAATAAATACTCCTCCCAAGTGGAGGGCACGCATGGCACATTGATGTTTAAATTCACTATCCCAAACTACATATTGCGCTGGAGTAAGCAACATGCGAAAGGTAATTTTCCAATCCTCAGGTACTAAAATATGATTTCACATCAAAGCTTCTAACATTCCCTGCATATAAGTACTTCCCAAACCCATATCTCTAATTCCTTTTCTAAGTTCTGTTAAAATTGCATAAGACAAAGGGCAACATTCCACTATTTGAGCCCCATTCTGATCTAATTGGCCCATAACATGCACTGAACAAACAGAAAGCATATCAGCAATTTCTTCTATATCCCCACCCCCATCCCTTGTCTAACTGTTGCTCTAAAATCTGACTAATGGGGATGTACAGTGGCCATGGGGATGCAATAGAATTATCTCCTTCAGCAGGAGCTGATGGTTCAATTAAAGATGGTTTTGGGGTGATAATTTTAATTTTATCATAATCAGGTGGAGGGCTTGTAGTTAATTGTTGCCCTTCCAAAGCATCAGAGCCATATTTTTCTATTGCCTGACAACATTGATACCATTGATGTAGTATTTTCACAGGAGTCTGAGGTTCAAGATATAATGTATGTCCTATCCTTGTCCAGTCCCGTAAACCAAGTGACCCCCTTTCAGGGTACCAGGGACAATGTTTCCCTATTTCAACTACCAGTTCCCTTATATCAGTCTCTCATGTCCTGACACCAGACTTGTGCAAGAAATCTTAGTTCCTGCACCTGCGTTTGCTGATATTGAGATAGATTGCAGCCCATAACTTACCACTAGGGATCCCGAAGGACGAAAGGTGCACCCATAGGGGACTATTCAAGACGATGATAAGTATGCCAAGAATGCTGCTCCACACTCAGGGTGTCCCTGCTTTGAGCACCAGATGTTGTAAATCAGAGGTCTAGGCTTTTGCTCTGTTTCAAGATGTCTTCCAAGATGTCTCTCCTGGTCTCCTGAGAATTTTATTTTTATACAGTTTTACACAAGCAGATAAAAGGTAACAGTAACAGGGTTCTGATTGGATAACTTATTCACCCCCCTCTCAAGATGCCATCCTCTCTAGGTGAGATTATCTCATCCAAATCTGAGCCAAAGATGAAGTAAGCAGGCAAGACCCACAGCACTTGAGCTGTGGCAGTGTGCTGCTCGCTGCCTGGTACCGTGACCCTTGACCTACTGACCTATAATCCTCAGTGACCCCTACCCCCACCCCTATAAATAGCATTGTTCGGAATAGCGATTTGCACCACCCACTAAGGAAGATAGTAACAATAAAATTCAAAACTGTATCAATTAATTGCACATTTATTCAAAATCCAATTTAAAAATCTTTTGTTAATTCAACAAAATTGTTGAACACAATCCAGTGATACCAGGTTTTCGAAGTCTGATAAGTCATTTATCAAGAACATTAGTAACTACTAACTTAGTAAACTCAGTAAAATTTAGTAACTACTACACTGTTCAGAAATTCTTAATGTGATGGATGGGCTTGATGAAATGATACCAGTTTCCCAATGTCTGGTTTTAAGTCACTTAGCAGGAATCTTAAATCACCACATTCAGTAATCTGGAGTCGATTTCTTTGCTTGGAGAGAAGTTGGGTGACCACACTGAAACCATGTTCCACCAGATATGATATTGCAAATGCAACAAGGAGTTTCTTAACCACCATCCATAGTGCAAGATAGCAATCAGAAATTTCCTTCTGTAACCAAAACTCTTGGTACGATTTCTTAATCTTTGGCTTCAGCTCAATGTCATTTTGCAGCTCTATTAGTTGTTCTTCCACTACCCCATCTTCCTCAGTATCTGAAAATGGATTTATCACCCAATCTGGAATTTCCATCAAAAAAAGACCCTGATATCACTTAAATATATCTTTATGCAGCATGTCCAAATGTTCACAAAAACTTTGCAGATCATCATCTTATATCCTACATTTCTCTTCTAGCTCGGACAAGCTCAGAAATTGGTATAGCTCGCAATGGCCTATACTGTGCTTGAATAGAGTTAACTTTGAAATAAACGCAGAGATGACAAATTTGGTCTTAATAAGATTGACTTCATTTCCTTGCAACTGCAAATTCACTTCATTGAACTTTGCAAACAGTTCTGATAAATAAGCAATGTCATGCCTGATCTCTTTGAGTTCATCGCTAAGGTAATGACTGATGGCCACCTAGTGTCTTCACCTCTGCAGGTTCTCAAAGATTTCTGAGACCAGTGTTGAATACTTAAATTTCAGTAGTCACCAATCCCAGTCTTAAAATGAGTTTAGAATCAGTGGGAGTCACTGATAACAATGAACTACTAGCTACTGTAATGAGTCCAGTCCTGCCTTTTTTTTTCGTTCTGTCCAAGTTTTGCAAGTACTTTTTCCAAGTATATGTTTTATTCCACAGTATAGAAACTATTATTGTTAGGGAAAAAATTGCTCTTCCAAGCAATTTTAAAAGACACTGTCAGAATGACTCTGCTCTCAGCCCCCCTTGTGGCTCCTTGAAAAGCACACACCCCAACATGTGAGGAGGCAGGAATGGGCTGCAGGTGTCTAGAATTAAAAGGTAGCTCAAATCCCTAGTATAGTCCTCCTGCATGAGAAGCGGATTGCTAGATGATCTCCAAGGTCCTTTCCAACTCTTACTGATACTGGCCCTGGCTTTCCTGGCGGAACAACAGTGGCAGCAATGATGGCGGCAGCTGCAATGACAGTGGCAACAGCTCCCCCCCTACACACACATGGCAGCCCACCTAGTGCCTCAGCAGGGGGGCGGCAGGCCTGGCTGGCCGCATACTAGTCATCCCAGGAAGGCCTCTGGTGACATCGGGGTCTGCAGCAAAGCTCCCTATTTCTCCAAATGCCTCTTTCTTAATGTTGTAAGGGGATGGGCTGCAGTGCGCAAACTTCAAAAGCTGTTCCACTGCCGCGTGCACCACTTGCTTGGAGCTGGTTTGGAAAGGGAAAAAACACAGCCAAATTAGGTGAGACATGCCCCACCCAGATCCCTCCAAACAGCTCTCCCTATGGTAGCCTTCCCTCTGAAAAGCTTTCCTGCATCTCCTCTGCCTGCATTCTGTTACAGGCTCTCCACCCAGGTAGTGGCCAGTGGCTCCAGGGAGTGGCGTCTTGTTGGTCTTGGTGTTGGTGTGTGTATGCAGAGCCAGTAACAGTATGCAGGTAGAGAAGCCGGAAATGCTTTTCGTGCCCCGAAGTCATTCGCTGCAAGAAAGAGCAGGTGCTCGGAAGAATGGGCTCTGTTTGGGTGCACGATCACTGTTGGGTCGCATAGTCCAGCAGAGAGGCTACCAAAGGGAGACCAGTTTGGAGGGATCTCGGTGGGGCATGTCCTGCCTAATTTAGCTGCAGTTTTTTTCCTTTCCAGACCAACTCCAAGCAAGCGGTGCACAAACTTCAACAGCTCTTGCACCACCGCCTACACTACTTGCTTAGAGCTGGTTTGGAAAGGAAAAAAATGCAGTCAACTTAGGCGAGACACATCCCACCCAGATCCCTCCGAATGGGTCTCCCTTTGGTAGTCTCCCGCTGAACTATGTGACCCAAAAGTGATCGCCCACCCAAATGGAGTTTGCTCTTCTGAGCACCCACTCTTTCTTGCAGCGAATGAGCTAGGGGTGCAAAAAGCACTTCCCACTTCTCTACCTGCATGCTGTTGCACCCTCCAAGACCAACAAGATGCCACTACCCAGGGCCACCGGCTGCTAGCTGGGTGCAGAGCCTGTAACAGCATGCAGGTAGAGGAGAAGCGGGAAGCACTTTTCAGAGAGGAGGCTGCCGTAGGGAGACCCATTTGGAGGGATCTGGGTGGGGTGTGTCCCACCTAATTCAGCAGCATTTTTTCCCTTTCCAAACCAGCTCCAAGCAAGCAGTGCAGGTGGCAGCACAACAGCTGCTAACGATTTGCACCACAGCCTGTCCCCTTTCCATGGTAAGAAAGAGGCATTCGATGAAATCAGGAGCTTTGCCGCCAACCCTGATGTCACCAGAGGCCTTCCCAAGATGGCTAGTATGTGTCCGGCCAGCCAGCCAGGCCTGGCCCCCCCCACCCCCACCCCCATGGCAGCCTACCTTGATTCTGGGCAGCATGGCACCAGCGGCAGCCAGCCAGGCCTGCCACCCTTCCCCAACGCAGCCCTCCTCCTTCCTGAGTGGCACGGTACAGCACGGCACCACCAGCAGCAGCAGCAATCAGCCAGCTATGTCACCCCCCAGGCCCTCACCCTCCAAGGCAGCCCACCTGCAACTTACCAAGTGAATGAGGAGCAGAGCAGCTGGGCCTGGGCTGGGTGGTTCAGGCAGGCAGCGACTGATAGCAGGCAAGGAGAGTAATAAGAAAGCATCCAACAGTTCAGCCTCGCATGCGTGGTAAGAGGAGCTGCCCAGTGGGCATGCACATGGTGGGAAACAAACTTTCAGTTTCTGGTGCACACGTGCACACTGGCCGGTTAGTCTGATGATCTGAGCTTTGGGTTGCAAACCCGGAAGAGGAAGGGCTGACGCCACGCAAGCCCACCTCCAGCACTTCTCTGCCACCTCCCTTGCCTCTTAACGCCTCCCTGCCGCCCCTGGCCTCTTAGCGCCCCCCTGCTATCCCCCTTGCCTCTTAGCGCCACCCTAAGTCATTCCCCCCCCCCCGCTCACTTTGGGAACCACTGATCTAAAAGAAAATTTCTTTTCTTTTAGATCAGATGATGTACTGTTGGTATTTAACACCAGATAAGTTATCTAAGATGTATAAAGGTATGTTAAATGAATGTTGGAAGTGTAAAAGTAAAGAAAGGACTTTTTATCATCTATGGTGGATATGCGATAAAGCAAAAATAATTTTGGAGTTTGATTCATATTTTAATACAGAAAATTTTGAAAATGGAGATAAAAATGAAACTAGAACTTTTCCTTTTGGGCCTAATGGAAAAAGAATTGGAGAAAAATTTGGAACTTGGTTATTATATATATGGACAGCAGCACAAAAATGGAAGGACACTTCGATTCCTACTATGGATGAATGGGAATGGGAATGGGAATGGGAATGGGAACGGGAACAGAACAGAACAGAACAGAACAGAACAGAACAGAACAGAACAGAACAGAACAGAACAGAATTCTTTATTGGCCAATTGTGACTAGACACACAAGGAATTTGTCTTTGGTGCATATGCTCTCAGTGTACATAAAAGACAAGATACACTCATCAAGAATCACAAGACATGGACTTTCCGGTGTCTTTCGGGAGCTCCGACCCCTGGGATCTGTAAAGCCGCTAGAACGGCGAAAATCAGCTGTTCTGGCAGCCTGGAACTTTCCCTTCAGGTGAAGAGGGGACAGTGAGTGGACTGGCATGGGTAGAGCTCCCCAAAAACCCCCAGGATGCTTGCAGGATGCTTGGGGTACAGAGAGTGAGAGCTCCCCAAGCACCTGAAGAAGCTCCGGACCTGGGAAATTTCTGTCATTGACAGAACAAGGTGCCGCGACCACCCCTGCGAACTAAAAGATTTCAATGGTTTGACTGGACGCAGGCAGAGTAAAGACAGGAGAAATGGCAATAACTGCAAGTATTAATACTTTAATTCCAAAAAATTACTACTTCCTTCAAGAAATGAGAGAAAACTAATAAAGATGGCGCTGGCTGGACTGAGAGTATGAAAACAAAAGTTAAAAGAGGAAAGTGATCGTTAACACTCGTTAACACTTGTTAAGGTTGTTAACACCTTAAGACTTTGTTGAATGAAACTGAGGCTTGCAAGTTTAAGGAAATAGGACTAACTGGCTGATGAATTGCAATTGCCTACTAAGGACTGAGAATAAGAATTTTATTGGCTTTGTTGTGCTGAGGCTGGGAAAGTGAAACCTGGAAATGGCATTGAAGCAAGTAAAGCCGGGTGTGGTTAAGAGTGCTGGGTCATCCCCAGCTCAGACTTCAAGAATCCAGTCTTTGGCATCCCCCCCAGCCCCCATAGAATCACAAGCTTTAACTTTAGAAGTTCTGGAGGGTGCACTGAAGAAGCTGTCTGATAATTTGGAAGAAAAAATTACAACTCATTTAGAAGGAAAATTAAAAGAGGTGTATGATGAATTGCAGGATATTAAAGAGACAATTCAAACCAACAATGATGAAATAAGGGAAGACATAGTGGAAGCTTTTTTTTAATTGAAAAAGTTTTACAAACATAAATTTTTCCACTTCCCCCCTTCCCCTCTCCAACCCTCCCCTCCCCCCCATGACTTCCAAAGGTGAAATCCAAATCATACCATATCATACAAAAAACCCCTACAATTCTACCCCGTCTACACTATAAATATCTTCATAACATTCAGCTAAACGCTATCTGATACTTCCTTGTTTGATATTTATTCTGCACATACTCTATCCATTTTTTCCATTCCCACACATAAGTTTCTTGAGTCCGGTCTTTTAAATATGTTGATATCTTCGCCATTTCTGCAAAACTGGCCACCTTCAAAGTCCATTCTTCGATAATAGGCATAACGTCTTTTTTCCAATATTGGCCAATCAGTAATCTAGCTGCTGTGACCATATATAATATCAATTTTGTTTCAGTCAATGAAAAATCCTTAACTATGCCCAATAAAAACAATTGAGGAGAAAATTGGAATTTTTTATTCAAAACATTTTGCATAAACCACCAAATTTTAATCCAAAAAGCCTTCACTTTCTTGCAAGTCCACCATATATGATAATATGTAGCATCTAAGCAATCACATCTCCAACATTTTGCCTGAACATTAGAATACATGCACGACAATTTCTTGGGATCTAAATGCCACCTATAAAACATTTTATAAAAATTTTCCCTCAGATTCTGTGACTGTGTAAATTTAACATTCTGAACCCATATTCTTTCCCATATTTCCATCATAACTGGTTCTGCAAAGTTTTGTGCCCATTTTATCATACAATCTTTAACCAGTTCATTTTCAGAATCTCTTTCTAGCAAGACATTATAAACCCTCTTAATATGCATTGGGCCTTTATCTTTTATCTGTCGTACTAGATCTTCTTCATGCAACATTAAACCAGTTTTTTGATCTTCCCTCCATCTCAGTTGAAGTTGATTATACTGTAACCAAGTTAAAGTAATCCCTTCTTCCAACAGTGTATTTAGTGTCTTTAATTGTAATCTACCCTTATCATTAAAAAGTACCTCTTTATATAAAATCACCCCGAGTGACTTTATATTTATATTCCATGTAATATGACCAAGATCCAACCACAACGGTATTTTGTAATCCAATTTAAGCTGGTGCTTCTTCCATACTCTCATCAAAGAATTTCTAAGTATATGGCTCTTGAATACTTTATCAACTTTATTTTCGTAAAATAAATATGCATGCCAGCCATATTCCAAATCATGGCCTTCAATATTCAATATTCCAGTCTTTGTCACTCCAAACCAATCACTCGCTTGCGTCAATGCTGCTGCTTCATAGTACAGTCGTAGGTTTGGAAGTTTAAGGCCACCCCTTTCACGAACATCTTGCATAATTTTGAGTTTAACTCTTGGCTTTTTCTCATTCCAAACAAACTTATTCACTCCTTTTTGCCATTCAATCAGATGTTTATCACTTTTAAGCACCGGAATCATTTGAAACAAAAATAGAAATCTAAGTGGAATGTTCATCTTAACTGCTGCTATTCTTCCAAGTAAACATAGTTGCAATTTCCTTTCAGTTTCCTTCTTTTGACCTTCTGATATATTTTTAACTATCATCTTGGTTTTTTTCTGATTCAGCCTAAATCCTGATACCATACCATATTCTTCTATAATGTCTTTCATCTGGATTATTGATTCCATAGGCCGTGATAGGGTAACAACCAGATCATCTGCAAATGCCCTTGTTCTATAATCCTCTTGCCTTATAGCTATTCCATTCAAGATACTCGAATCCCGTATTTTGTTCAACAAGACTTCTAGTTAAAATAAACAACAGTGGGGATAGTGGACAACCTTGTCTTGTTCCTTTTTCTATATTAAAGTTTGTCATTAGACTTCCATTAATGATAATCTGTGCTGTTTGATCTTGATAAATTGCTGAAACCGCTTGGACAAACTGGTCCCCAAAGCCCATCTTTATTAAAGTCTTTAATAGAAAGTTCCAATTAACTCGATCAAAGGCCTTCTCCGCATCCAAAAACACCAGCACTGCAGGGATCTGTTTACTCTTCTCAAGATGTTCCAATAAGTCTATAATTTGCCTCACATTATCCTGCCTTCTATATATCTGCCTTCTATAAATCCTGCTTGTTCATGATGAATCACCTCTTGCATAACTGGCATTAGTCTGTTGGCTAATACTTTTGCAAAAATTTTATAATCCGTGTTCAGGAGAGATATTGGTCTAAAATTTTCCGGTTTTGTAGAACCTGTTTCCTCTTTTGGTATCAATGAAACAAAAACTGCTTTCCATGAAGGGGGTATTTTACCCCCTTTTTATATGCTACAAAATAGATCTCTAAGATGTTCAATCATTTCTGTTTGTAAAGTTTTATAGTAGACCACTGTTAAACCATCCGTCCCTGGAGCTTTAGCTGTTTTCAGTTGTTTAATTGCAATAATAATCTCCTCGACTGTTATTAGCTGATTCATTCTTTCCTTTTGCTCCCTAGAAATTTTCATAACTCTCCTTTCTTCTAAGTATTTATCTCTAAGTTCATTCTGTATATCATCTTTGGCATATAGTTTTGTATAATAATCTAAGAAGGCTTCTTTAATTAGACTTTGTTGAAAAACTTCCTTCCCTCCATACTAGATTCTACCAAGAACTCGAGAGCTCTGCTGTTTCCTCAATGTGCAAGCCAACCACCTGCCCGGTTTGTTAGCATTACAAAAAGTATTATGTTTTGCAAATTGCAGATTAGTTGCTGTTTGTTCCGCTATAAGCATTTGAAATTGATCTTTCAAAAGTTTTATAATTTCTTGTAGTTTTTTATCTGTCGGATTTTTTATAAGTAGTTGTTCCTTTTTCTTTATCTCTCCTTCCATTTCTAATCTTTTCCTTTGCTGATTCGATTTGTATTTAAAATTCATATGAATCAGTACCCCCTGCATATAAGCCTTACTTGCATCCCAAACAATTTCAATGGGGGTACCCTTATTCAGGTTCATTTCAAAAAATTCTTTCATTTGTTTTTTAAGTTTGTTTACATTCTTTTCATATCTAAACAGGTTTTCATTTACTCTCCACGATCTTCTCTCATTCTTTCCCATTTCTAATTCTATCCATACCGGGCTATGGTCAGTTATAGTCCTCGGGAATATCTTTGTTTTCTTTGTTTTGGAAAGTAGGTCAGCTGTAACTAGGATAAAATCAATCCTAGAGAAGGATCTATGTCTATCTGAAAAAAAAGTAAAGTCCAATTCTTTTGGGTTCTGCTCTCTCCCTATATCTTTCAGTTCCAAATCTTCTTTCATATCAAAAAAAAAACTGTGGTAGTTTAACACGTGACTTTGCCAAACTCTTCTTATCTTTTTTAATGTCTATTACTCCATTCCAATCTCCCATGAGCAAAATAGATCTATAGTCCCATTGCAGTATTTTACAATATAATAATTTATAAAAGTTTTCTTGTTGCTGGTTGGGAGCATAGATTCCAATCACCAAAATTGGTCCATTTTGTGTATATAGTTCGATTGCTAAGTATCTTCCACAATCATCTGCCTCTATAATTTTGGCTGACAATCTTTTATTTACATAAATCACAACACCATTCTTTTTCTCTGAGTCTGATGCTATAAATTGTGCACCTAATTTAGAATTTGTCAGATATTTTTGATCTTGTAATCTAATATGAGTTTCTTGCAAACAAATAACGTCATTATTAAATTGTTTCAAATAATGAAATATTTTCCTTCTTTTCTGTGGTGAATTCAGTCCATTCACATTCCAAGATAAAAGTTTAACTGTCATTTGTGGTCTCTTGAAGCGCTAAGAGCATTTGCTGAAGTTTCTGTTCCAAGATGGTAGTCTTCAGCCTGGCTCCTCCCATAGCTTCAGATTTCTGTGGTTTGCTATTGGCTCCATTCTTATCTTGTGGTGGCAAAGACCTCTGCTGCTGTTGTTTCTCTAAAAGTTGCTTATAAGCTGCTCGAGTTATGCACTGATCTTTGGGTTCATGCAATTTCAGCTCGAGGTCCAATGCTACCTGTCTTGTAGTCTTAGATGGCCCACTTATAGCCTCCAGAGGGAGATCCAACAATGGTTCATCCAAAAAGCCCTCTCCTGTTGCTCCTTGAATTTCCATCGCCTCAGCCTCCATCTGTTTCCACTGTTCTTCAGACTCTTGCTCAAATTCCTTCTCTTTATCACCCTCCTCTATACATAACAATGAAGATGTACGTGGAGATGCTGTACCAATTTTTAAAACATTAAAATAAAATTCTTCCGCTTTTTCAACAGTATTTAATCGATGTCTCTCTCCTTGATACCTCAATATTATGCCAACTGGAGCATCCCATCTAAATGGAATTTGTTGTTTCTTCAACTCATTCACCAGGAATCCAAAATCCTTTCTGTCTCTTAACATCTTAGGTGGCAGCTCTTTGTAGATCCCAATCTCCTTTCCATCCACTTGGACAGTAGACACAAAAGACTTTTGCAGGATGTCATTTCTTATTCTTCTATCTGTAAAGTAAATCATCACATCTCTAGGCAATTGCCTTTGCTTTGCCACCCGAGAATTCACTCTGTAGGCCTTGTCAATCTTGCACAAAACATCTTCAGGGTTGATCTTTAACCCTGACCAAGGCTTCAGCGCAAACCGTTCTCAAATCCTCTCTGTTGTTTTCCTTTATTCCTCTTAGTCTTACAGCAAACTCCATAAATCTAAATTGCATCATGGTCACTTCATTTTCAATTCTTTGAGTTTTATTGTCCACATTAGAAATTTTGTTATCAGCTTCCCTCATTTTAGATTTCAATTCTGAGCTGAGTTCTCCCACTTTTTTGTCAATCTGGACAACCACTTCTGACAAGCCAGTCACAACTGTCAGTATATCTCGCTTCATCTGATCATACTTTTCTTGAACCACTTCCTTAATTTCCTGTTGAGACTTTTCAAATTTCTGGTCCATAATTGCAGTTTGATTCATCAGAGCCACAGCAATAAATTCCTTCAAATCTTTAAAACCAGTCTCCTGTTCATGGCTCTGAATCTGCAAACTTGATGGCTGCTCTTTTGATTGGTGAGTAGGGGAGCCCCCACCTCCACCTTTAGGAGCTGGCTTTGTCTGTTTTGAAGCCATACTGCTGTGCAATCTTATTCTTTCTAGAAAGGAAGTCTTCCCCCCCTTTCCACCACAGAATCTTTTCCAAAACTTCCCCAGCTCTAATCAAGTCTCTAAGGGAGAAGGAACAGATAAAAGTCACTTTAAAAAACTTTTTTTCTTTTCTTCTGGCAAGTACAATTACTTTGATTGCTTTGTAACACGTTAAAACACACAGGCATATTCACTTTCGTTTTCAGCTTTCTTCTCGCCGCTGAAGCCGGACGCCATTTTAATGTCACTTTCACTCTTTTACCATTCTTAAATATAATAACAGGGCTAATACAGATACTTGCGGTTTTTAGTTTTCAGTCCAGATTTCACCCTGCTTATTTTGAAGATGGCCTTGTCGGTTCAGTTACTGGCTGCAGTAACCCAGGAGGTTTTCCTGGTCGGTTTTTCATCGTGGCACAGATGGTGCAGCTCTTCACATAGCTGTCCACATCTTTCCTCATGTGAGGCCACCAAAATTGTCTTCGTACTAAGTGCAGAAAAGCCGAAATGGTCTGCTGGTCTAACTTCGTGGCTCCTTTTGAGGACTAGGGTGCGTAGAGTCTCTGGGACGTAAAGTTTCTTCCCTTTCCATGCTACGTCATCTCTTCTTGTCAAAAGATGCTGATTGTCTCGGAACCAGGGGTCCGCCAATGTCTCTGTTTTGAGCCATGTCATCAGGTCACCCACTGGTTGGCCCTGCTGGTCGCAATGCTGCCATCTGGTGGTTACTTGACCCACTCCTTGAGGTGAGGGGATGATGGCATTCACCACCTGCTCCCGTTCACTGTTGTATTGAGGCATTTGGGAGAGGGAATCGGCCAGAAAATTCTTCCCCGCTGGGATGTGTTTCAGCTCGAAGTTGAAACGATTGAAGTATTGGGCCCATTGGACTTGTCTGGGCGATAATTTCCATAGGGTCCTAAGGGCCTCCAAGTTTTTATGGTCAGTCCAAACCTCGAACGGTGTCTGGTTTCCTTCTAGCAGATGTCGCCTGGTCAACAGCGCCCACCTCACTGCGAATGCTTCCTTTTCCCATGCCGCCCAGCATCTCTCTGTGTCAGTGAATTTGCGGGAAGTGTAGGCACAAGGCTGAAGGTTCCCTTGGCTGTTCTTTTAGAGTAGAACCGCTCCCACTGCCACGTCGCTGGAATCTGTTTGGATGACAAAAGACTGGTTGGGGTCAGGATGTTTCAAGACTGGTTCTTTTGCAAACATTTCTTTTAGTATTTCGAAGGCTTGTAGGCAGGCCGGGCTCCACTGTAGAGGCTGTCCTGGGCGAGGTTTTGTTGCTGGACTCCCTGTTTTTAGGAGGTCGGTTAGAGGTTTGGCAATTTTTGCAAAAGAGGGGATGAATTGTCTGTAGAAGTTCGCGAACCCCAAGAAGCTTTGCAGTTGTCTGCAGGTGCGTGGGGGTCGCCAGTCAAGGACTGATTGTACTTTGGCTGGGTCCATTTCTATCCCCTCATTGGACACTCGGTAGCCTAAGGAGTCTAGCCACAACTGGTGGAACTCGCATTTCGACAGTTTGACATAGAGGTTCGCTTTCAGCAGTTTTTCAAGCACCTGGCGGACGAGGGGTATATGTTCGTCTATGGTTTCCGTTTAAATGAGAATGTCATCCAGGTAGACGAGGATCCCCTTATAAAGGTGATCATGTAGAACTTCATTTATCAGTTGCATGAACACCGCCAGTGCTCCCTGTAGTCCAAAAGGCATCACTTTAAATTGAAAACTTCCTAGGGGGCAGTTGAATGCTGTCTTCCACTCATCTCCTTCCTTGATGCGTATACGGTAGTAGGCTTCATGAAGGTCTAGTTTGGTAAAAACCTTCCCTTTGGCCAAGTGAGCTAGCATGTCTTTCATGAGGGGGAGGGGGTATAAGTTGTGAATGCAGACCCCGTTTATCCCACAAAAATCAACCACCAGAAGCATGGAGCTGTCTTTCTTCTCCCTGAAGAAAACTGGTGCCGCTACCCGTGGTTTGGCTGGTTCGATAAAACCCCTTTGTAGGTTCTTGTCTATGTACTTTCGCAGTTCTTGCATTTCATGGGGTGTCATGGTGTACAATTTAGGTTTTGGTAGTTTCAAACCAGGGATGATTTTGATAGTGCAATCGGCATAGCGGTGGGGTGGTAGTACGTCACACTCGGTCTCGCTAAATACTTCTGCCAAGTCTTGGTACTCTTTTGGGATCTGGTCCGGGCCATGGGAGGTGCTGGAGGTGGCCGCCAGTTGCTCTGTTGTCCCTTTACAGGGCAGGTTGGCCTGTGTTGGAGGCATCTTTTGTCCCTCTAGAGGGAGGGGTTGGACCCCCTGAGTGGGAGGAGGGGCCATTTTCTCTGGTTGTGGCAGCAGGGGGTGGGGTCCTCTTGCTATCCTTGGTCTGCGGGTCCTTTCTTGCCACCAGATGGTGGGGCCCCACTTGTCCAGCCAGGAGAGTCCCAGTATGACTGGGTTGGTCATCTTGGGGGCTATTATGAACTGAATCATTTCCCAGTGATCTGCTAGCTCCAACTTCACTGGCTCGGTCAGGTATGTAGCGTCCGCCCCCCCCCCAATAAGGATCCATCAACTTGCTGAAAACGGATTGGGTGGCTGAGCCTTTTTGCCCGGATCTCCAGTTTTAGGACTGTGGGTAGGTTAATCAGGCACCTTGTGCAACCCCAATCTACTAGGGCTTGGAAAGTCCCTTTAGTACCTGTTTTTGGGGCTGTTAGGCGTATGGGGAAAAGAAAAGGGTGGATGGGTGCGCTCACCATTGGGTCGTTTTCACCATTGTCATCACCATCATACAGTTCGGGGGGTCGATTCGCATTGTCTGAACTCCCCCTATTTCAGTCAGATGGGCAAAAACTTCTGCACTCAAGGAAAGTCTTAATGGTGCCTTGGTGGTGCACCTGGATCCTCATTCCGGTCTGTTTTTGGCCCCGGGGTTCCACACGCCGCTGCCAAATGCCCAACTCCCCCACATCTGTAGCACCTCAGTGGACTCCATGGGGTGGATGGCCTTTGGGTGGCCCATGATGCTGTAGTTCCTGGCCTGGTGGACGGTTCCTGGTCCAGCTGGGTTTCCTCCTTTGCCTGTGGTTGTTTTAGCATGTCGTTGGCATGTAGCCCTCTCTCGACTTGTGTCGCTATCCAGAACCAGTCGGAAAGTCGGTTCAGAATATCTCGATAAGCGGTCACTTGGGCGATTTGCTTATCTAAGCTTGTTCTAAAGAAGTATACTAGCAGTCGTTCAGGCAAAGGAGGTAAAGTCCCAACAACTTTCCTGTTCTTGGATAGGCTTCCCCCTCTGCATTAGGTGCCTGAGCTCATCTTCTACATAGGGATCGTCCCCTGTTTCTTCGAAGCGGGCTCGCAGCAGTTGTAAGAAACCATCTGCATCTTGCAGTTGGGGGGCTCTGTTTTTGTACTGGGCTGCTGACCAGCTCCTTGCTTCTCCCTCCAGACTTTCTGCGATGGCACTGACCAGGGCCCTGGGGAAAGGGGAAAGGTGTGCGTAGCACTCGATGTAAATCTCAGCTGCATCGAGAAATTGAGCTAGCAGGTCCAGATCCCATCAAATTTCTCTCTGAATCGGGGTGGTTCTGCCCTCGGTGGCCACTCCTGCCATTGCGGGAGTCTGTGAGCCTGCCCACAGTGCCCTTGAGTTTCTTCCTCATCTCCCATTTGGGTGCAGGGGGGTGATGTCGTGGCTGGGCTGGGTTGCTTGCTGAGCAGGGAGGGAAGCCCTGGGTGCATTTTGGAGCTTTCTTCTCTCACCTTTTTTTTCCTTGGGGGGGGGCTATGCTGCCGTTTAGAGCCATTGATCCTTCCCCTGTTACCTGGCACTTGGTGAGAGTCCAGTGAAAGGCATCATAATTTTTTTCCTCCCAGCTTGTTGATTTTGCAGCTTCCTGAGGCAAACCTCCCGTGGAGAGTTGGCTTTCTTCCATGGCCTTTGAAAATGCCATTCACCTCCACAGACATCTGGAGGTCTGCCAACGTCGGCATGGAGAAGCTTAGGAATGCATAAATATTTTTAGAAGAAAAGTTTTTGAAGAGATTTTTCCTGGCTATCTGTCCGAGATGGAGTTGTCTAAAAAAGAATAAAGTGCCTCTTACATTTTGATAATAAAGAAAAAAAAAACATTTATTTATTAGAATAACCTCCTCACGAACTCATATGTAGCCAGGAAATGACCTCTGCTCCAAATTCCCTCCCTTTCCTGGCTTGCTCCCTTATTCTTATTGGTCATTCTCTAAATCATTCTACTACAGTTTTTCTTACTAATCCCACAGGAATTTAACCCTTCCCCCTTAGTATGTCAGCCCTGA
This sequence comes from Masticophis lateralis, assembly GCA_030761175.1. Classification (NCBI taxonomy): domain Eukaryota; kingdom Metazoa; phylum Chordata; class Lepidosauria; order Squamata; family Colubridae; genus Masticophis; species Masticophis lateralis. The sequence goes on along the minus strand of JAUDYJ010000007.1, from coordinate 23,548,967 downwards.
ATGAAATGCAACTTGAGAGGCTCACAGTGGCAACAAATCTGCAATATGCTAAGCATAACACTTTTTGTAATGCAAACAAACCAGGCAGATGGTTAGCATATGTGTTAAGGAAAAAACAAAAATCACGTACAATAGAAAAAATAGAATATAAAGGTAAAGTGGTGTACCAACAGAGCATGATCAAGAAAGCCTTTCTAGATTTTTACACGAAGCTTTATGCTGGTGATAAAATACAAGGTATTGATATAGATAGATTTTTGCAGAAGGAGAATATTCCTATAATTACTGATGAAAAAAAGGGAAAGATTGAATTCAATGATTACTACTGAGGAAATTCTCCTTGCAATTAAACAACTGAAAAGTGGAAAGGCTCCTGGAACATATGGTCTGACATCAGTGTATTGCAAAAATCTCCAATTAGAAATGGTGGAACCACTTAAGGAGTTATTTGTTAAAATACAAATGGGAGGAGAGGTACCGCCATCCTGGAGAACAGCCTTTATATCTTTGATTCCAAAAGCAGATGAGGATTATACTCAACCAAAGAATTATAGACCTATATCATTGCTTAACACAGACTATAAGATTTTTGCAAAAATCTTAGCTAATAGGTTAATGTCAGTTATGCAACAAGTGATTCACACTGACCAAACTGGGTTTATATAAGGCAGACAAATGAAAGCCAATGTAAGGCAAATAGTTATGGAAAGAACAACCAGGTCCCTGCAGTGTTTATGCTTTTGGATGCAGAGAAGGCTTTTGATCGACTGAGTTGGCAGTTTCTAGAGAAGGTAGTTCAAAAGATGCAATTAGGGGAGTATTTTATAAAATCAATTCAAACAATATATCAGAGACAAACAGCACAAATAATAGTGAACGGTAATTTAACTGAAATATTTAAAATTGAAAAAGGAACAAGACAAGGGTGTCCCTTGTCACCATTGTTGTTTGTCTTGACTTTGGAAGTGTTGCTGAATAAAATATGGGGGGGGGGGCAGATAATTTACAGGGTATTAAGATTAGACAACAAGACTATAGATTATGAGTATTTGCAGATGATGTGGTTGTAACTTTAACCCAACCAGTGAAATCAGCAGTAAGTCTAATGGATATAGTTAAGCAATATGGTCAAGTTTCAGGATTTAAAATAAATGTAGGAAAAACAAAGATGTTAACCAAGAATATGACTAAAAAAGAAAGAGAAGAGTTGGAAAATGTAACTGGCTGTGAGATAGTGAAGAAGGTTAAATATTTAGGAGTCTATATTGTGACATCAAACGGGAAGCTATACAAACATAATTATGAAGTGCTATGGCATAAAATACAGATAGAGTTAGATAAGTGGAAAAAATTACAATTATCATTACTGGGAAGGATAGCATCGGTTAAAATGAATGTTTTTCCCAAGTTTTTATTTCTTTTTCAAATGATACCAATACTTTAAAAAGATGCAAATTTGCAAGAATGGCAGAAAGCCATTAATAAGTTTATTTGGGCTGGAAAGAAACCAAGAGTTAAATTAAAAATAATGCAGGATATATGTGAAAGAGGAGATTTGAAAATGCCTAATTTAAAATTGTATTATGATGCAGTTGTTTTAGTGGCTATTAGTGACTGGATTAACCTATTAGAAGAAAGGATATTGAATATTGAGGGATATGACTTGATATATGGCTAGCATGCTTATTTGGTTTATGACAAAAAAGTGGATAGGACTTTTAAAAGCCATATATTAAGAAATGCTCTTTTGCGTGTCTGGAAAAAATATCAACACAAATTAAATGATAAGATACCGCTGTGGACAATTCCCAGACACGCGATAGAGAACATATGCATAGAGCAAAGACAGGATATAATTACTTATAAAGAATTATTGATCATAAAAAAGAATGTGTTGCAGTTAAAATCCTTGAATATATTAAGACAAGAAAGGGCAATTCAAACATGGTTCCAGTATGTACAATTGCAGAATAGGTGGAAAAAAGATAAAAAAATCGGTATTGCACAAAGTGAAGAGCATTTGATACAACAGACTAGAGATCAGAGGCCAACGCACATAAAAAGACTGATAGAAATCGAGTCAGAGACAGAGTTAGTCAAAGATTGCATGACAAAATGGGCACAAAACTTTGAAGAGCCAGTAATGATGGAAACTTGGGAAATGATTTGGGTCAGAAATGTAAAATTTACACAAGCACAAAATTTACGAGAGAATTTTTATAAGATGTTTTATAGATTGCATTTGGATTCAAAAAAATTAGCTTGTATGTATCCGAACTTACAATCTAAATGTTGGAGATGTGATTGTGTTGATGCTACTTATTTTCATATCTGGTGGACATGTAAAAAGGTTAAAGCATTTTGGATAAAAATATGGTGGATTATACAGAACGTTTTGAAAAAACGGATAAAATTTACTCCACAGTTGTTTTTGTTAGGTATTGTACAAAATAGTACGGGAATAGAAACTAATTTGATTTTGAATTTAATAACTGCAGCAAGACTTTTGGTGGCGCAGTACTGGAAGAAGGAAGACCTACCATCTATTGAAGAATGGACATTAAAAGTAACAAATTTAGCAGAAATGGCTAAAATTTCAGCATATCTAAAAGACTATTCAAATGAAAAATTTAGGTTGGAATGGAAAACATGGATAGAATATATTCAAGGCAAATACAAGACTAAAAAATTACAAATAGCTTTTGAATAAAGAATGGGTTAAGAGAGTTTTATAATGTATTTAAGCTTAGATTAGTAAAAGGGAGTTAAAAGTTCAAGAGGGTGATAGGAGACTATAGATTACTAGATTATATTGGTTTATGATTGTTAAATGTGATACCCTGTATTTTGCTTTGGGAAGTGGGGGGTGGGTTAGGGAGAGTAAGGGGGGAATGGGGGGAGGGGAAATATATGTAACACTTTTTAAAATTTTCAATAAAAAAAAGAATCACAAGACACAACCATTGACAGTCATACGGTACAATAAGCAATCAAATCATACTAGGAAACAATCAATATCATTATAAATCACAAGGATACAAGCAACAAAGTTACAGTCATGCAGTCACAAGTGGGAGGAAATGAGTGACAGGAATGATGAGAAGACCAATAGCAATAGTAATGCAGCCTAATGTGAATAGTTTGACAGTGTTGAGGGAATTATTTGTTTAGCAAAGTGATGGCATTCGGGAAAAACTGTTCTTATATCTAGTTGTCTTGGTGTGCAGTGCTCTATAGCATTGTTTTGAGGGTAGGAGTTGAAACAATTTATGGTGAGGACGTGAGAGGTTTGTAAATATTTTCACAGCCTTTTTTTGACTCTTGCAGTATACAGGTCCTCAATGGAAGAAAGGTTGGTAGTAATTGTTTTTTCTGCACTTCTAATTATCCTCTGAAGTCTGTGTCTGTCTTGTTGGGTTGCAGAACCAAACCAGACAGTTATAGAGGTGCAGAATACAGACTCAATAGTTCCTCTATAGAATTGACTTCCGGTTTGGCGTCGCAGCGAGAAAGTCGGGGAAATAGTAGGCTCTAATGAGCCCCATGAAAACCCCGGTTGCTGAACCACTGCCGATGGGTCTTCGGACTGGAATTTAAAATGTTAAAAGGAATTTATAAATATATTTAAAGGTATATTTTAAGCAAGAACCATGTCTCAATGTTAAATTGTTATGAAAAAGTAAGGATAAATATGATTAACTGATTAACTGAAAATAAGCAATGTATAGATGGATAGAAACAACATAGTTAAACCAACTATGATTATGCTGTATTTAACAGCCAAAAAATAAAAATAGATATGCTGTGTAACAGCCAGAAAACCAAAATGACTATGCTGTGTTTAACAGCCAAACAAAAGGGATATGCTGTGTAACAGCCAAAACATAAAAGGATATGTTGGAAGCCTTGGAAGCCATATTAGGCCAGAAGCACACCTCCTCATGTGTGGGAAAGTAGGAGGGGGGATTTAGGAGAGGAGAGTTAGTAGACATAATAGCATTCTTCCTGTCGGTCAAGGTCAGGGTGATTCAGCATCTGGAGGAGGAGTGGTCAGGGGCTGGGTTGAGGTGGAACAGACGTTGATTGGAGCATGTGATTGATTGAGGAGAAAGGGGGTAGTTTTGGGAGCTTTGAATTACTGAAGGAATGTCCGGGTTTTTCAGATTCGGGATTTCCCAGATGTGCCAGTTTACCTATTTCTAGTAAAGAGAATTTTGGAAAATGCCTGCTTCCACGTCTTTACTGGGAGTCGGGGGTTTTCTGGAACACTGACATTATCCCAAATCTCTTTAAAAACCTAACAGCACCCCGTAAGGGGGCTGTCAGGGATGTTGAGCCCCAGCATCTACCTAAAACCGGGGTGGTGTGAAGACTCAGTGAAGATGGAAGGGAAAGATGGAGCTATCAGGGTTCAAAACCCCTTGAGATAAGATGGTGGCTAGCGCATCCTACTTTCACTTTCCCTGGCCTGGGACAAGGAAAGGGGGTTAGTGGAGCACAGCCCCCCCCACCCGGCCAGGAGCGAATTGGAAAGATCGACGTACCATGGCCACCCTGCAGCAGTGGGATTCCAAAAACCCCCCTTTCTGGGCCCCTTGCCAGCCTGTGTTAGCATTACGTCCTGCACCGATCATACCACCCGGTTGGGCTTTTTACCCAGGCCAGGGATGGATCCAGTGCCAGTGGTATCCCACGCCATCTGTCCCAAGCTCCCAGGGATTCCCCTGCCCCCCCCCTCCTATGCCTCAACGATCCTGGCACCACAGGGGGGGGTAATCCAGCAGCCGGCTGGAATGCCTTTCCCTCCAGTGCAGCAAGCAGCTCAGCAACCAGCCCCACTCCCCCCATAGCTGATGCCATTACCTGCCCCCCCTCCAACCCAGCTACCTTCACACCAACCTGTTGGAATGCAACAACCGGGGGCACTACAGGAGGGACTAATCCAACAACCGGTTGGAATGCCCTCCCTCCAGTGCAGCAAGAAGCTCAGCAGCCAGCCCCCCTCCCCCAACCAGCTGCAGCCGACGCCCCCCCCACCTGTGAGGCCACCTCCCCGCTTCAGAGCAACTTTTGACGAAACTCCAGCCAAGCTAGCGTATTTCCTCAGCAGGATCTGGGCTCATGTTGATCAGTACGGTGACCAATACGAATCAGAATGGGTCTTGGTGTTGGCAATCTCAGATGGGATGAATGAGGGGGATGCCTCTGAATGGATAGTCCAGCTGCATGAGGGCGCTGTTGAACTGTATAATATCGATGGCTTTATCACATTGTTATGGTCCTGCTTTGACCATCCAGACCGTGTAAATGAAAACGAAGCCACGCTAAAAGTCATGAAGCAAGGTAATCAACCAATGAAAGACTTTGTATGGGACTTTAGGCGAGTCGCAGGGACTCTGGCCATTGGCCTGATTGCATACTCCTGCACTACTTTAAGGAAGCCATCAACCCAGAAGTCAGAAAAGCTTGTGGGATTCGGGGGGGGAGGTGCCTGAGCGTCTCCACAACTATTATACCATGTCCATTGCTCTAGACAGAGAAGTCCACCCCACCAGCCAAACACCAGCACAGCAGCCACCTCGTAGGGCATTAGCTAAAAAAACCTATTTCAAAACCAGCAATTCACACACCCCCTCCACCAGGGGAGGGGTGATCAAATGCTATCACTGTGGACAAACAGGAAATCGAGCTTCTGAGTGCCTGGCCCCTGCCCCAGTCCACAACAATGACCTGCCACAGCTGCACGAGGGAGGGGGGCTCCAAAGAAAACCCCAGACACCAGCCGATTTGCCAAACAAGCCATGGAGATTCCCCTCCCCACTGAAGAGAGGGGGGACACTCTGGCTACAGGAGCAACAAGCCCAGCGGGGATGAAGACCAAATGGTGAGTGCACCCATCACCCCCTTTTCAATTAAAGTAAAACTAGTCCTGCCAGAAACAGGGAAAGAAACAGAATTCCCAGCAGTAATAGATACCGGCTGCACCAGATGTCTAATTGGCCTTAAAATTGTAGAACAGCTGGGCCTCAAAACAACACGCTTAAAACAACCAATTAAATTTTACCAGGTGGATGGGACATTGATTGGGGGAATCCCTGCCACCCATATTACTGACCTGATTAAATTAGAGATGGGGAAGCATCATGAACTTATACGATTTATAGTAACCCCAAAGATGTCAGAATCTATCATACTAGGTCTAGCTTGGCTAGATAAATGTGGCCCCACCATCACATGGGAAGATGGATACCAAAAAATCAGGATACGGGTTGGCCCAACACCCACTGCTCCTCCCCCCAAACACCAACCTACCAAAAATGACCAGCAGCCAGAAACATCAGCAGCTTGTTCAGACAGGCCTCCAGGCGTACACCAAATCCCTAAGGTGTATGCAGACTTAGAGGAAGCTTTCAGTGAGGAAGAATGTAACCTCCTCCCCTACATCGGCCCACAAAACCTAGAATGTACTCCATGACACCTTCTGAGATGACTGAATTGAGGAAATATATTGACACCAACCTAGCCAGAGGGTTCATCAAGCCTGTGAAATACAGCATGGCCACCCCAGTACTGTTTAAAGAAAAAAAATGATGGTACTTTAAGATTATGTATCAACTTCTGTATTATGTATCGATAGTTGACAGTCTGTCAACTGCATTTGCATACAAAATACCTACCCCCTTCCACTTATGAAAGACTTACTTAACCACCTATCAAAAGGAAAAATCTTCACCAAGCTAGATCTAAGAGGAGCCTACTACCGAGTTCGCATAAAGGAGGGAGATGAATGGAAGATTGCTTTTAACTGCCCTTGGGCAACTTCCAATTCTGGGTCATGCCTTTTGGACTCCAGGGGGCACCAGGGGTCTTCATGCAACTGATCAACAAAGTTTTGTATGAACATTTATAGCAGGGAGTTCTTGTTTACCTCAATGACATTCTCATATTCAGCGAAAATATGGAAGACCATATCAAATTGGTCAGACAAGTGCTGAAAAAACTCCTAGCAGCCAAACTTTATGCAAAATTGTCCAAATGCGAGTTCCATAATGAAGCCCTTGACTACCTGGGATACAGGGTGTCGAATAAGGGGTTTGAAATGGACCCAGAAAAGGTGAGGGCAGTACTGGACTGGCAGCCCCCACACACCCGTAAGCAACTCCAGAGCTTCCTGGGGTTTGCAAACTTTTACAGACAATTCATCCCTTCCTTCGCTGAGGTCACACTCCCTTTGACAGAACTGCTAAAAACCGGCCCGTCTCCCACCAAGCCAAAACCTAGCCAGCCCTTAGCTTGGACAATGGACTGCCAAAAATCCTTTGAACGGTTAAAACGCCTATTTGCGGTGGAGCCAATCCTACAGCATCCTGACCTGAATAAGTCCTTTGTGGTTCAGGCTGAAGCAAGTGATGTGGCGATGGTGGCTGTTCTACTACAAAGGGACCCCGGTAACAATCTAATGCCGTGTGCTTATCTATCAAGGAAGTTAACTGACACTAAGTACAGATGGGCGGTATGGAAAAAAGAGGCATTTGTGGTGCAATGGTCTCTCCTGTCCTGGAAACACTTCCTGGAGGAGGTGGAGGAGCCTTTTGAGGTTTGGACTGACCACATGAATCTTGAGGCACTGAAGACCCCGAGGAAGCTTTCTCCAAAACAGGTTCATTGGGCTCAATATTTCAAACGCTTTAACTTTAACCTGAAAAATATCCCGGGGGTTAAGAACCTTCTGGCTGATGCTCTCTCCCACAAACCCCAATTTGACAGCCGACGGGAAGAGATAGTTCACACCATGATTTCAGAGACTCAGCCAGCCGCCCAAGCCCGCACCAGAGCGCAAATGTGCCAGGGTTCCGATTTCCTTGAAGACAAGTTGACAGCGGAGCTAAAAGCAGAGCTCTCTAATGATTCCTGGTTCAAAGAACACCAGATGAATCTCACTCTAAGGGACAGGTTGGCGTGGAAGGGGAATAAACCTTATGTGCCCCGCAGCCTGCAGCTCCTGGTACTGAAGAGAAGTCATGATTCTCGCCTAGGGGGCCACTTTGGGTTTTTAAAAACCCTCCCTTTGACTAGGAATCAATTCTGGTGGCCGAAGATGAAAACTGAAGTGGAAGACTATGTGAGGAGCTGTGCCACCTGCGTCACCATGAAATACTGATCAGGGAAACCCCCTGGCCTTCTCCAGACTGTGGCCGAACCCACTAAGCCCTGGGAGGAGATTGCAATGGATTTCATAGTTGAGCTCCCCGACAGTGGGGGCAACCAATTCATTTGGACTGTCATTGATTTATTCTCCAAGCAAGCTCACTTCATTGCCTGCAGTGGCCTACCCTTGGCTAAAAAATGGCAAAGCTGTTTGTGAAACACATCTACAGACTACATGGAGTCCCAAGAAGAATAATATTGGACTGCAGGGTCCAGTTTACTGCTAAGTTCTGGAGGGAATTGTCCCAGGGACTTAGCTCAGCTTTTCACCTGTTGACTAACGGATCAGCTGAAAAATTGAACTCAATGGTGGAACAGTACATTAGGTGTTATGTGAATTATCAACAGGAGAACTGGGTGGACTTGTTACCATTCACAGAAGTTACTTATAATAATGCAATACACAGCAGTACTGGGTTGACCCCTTTTCAAATAACTACGGGCATGGATTTTGTGCTGATGCCTGAGTTGCCTAGAGAGCTGCCCACTTCGATGTCCTTAATGGACTGGATGACCTCATTGAAAAAGGGTTGGGAGAATACATAAAAAGCTTTATCGGAGTCAGCGGAAAAATATAAGGCTCAGGCCGACAAACATCAGGGTCTCCAACCACCTTTTCGAATAGGTGATAAGGTGCATTTGTCAACCAAGTACCTAAGATTGAGAGTGCCCAGCAAGAAGTTTGGACCCAAATTCATAGGACCCTTTCCTATAGTGAAAGTGATTAACCCAGTGACTGTCCAACTTAGGCTCCCTCGCATATTAGAGAAAATACACCCTGTTTTCCACAGCAGTTTGTTGAAACCAGTCAGAGAATCTACCCTCAGAGCTTTGCCAGCTGCTCCGCCCCCTCCTTTAGTAATACAAAGGGAGACTCATTATGAGGTGAAGAAGATAGCTCAGCAGACTAATGCATTGTAATTAACTCCAGCTGTCTGCAATTACTGTAAGTTCGAATCTCACCAGGCTCAAGGTTGACTCAGCTTTCCATCCTTTCTAAGGTAGGTAAATTGAGGACCCAGTTTGTGGGGGCAATAAGCTGATTTTGTATAAAATATACAAAAGTATGAAGGCTATTGTTTAATGCATTGTAAGCCGCTCTGAGTCTCCAGAGAAGGGCGGCATATAAATCAAATTTAAAAAAATAAAAAAAATCCTGGACTCTAGACTCTACAGGGGTCAATTACAATATTTGCTGCACTGGAAAGGTTACCCTTTGACTGAAGCTACTTGGGTTAAGAGTTGGGATGTGAAAGCTGATGCGCTCGTGAAGCAGTTTCATGACAGATTTCCTGACAAACCGAAAGGACCTCGTGGGGTGGGGGGAGTTAAAGGGATTGGTGCTAAGCATTAACTCCTTCTTTTGTGTTTTGTCTGTTTTATTTTTCAGGATGTGGTTCTTTCTGCAGGGGGGGGGGAATGCCTTGGAAGCCATATTAGGCCGGAAGCTTCAATGCTGCTACCTCCTCATGTGTGGGAAAGTAGGAGGGGGGATTTAGGAGAGGAGAGTTAGTAGACATAATAGCATTCTTCCTATCAGTCAAGGTCAGGGTGATTCAGCATCTGGAAGAGGAGTGGTCAGGAGCTGGGTTGAAGTGGAACAGATGTTGATTGGAGCATGTGATCAATTGAGGAGAAAGAGGGTGGTTTTGGGAGCTTTGAATTACTGGGAGTCAGGGGTTTTCTGAACTGCTGACAATATGCTGTGTAACAGCCAAAAAACAAAATGAGCATGCTGTGTCTCAACAACCAAACAAAAATGGTTATGCTGTGTAACAGCCAAAATAAAAATGAATATGCCGTGTAACAGCCAAAAAACAAAAAATGAGTATGCTGTATTTAACAGCCAGGAAATAAAAATGATTTGTTTAACAACATAGATGAAGATAAAGATGTTGGGTTTTATTGGAAAATAAAATGAGGTGGGATAGCCAAATAAGGAGAAGTATGTTGAGATTAATAGTTACAATGAAATGAATAAGGTAGGTTTAATAACAGAAATGTTGAGTTTAAATGTTTAAATGTTGAGTTTATTAGTAAAAATAAAATGATTATGTTGGATTTAATTACTTTATGAATGTTTATAATAATTGTGATGATTTATATTGTTAAAATATATCCATCTAAGCAAATGAAAGAGAAAAATGGAATTATAATTAATTAGGATTTAAGATTTAAGTAACGGGTTTTTGGGGATAATGGCATAGTTAAATAGATAAAATTGAGGGAAATAACTGAGTAAAATATTAAGTTGTGTTAATTGAAAATTAAGATTGTTAGTGATTTGTATTAATTTGTGACTGGATCAAAAGCTTTGTTTTGAAAAAATGTGTTTTATGTTTATGTTTTAAAATAATAATAATTTTTTTTTAAAAAAAAGAATAATTTCTCTGTAGAACTGTATCAGCAGCTCCTTGGACAATTTGAGCTGCCTGAGTTGGTGCAGAAAGAACATTCTTTGTTGTGCTTTTCTGATGACGTTTTTGATGTTAGGTGTCCATTTTAAGTCTAGAACCTAGAAATTTGAAGATCTCTACTGTTGATACTATGTTGTCCAGTATTGTAAGAGGTGGTCATATGGGAGGGTTTCTCCTAAAGTCTACCACCATTTCTACGGTTTTGAGTGTGTTCATTTCCAGCTTGTTCCGGTTGGACCACAAGGCTAGTTGTTCAACCTCCATCTGTTTGCGGATTCATTGTTGACCCGAATGAGACCAACCAATCAATTTAACAGATGGATCATTTGAGATGCAGTCATTGGTGTATAGAGATAAGAGAAGTGGAGAAAATACACATCCTTGGGCGGGCCCTGTGGTAATTGTACAGGTGTCTGATGTGATTTTGCTTAGCTTCACCTGCTGCTTCCTGTCTGTTAGGAAGCTTGTGATCCACTTACAAGTGTGCTCAGGTACCACTAGCTGATTTAGTTTAGTTAGAAGAATGTCCGGTATGATGGTATTGAATGCTGAACTGAAGTCTACAAAGAGGACCCTTGCATAGGTCTTTGGAGATTCAAGGTGTTTGTTGTAGGACTTTTCCTGGCTTTTGTCTGCGAAATAGATCTTGCACTTCCTTTTCTGTGATCACCAGGGGTTGTGAACCCAATGGGATGAGGTCAGTTGAAGGTTTGGCTGTTGTTGTTGTATCTAGAATGGGGGTTTACCTGCAGTAAAACACGTTCAGGTCACCTGATAGTTGCTGATTTTCTTCAGCCTGGGAAGGAGGTTTGCCAAAACCAGTGATATTTTAAAGAGTTTTCCACATGTTTGCTGGCTTGTTTGTTGAGAACTGATTTCTTAGCTTTTCAGAGTAGCTTCTTTTTGCTGTTCTAATCTCCCTTGTTAATATGTTTCTGGCCTGACTGTACAGCATTCTATCACTTTTTCTGTAGGTTTCCTCTTTGGTACGACGTAGCTGCTTAAGGGTAGCTATGAACCAAGGTTTATTGTTACTGTGTATTCACAAGTTCCTGGTGGGTACACATAGGTCTTCACAGAAGCTGACATTTGAAGTTAGAGTATCTATAAGTTCATCTAAGTCTGCAGAGGTATTTTCAAAAACATTCCAATCAGTGCAGTCAAGGCAGGCCTGTTACTTTAACTTTGCCTCCTTAGTCCAGGTCCTCACTGATTTAATTGTTGGTTTCATGGTTTTAAGTCTTTGTCTGTAGGCAGGTACACGGTGAATCATGCAATGATCAGAGTGTCCCACAGCTGCCTGTGGTAAGGACTGATAAGCATATTTTAGTGCTGTGCAGCAATGGTCTAAAGTATTCTTGCTTCTAGTGGGACAATTGACATACTGGAAATATTTTGGAAGCTCTTTCCTTAAGTTAGCATTGTTGAAATCATCTAAAATAATGGCCAGTGAAACTGGGTATTTGGCTTCAGCTTCCAAAATCTGGTCAGCTACAAATCTGGGGACCTATCCTGTCCTGAAGGGACAGGGGAAAAGAGAGGGACCCCTTGGGCAGCCGAGAGGGATGGGCAAGTTCCTCGGAAGCCAGAGGCAATCCTCTAAGTCAGTGGCGGGGGATGGCAGCCATGGCAGCTGCCTCGAAACTGTGACAGATCGGAACAAGCAAAGTGCAGGAGGAAGGAAGAAAGGACCAAGTGCTTCGGAGCTGGGTGACACCAGCCCAGGCGAGAACAATGTGTTAATGAGGACATTTATAAATAAGACCCCCAGCCTTACTAGCGGCTGAAGATCTAAGGGGCTTGAAGATTTTGGGGAAAAAAGGGGGGGAGAGAAGTTTTAAACCCTTTAAGAATCTTATTTCACCACTGATTGTTTGAAGGGAATTGCTTATTAACTAAATTAGCTGAATACTTGAACTTTTTTGTTAAAACTGAAATGAACTTGAAAAGAGAAAAGTGAAATTAAGGACTTGCCATCTTTAAAAGCCAGACAAAAAGATCAAATGGATTGCTACATAAATGCTTCAAAATGGTGACTGAAACTGATTAAGTGACTAAGTGAAAGTGTTGATTGTGGAAACTTGGTTGTTTTTTTTTTTCCTGAAAAGAACCTATTTGACTTGTTATATATTGTGGATTACCTTGAAAAGAACTACGGCTTTTTGAACTTTGGAGATTCCTATTCTGTCATTTGATAGCTTTACAAAGAAAGAAGAGATACAATGTTTAATAAACTTTTAACTAACTAGTGCAGCAACAGAAGTTTTGGAGCAGCAACAGAAGTTGAGAAGCTGATAATATAGTGGAAGCAGACTTCATAATGGAATCAAAAGGATATGCAGAGTTTTAAATGTGGAAGTATTGACTTTATTGAAATGTATATGTACAGATAAGGAAAAGGAAAAGCAAAATATATAAATTGAATAGTAATGTTCGAATGTTTGTTTAAATGCTTCAAAATTTAAATGAGCTTTAAATAAAAACAAGAAGTGTTTATGATAAACAAAGACAGAAATATTATAAAAATAGAAATGGGAAGCTAAAAGTGATATGCTCATAAAAGCATAACTTGTTGTAACATGCTTAGTTTTAATTTGATAACAAAGTGGTGGATGATAACTATGATTGAATGTTAATGATTTTTGACGATGTATTAAGGTACACAGATGGAAGTTATAATTGTGATTGTATTTAATATATGTTGGGAATGATTAATATTAAGAAACAAATGGGGAACAACCTGGAAGAGTACAGTTGGAAACAGTGGAGTATTAGATAACATATGGAAAAAGAAACTTTTAATAAGATAGTAGAATAGAAGTTGGAGTTAATAGAGGATAATATGCTGAGAAATAAGCCAAATAATAAGTGGAGTTGAGGAGAATGCTGTTAATCAGCCAAAACAAAATATGCTGGAAATCAGCCAAAACAATGGAAAATGCTGGTAATCAGCCAAATAAAAGGGGGAGTTAAGGAGGATAATATGCAGGACTTCCATGCAGCTGTCTCTCAGCTCTGTCTCTCATCTGGTCCGAATAGCGAAAGAAAAACGACTCAAACCATGAAAGAATCATGTCTTTTGATGCTGTCAGTGCCTGTAGCTCATTGTCAGGGTTGTCGTCCTTCACAGGACTCCCACCAATCCACAGGTTAGATGCCTGGACAATCAGGGTTCCAACCTTCCAGCCCCCCCCCCAGCAATGGCGAGTCCCAGTTGGGCTCAACAGGTGGCTCCCCTCTACCAGAGATCCACCTGTGGGATAAAAACCAGAAGGATTAGACACGGCAGACCCAGTTCCTGAAGGTCCTGGTTTATCCGGATACTTGCGATGGTATTGGTGTATTAGACAAGCAGTGTGTACATCTGTAGACGCCACCCAGGAGGCCTGCGCTAAGGGATAGCCTTTCCATCGTACTAAATATTGGAGCCTGTCCCTACGATGTCTGGAATCTAAAATTTTATCTATTTCATACTGATCTGTATGTACTGGGCCTGGTGGGCCAAATGAATCACTAGTCCTGTCTACAGTAACGGGTTCAACAAGCTATTGTGAAACACAGGATGTATTTTACCTAGTAGAGGAGGTAATTTAAGAACCACAGTCACAGAATTGATCACTTTGGCTATTGGGAATGGACCTAAGTACTTTGGGCCTAGCTTCTTACTCAGTATTTTAAGTTTTAAGTATTTGGTGGACAAATAAACTCCATCTCCCATTACAAACGGTTTCAGGTCTGCCCTCTTTTTATCAATATATGTTTTATATTCATCCGCTGCCTTTTGCAGAGCTGTTTTGACCTCCAGCAATATATGGCAGATTTTGTCTGCCCAACTAGCCATCTTATAGATGGAGGTTCTACTTCTGGTATAGCTGGGAATTCTCTACCATATACTATCTGGAATGGGGAAAGTCCTGTGCTATGATGGGTTATGTTGTTGTAGGCAACTTCTGTGGATGGGAGGAGATCAGATCAATCTGTTTGTTGATAAGAAACATAGCAACGAAGGTATCGTTCTACGGCGGCATTGGTACTGGGGTGGAAAGCAGAACTCAAACCCTGGGTAGATCCTATTCGGTTTATAAAATATCTCCAATCTGAAATGACCCATCTCGGAACCCCATGGAGGCAATAGACATGATGGAGGAACAGATCAGTCAATCTCCGTGCAGACAGTACACCTTGGCAGGGCACAAAATGGGCCTGCTTTGAGAACATTTCCACCACTGTCCATATTGCTGTATATCCGTTACTGGTGGGGAGATCGACAAAAAATCCATAGCGATCTCCTCCTACGGTCTACTAGGATCAGCTACTGGTTGTAATAATCCTATTGGTTTTCCTGACCATGGTTTCAATGCCGCACATATAGGACACCCTTTCACACAACGTTCGACCTCTCCACTCATATGTGGCCACCAAAACTGTTGTTGAATTAGATGAAGTGTTTTCAGGAAGCCGAAATGTCCCACCGGCTTGGAATCATGACAACGGCGTAAAACAGATGTTTGAAGGCATTCCGGAACATACAGTCAATCCCCTTTCCAGGCTAACCCATCCCTAATAGTTACCACAGCTTGATTCAGTGCCACCCATTGATCCTGTTGTAGAGCCGCTTGTAGTTCGGCTGTAAAGGAAGCATCTGAGCGGAGTACTGCTGATGCATCATGTACCTTCTGACAGGGTGGTATAAGTGCACCTACCACCTCCTCCCGTTTACTGTTGTACTGCAGCATACAGGACAAGGCATCCACTAAGAAGTTTTTCCCAGCTGGGATGTATTTCAAGTGGAATGAGAACCAATGAAAGTATTGTGCCCACCTTAGTTGTTTTTGGGGATAATCGTCTTGGTGTCTGCAGTGCTTCCAGATTCCAGATGGCCTATCCATACTTCAAACAGTCGTGTCGCCCCCTCGAGAAGGTGACACCATGTCATTAATGCCCACCTGACAACAAAGGCTCCTTCTCCCAGATTGCCCATCTCCGTTCTGTAGGACTCAATTTGCAGGAGGTGTAGGCACATAGTTGTATGTGATCTCGTTTGTCTTTCTGCAACAGTACCGCCCCCACGGCGACGTCGCTAGCATCCGCCTGAACAATAAACTCTCTTGTGGGATCGGAATGTTTGAGAACAGGCTCTCAGGTAAATAGGTACTTTAGCTGTTCAAACTCTCATTGCCACATTGATGTCCAATTCAATAATTGACCCGGTTTCAAAGTGGTTGGCTTAGTCCATAAAAGGTCCGTCAGGGGTAGAGCTATTTGGGTGAAAGCAGGGATAAATTGATGATAGAAATTAGCAAAGCCGAGGAAGCTTTGGAGTTGTTTCCTCATCTTTGGGCTTTGCCATTCCACTATCGCCTGCACTTTATGTGGATCCATTTCCACTCCATCCCAATATCCTGTAACTCAGGTAATTGATTTTCGACTTGTGTAACTCACATTTTGAGAGTTTCACAAACAGTTTGGTCTCCAACAACTTCTTCAATACCTGCCGTACCAGGTTGGTGTGTTCCTCCATGTCCCGGGAATATATTAAGATATCGTCCAGATAAATGAGGACTCCCCTGTACAGATGCTCATGCAGTACTTCATTAATCAGCTGCATGAACACTGCAGGGGCACTTTGGAGACCAAACGGCATAACCTGAAATTGGAAACTCCCGAGGGGACAGTTAAAAGTGGTTTTCCAGTTGTCCCCCCATTTGATACGAACTCTGTAATAGGCCTCACGTAGGTCCAGCTTCGTGAATATTTGACTGGTTGACAATGTGGCTAGAAGATCTTTCATTAAAGGGAGCAGATACAAAAGTTCTACACAGACCCCGTTCAAACCCTGGAAATCAACGCATAGATGTAACCCTAACCCTAACCCTAACTCTCTGAAAAGCACAGGGGCCACCATACGGGACCGACTAGGTATAATAAAGCCTCTTGTTAGGTTCTTATCGATATACCGTCTCATTTCGGCTAATTCTGGTTGTGTCATGGAGTACATCTGTGGCTTTGGGAGTTTAGCCCCAGGCACTAACTCGATGGCACAATCCATTAATCGATGAGGAGGTAACACCTCACACTCGTCCTCACTGAAGACGGCTGCAAGATCTTCATAAACACTAGGAAAACTGGGTGTTGGGGGAACCACTGACACACAACTGCTTTCCTCACCCCCTTCCAATGTCTTTGTGGTTGGAATAATCTCCTTCGATACAGGTGGATCCAGGCCAATTGTTACTCGTAGTTTCCGATATCCCCCTTCCTGCCAAATGTTAGGTTGCCATTTATCCAGCCATGCTAATCCCAATATCAGTGGTTCAATCATCTTCTCAATTACAATAAAAAGGATAGCCTCTTGATGGTCTCCTATCTCTAGATACATTTTCTCTGTCACATAAGTAGCTGGCACTCCCCCCAACAACGAGCCATCCATTTGTTCAAACGTAACTGGGGTTTTCAGCTGTCTCACCCACACCCGTAAAGCGTTCACTACAGCTTTACAGACGAGACACCGGGTACACCCCGTATCTACCAAAGCTCCATACTGGATACCAGTGGTACAATGACGGTTTCTCAAAATCACAGGTATTACAAATGGGTAAATGGGGTCGCTCACCATTGGGTCTTCCTCGTCATCACTATCACCAGACACCACCGGAAACTTCCCTGCCATTGGTGCCGCCAACAAGACTTCTTTGGCCATGGTATCCATGATTGCCTTAGGGCCTTGGACTGCCTATGTTTGTTCTGCTGTGGTCTTTGCTCGTCCTCTCATGGAGCCTCTCCGGGCCTGTCTTTGTGGCTGTATTCATGGCAATGGCATGGGGCATTCCACTGCCCGATGGCCTATCTGGTTGCATCTATAACAGCAAAACACCAGTCTCTGAGGCCTGTCAGGTAGGCCCACATTTACCCCTGGTGTAACATCTCTTACAGGTTGGGGTCTCTCTGGTGGTTTCTCCCCTGTGACTTTCCTTTGTACAGGGTGTACATCTCATCAAGCCCGAAATTCTCTAAGACCCACATCTAACTCTATTGCCTCCCTGAGCCAAACAGCCAACTGCAGAGCTAGGCCTCTATATATGCAGGTTGCCGCAATTCCCGGTCCAATCCCATGCGAAACTGTTGAACTAGCATTCGTTCTGGCCAATCCAACAGGCGACTGGCAATCTTTCGAAAACTTTGTACATAATTCTTCACGGGAGTGCCTCTCTGTTTGAGTGCAACTAGATCACCCTCTGCCACCTGTACACTAGATTCATCCTCAAAGGTGGACTGAAGAGCCTCTAAAAACCTTCCTACATCCACCAGCTCTTTAGAGTGGTTGCTATGCAAGCTAGCCACCCAATCAGCAGCGTCTCCAGTCAAAACTGCTGTAATGGCCACAACCATGGCCCACTGGGATAGATACCATTGGCCATATTGGTCTAAATGGCTTATCACCTAACTTTAAAACAATGCTACACAGTCTGGGTTCCCATCAAAAGTGGCTTGCAATGCAGGAGGGCCCCAGGTGGTTTGTGGAACCCACACCCCCGGACCTGGAGGCCACACATGCAATGAATTGGGTGCTCTACTTGTCCCAGTCCCAACACCTCTCCTTTCTCCAATCCCCCTCCTCTCAGCACGTGGGCGATCCATCACCGACCGCTGGCTTTTCTTTGTGGTCCCTGTCTCTGTCTTCTGGGTTTGGTGCTCTACGCCCCTTACAACCATGTCTCCTAGGTCTTGGTCCCAGGACATCGCAGCAGGGTCTTCCAATCGACCTGGCTCTTGCTCCCCCCATAATTTGGGACTAGCAATGCAGAATTGAATGTCCAAACTAGATGTCCCAATGTCCTGCCAAGTCAAGCCTTGCGAGGGTTCCAGTCCAGTAGCCCATGGTTGCCAAGAGGCCTTCCCAAAGCAGTCACAGAGTGTACCCATAGTACTAGGGCCAGGACCAGTAGTAACATAGCCCCACTCCCCCTCCTCTTCATCAGTCCAGCGTCTTTCCCTCCAACCCCGGAAAGAGGGGCACAAGGGGGGGGGAGTTGGCAACTTTTGTCCAGCGAGGGTAGAGCTGTGCCACCACTCCCCAGCAGCAGACTGTCCAGTGTGGCCCCTCTGGGTCTGGATGTCTCCGCATGACAGTCTTCCTCACGAGGCTGTTGCATCTTTGGTCTAACCACTGGTTGTTCAGTGCTCTCCTGGACCTCCACCTCCATGAGCACCTCCTCCACAGCTGCCTCAGGCACCAATTCCAACTCGTTCCCTCCTGTCACCGTCCCCTCCACCATTTCTACAAACCTTCAACCAACTGAAACGCCGGTACAGCAGGGAAAACAAAGACAGACGGAAGTAATAGGGAACGCTGACTTTCTCTTGGCTCCATCTCTCATCCGGTCTGAATAGCAAAAGAAAAATGACTCAAACCACAAAAGAATGTTTCCACAGGTTTAATTCTAGGTTTTGCAGCAACTCAGCCGGAAGAACAGAACTGGCCGGAATACAGGTTTAAAGTCAGCGCTACACGCAGTCGCCGTGCAGCGCTTTTTATCACCCTCTGTGCCGTATTAACTATCATCCGGCACATAAGAACCCAAACAACCCCCCATCAGCTGTTCATTGGCTTGACAATTGGCACTGCACTGACATCACTAGAGGTCGCCGACGGCATGTCTTCTGATACTGCCGGCGCCTGTAGCTCATTGTCAGGGGTATTGTCCAATCCACAGTTTAGATGCCTGGATCATCAGGGCTCCAACCTTCCAGCCCCCCACTCCCCCCAGCAATGGCGAGTCCCAGCCGGGCTCAACACTGTCAGGGCGGAAAGACCGTTGTGACGTTGCTTCCTCTGTACCGTGTGTTTTTCTTGAACCTCCGTGGCTTTATTTTGCCATTCTCTGTCCTGGAGAGGCAGATGGAGCAGAGGGGCTTTCTTCAGAGGCAAGGAGGGGGGTGCAACCCCTTGCCGCAATGAAGCTTGTGCCCCAAGGATCCAGACGATGCGAATAGTGGCCCGAAAGCCGATGACACTGTGATTTTGATCGGCATGGGGAGACAGGATTGAGCTGAAAGGAAAAGGAAGAAAAGGAAGAAAAGAGTGGGGATTGGATCTGGCACTGACAGGACCGTGTAGTGAACAAACAAAATAGCAGCAGCCAAGATTGTAGGTAAAGGAAATCTTTATCTATTTGCTTTTCAACTTTCTCACTGCGGTGGAGTCTTGGTGAAGCAGAAGAACGATGCCCTCTATTTGGTGTACGTTGAATTGTTAAACCTCTAAACTATCGTACTTGTTACTTTGCTGCCTATTCTATGGAACTAGCGATTTGAACATAACAGGAGATTTCTTCCGCCTACCTCCTTTGGAGCGGATAGTCGAGGGGAACTTTATATAAAAGAGTAATGACTTTTTGAAATAGTAACTTTGAAATTGATGGCACTGACTAGGGGATGAATCTCTTCCCGATCCCCCTCCCTCACTAGGATTATTTACTGTGAGCTCTCTCCCTTCTAGCCCTTTTACTGTTTGGATGCAATCTTCTTCTGAACCCCCATCAATTCTTTCGCTTTCCTGTAAAATACATTGTATAAAAATTAGTTAATTGAAACCTATTTGCTGACTAACCATTATTAATTAATTGGTTGACCATTTAATTATTTGATCTGTTACTTATTATTATCTCATTTATTATATAGCTTGTATATTACATAAAATTACATAAATTTAATCTTGAACTGATTTTAGATTTTAGATTTTTAGGATAGTGTTAAATAATTGAGGTCAAATCGTAGTAAGGGAATTAATTAATAGAAAAGATTGGTCTGACTGTGTAACTCCAAGCAGATTTCTTATTATTAGTGTATGATAGGTTGGAAGAACCTCCTAAGTTTGGCTGACATGTCTACTACAGTGACATCAACAAAAGTGACGAAGAAACATGTAGCCTCAATAGTAGCAGCTTCTCCGATTACAACTTCCCCAGGGGTAAGAAAATCATCTGAAAGTTTATCAACAGTAGAGAAACCCTGCATCACTTGGATGCAGGGAATCCAAGTGATGTTTCAAAACATCCAGGAAATAATGGAGAAAAATCAAGAAATGACATCTAAACATTTTGATGAACTGAAGACTGAAATGAGTGAATTAAGAGGAGAGATTAAACAAATCAGCGAAGACAAAGAGGGGGGTTGAAGGGTTTTTTATCAGGTTTTTTAAGGAAAATTTTAAGGGGACGCGGGAAGAGGGGTGGGGATTACAAAGATGGACCTGGGGGGGTTCATATAACCACCGAGTGAGATGAGAATTTAGTTGGGCATGGCAGGGAGATCACGGAGAGAACTTTGACTGGGAAACAGCGGGATGTCCAAAAGGGCAGTGCATTTGAAGTAGTGAGTGGGAGGGGCAGATATGACGGGCACAGGGGGCCATATCATGTTCCAGGGATGCGCATACGCTGCTTATGAGCAATTGCGCACTCCAGCCCCCGATGCGCTACTCAGGTCCCAGGTTGCACAGAGCCTCAGGCCCTGGGTCCGCGGCTGATGCTATGTAATGCCAGGTCTGTTGTTAACAAAGCCCCCCTCATTTGTGATCTTATTCTGGAGGGGGGTGCAGACCTGGCAGGTATTACGGAGACCTGGTTAGGCAATGAGGGGGGGGTTCCCCTCGTTGAAATGTGCCCACCAGGTTTCCGAGCATTTCATCAGCCAAGAGCTCAGGGGAGTGGCGGGGGAGTGGCGGTGATTATTAGGGAGAGTCTTGGTCCAAGGGAGACCGCTGTACCTCAGATAGCCGGATGTGAGTCCCTCCTTGTGAAGTGGGGCCACGGGGGGCAGATGGGTCTGCTGACTATGTACCTGGCTCCCTGCCACGTGGCGGCGACCCTGCCTGAGCTGCTTGACGTTATTGCCGGGGTGGCAGTTGATACCCACAGACTTATTGTTATGAGGGATTTCAACTTGACATCTGCAGGTGAGGCATCAGAGGTGGCTCGGGAGTTCATGGCTTCCATTTTTTTAAAAATTTGATTTATATGCCGCCCTTCTCCGGAGACTCAGGGCGGCTTACAATGCGTTAAGCAATAGCCTTCATACTTTTGTATATTTATACAAAGTCAGCTTATTGCCCCCACAAACTGGGTCCTCAGGCGGCCATGGACCTGACCCAGTTAGTTCAAGGCCCCACTCACATAGGGGGACACACTCTGGACTTGATTTTGGTCTCTGGTCAGTGGTTGAATGATCTTGGTAGAGGGGAACTAGACATTAAACCCTTGTCATGGACAGATCATTCTCTCCTTTGCTTGGACTTTCCTACCACCCCCCCACCCACCCCCACCGCAGGGAGACGGAACCGATAAAATGGTTCCGTCCTAGGCGCCTGATGGAACCCGAGAGGTTCCTGGCAGAGCTTGGGCCATTTCCTGAGAGTCTGGCACACGACTCGACTGAAGACCTGGTGGCCACCTGGGAGAGTGCGGCCGCCGGGGCTTTGGACCGCATTGTGCCTTTGCGGCCTCTGACCCGATGCCGATCTCAATTAGCTCCTTGGTTCTCTGAGGAGCTGAGATAGATGAAGCGTCAGAAAAGACGCCTAGAGAGCAGTTGGAGGACTAGTCGATCCGATTCCGACCGTACACAGGTGAGGTCTTATATCAAGACCTACCTAGTCTAACTATTTTTCCGCTCTTATTGCATCTGCAGAGAACCACCCAGCCGCCTTGTTTAGGGTGACCAACTCCCTTCTTCGGGGGGTGGGGGGAGTATGGGAAGACCCCTTGCAGGGCCGAGCTGAGGATTTTGAACAATTCCTGCATGATAAAGTCGCTCGGATTCTGGAAGGCTTGGACTCCGACTGGGTGAGTCCGGGGGAGGAGATGAGGGTAGGTCTTGAGAATGTTATCTGGGAGGAGTTTGATCCTGTGGCTCCCAAGGATGTGGACAGGGTTCTGGGTAGGATTAGTGCTGCCACATGTTTATTGGACCGGTGTCCCTCCTGGTTGGTACTGGCCATTCATGAGGCTGGCTCCAGGGGATTACGTGCTTCTTTGAGTGAGGGTGCCTTTCCCACTGCCTTGAAAGAGGCGGTGGTGAGGCCACTTCTCAAGAAGCCTTTTCTGGACCCAGCTGAATTAGCTAATTATCGTCTGGTCTCCAACCTTCGCTTTGTTGCGAAGGTTGTTGAGAGTGTGGTGGCACGACAACTACCCGGGCACCTGGATGAAGCTATCTATCTAGGCCCGTACCAGTCGGGCTTCAGGCAGGGGTACAGCACAGAATCGGCATTGATCGTGTTGGTGGATGATCTCTGGAGGGCTCGGGACAGGGGTTGCTCCTCTGTCCTGGTCCTGTCCTCCTCTGTTCTGGTCTCAGTGGCTTTTGATACCATCGACCATGGTATCATGCTGCAGCGGTTGAGGGGGTTAGGAATAGGGGGCACTGTTTTACGGTGGTTCTCTTCCTTCCTCTCCGACCACTCAGTTTCTGTTGGCAGGGAGGGCAGAGGTCGACCTCGAGACGCCTCGCATGGGGAGTGCCACTGGGGTCGGTCCTCTTGCCCCTTCTGTTCAACATTTATGTGAAGCTGCTGGGTAAGATCATCTGTGGTTTTGGGGTGAGAGTCCATCTGTACGCTGATGATACTCAGCTGTACATCTCCACCCCAAACGACCCCAATGATGCCTTTGATGTGATGTCTCACTGCCTGGAGGCTGTGCGGGTCTGGATGTGGAGAAATAGGCTCAGACTCAACCCTTCCAAGACTGAGTGGCTGTGGTTCCCGGCATCACGATATAGTCAGCTGGTGCCATCGCTGACTATTGGGGGTGAACTTTTGCCCCTCTCAAAGAGGGCTTGCAACCTGGGCGTCCTCCTGGACTCACAGCTGTCTTTAGAAGAGCATATGACGGCCGTGGCCAGGGGGGCTTTTTATCAGGTCCACCTGATCCGCCAGTTGCGGCCCTTTCTAGATCGCAACGCCCTACGCAGAGTCACTCACGCCCTTGTCTCCTCTCGATTGGACTACTGTAATGCTCTCTACATGGGGCTCCCCTTGAAAAGCATCCGGAGCTCCAGCTGGTCCAGAATACAGCCGTGCGGGTGGTTATGGGTGCAACCCGTTGTGTCCATGTGACCCCCCTTCTGTGTGAGCTGCACTGGCTCCCAGTGGTCTACCAGGTGCGATTCAAGGTGTTGGTTACCACCTTTAAAGTGCTCCATGGCATCGGACCGGGTTACCTTCGAGACCACCTCCTACCAGCAGTAGCCTCCTACCGACCAGTCCACTCCCACAGAGAGGGTCTCCTCAGGGTGCCATCGGCCAAATTATGTCGGCTGGCGACACCCAGAAGGAGGGCCTTCTCTGTGGGAGCTCCTACTCTCTGGAATGAACTGCCCCCAGAATTACATAAGATCACTGACCTCCGTGTATTCCGCTGTGCCCTCAAAACCTTTTTGTTCCGCCAGGCCGGGCTATCTATGTGAAGATTTTTAAATTGATTTTAATCTGGGATTTTTAAATTTGGGGTTTTATATTGAGCCAAATTATTTAATATTTTTAATTTTTAAATTGTTGCTTGTCTTGTGCTTTTAATTAGGCTGTGCACCACCCCGAGTCCTTTGGGAGAGGGGCAGTATAGAAATAATAATAATAATAATAATAATAATAATAATAATAATAATAATAATAATAATAATAATAATAATAATAATAATAATAATAATAATATAAAAGAAATACTGGGGGAGATGCAGTTAACCTTAACTAAACACGAAGACTGCCTGACAGAGGTGGAAAAAACTACTGAAAGAGTGGAGGTCCGGATGGAGAGGTGTGAACATAGATGCATGCAAGTGGTCAAAAAGCTAGAAGATGAGGTGGTATTTTTAGAGATGGAGAAATCCACCTTTTTTTTATGCCTCCAGAACATGGTAGAGGATGAAGAGGAACGTCTATATGAGATTGTGGGGGAAGTGATCGCGGAAGTAGTTGGAAAAGGAAAAGAAGTTTATTGTGATATAGATGAAGCTTACCACATTTATACTAACTATGCGAGACACCATAATTTTCCTAAGGAAATCCATGTGAGACTTGCTAAAAAGGCGCTTAGAGACGAAACTCTCCACAAAGCCTGAGGAGGAGGCTGAGTAGCGTAGGGAAGTAATGCCTCCTACAAAGGCAACATTTAAGATCCAGCTGCTGCAATTACTTGAGAGTTCAATCCCAGGCAGGCTCAAGGTTGACTCAGCCTTCCATCCTTTATAAGGTGGGTAAATTGAGGACCCAGTTTGTTGGGAGCAATAAGCTGACTTTGTATAAATATAAATATACAAAAGTACGAAGGCTATTGCTTAATACATTGTAAGCCGCCCTGAGTCTCCAGAGAAGGGCGGCATATAAATCAAATTAAAAAAAAAAAAAGCTAGGGAACAGAATGTTACTTATAAAGGTTGCCAGATTACAATTTTGAAAGATGCCTAGAAGGGTACGGGAGTACAGACAGAACTATCAATTTATAACTTCGCAACTGAGGAAACATAATGCACCATACAGATAGCTGCTCCTTGGAGGACTTCTGGTGACATGACAGGATCGAAAGATAAAAATTGAGAATTTATAAGTTGCTCAGGATTTTTGTGAAATTTTTTTTGGATCTAGTGAACAGAAAAGGGACAATGATAGTAAAAGGGGATCAGAGGGACGATGGGAAACCCGAGGGAGGAGCATGAGCATGTTATGGGAAAGGAAAATGGGATGGGAGAAAGGGGGAAGGAGGAACAGAAGAGTACAGAGTAGAGATTCGCCAGACATCCATGGCTAAAGGGACTAATAAATAAAAATGGATCAAGAGGTGAGGCTGTTGATGGTGAATGTCAATGGCCTCAATACCTCGACAAAGAGAAGGTGTGTTTTATTAAAAATTGTTAAAGCTAAAGTAGATATAACTTGCTTGCAAGAAACCCACATTAAGCTATCTCAATCAAATTTATTGAAATGCCCAAAAGCAGGGAAGTTATTTGTAGCAGCTACGGAAGAGAGGAAGAGAGGAGTAGCATTCTAGGTAAAAGAATATCTATTCCTGAAACAACTATATGTAGATAATGAGGGAAGAATGTTGATATTGGAAGTTGAATTATTACAGAGCAAGATATTATTAATAGGAATTTATGCCCCTAACACTAGACAGGGAAGTTTTTTTCAGAAAGTGCGTCGGAAAATTCTGGATCTGAAATACAAGCAAGTATGTCTTCTTGGTGACTTTAATGCAGTGGCCGATAGGACACAGGATTATAGGACTGGGAAAAGCGGAAAAGGGAAAAATGGAGAATTATATAAGAGGATCTTACCAGTCATTTGCAATGAAATGAGGGATGAATTTGGACTGAAGGATATTTGGTGTGAACATAATTTGATGACTGAGCAATATACTTATTATTCCCCCAGGCACAAACCGTGGTCCAGGCTGGATATGATTTGGTTGTTGCACAAGCTTAGTACTCAAGTAATGGAGGTTAGGATCATGCCGAATGATTGGGCAGACCACAACCCAGTATTAGCTGTTTTAAAGAAGGAAAGGAAGACTAGGAAGAGATGGATGATGAGGCCAGAGATCTTGAAGGATTCTGAATTTGTGCAAATGCTTAAGGCAGAAGTGAATTTTTTCTTTCAAGAGAATAGGATGCCAGGGATGCCCCTCCAAATAGTGTGGGATGTCGCCAAAGCCTTCATAAGGGGATTAATTATTAAACATAATGCTATCAAACGTAAAAGAGAAGAAAAAGACAGGAATGAGATATTAAGTCAACTATCTAAGGCTGAGGAGCAATTGCAACGTAATCCATTGGCCACTGAAGCAAAAGAGCAGATAATTCTATTGAAACACCAACTTAACCTTTTGGATCTTGATGTGATGGAGGATAAGATAAAGGCGGCAAAACAGAAGCATTTTGAGTCAGCCAATAAATTAGGGAGATGGTTAACATTTAGATTAAGAAAAGAGAAACACAGCAGAAAAATTGAACAATTGGAAGATAAGGATGGGAATCTAATAAGAGAGAAAGGAGAGAAAGAAAGAATTGCTGTAGATTTTTATAAGGATCTATATAGGAGGGAGGAGATTTTGGCAGGAAAGGTGAAAAAGTACTTAGAGAATTCAGATTTACCTAGGATATCTAACTTGATGAAACAGATTTTAGAAGCGGAAATAACATTGACAGAGATGGAAAAAGCAGTAGGGAAACAGGAGAACTCTAAAACGCCAGGCCCAGATGGACTCCCGGCTGAGATATACAAGGCATTGTTAGAAGTAATGGGGGAACAGATGCAGGATTTATTTAATGAGGTGCTTGGAAAAGCTGAAAGCCATTCATGGAGGGAGGCTAATATTAGTTTAATACCTAAGGAAGATCAGGTATATCCTTACTGGAGAAAATTGAGGAGTTTGGGGCTGTAGCAGGCCTGTTAATTAATAAAAAGAAAACAAATATTCTAACTAAGAATATCTCAGAGAAAGGCAAGCAGGTTTTAGAGGAAACAATAGGACTTGCAGTAGTTAGTAAATACCTGGGAATTTGGTTAACGTGTAGTGCTCGAGCATCCAGGAGGATAATTATATTAAAATACTAACCAGATAAAGGAAGATCTTGATAAGTGGGATAAAATTCAATTATCACTCTTGGGAAGGGTAGCAACAATAAAATCTTATGTTCTACCGAAATTTAATTTTCTCTTTCAAATAGCTCCAGCGTGCCAGAGCGGCAATCAGCCCCATTAACTTGCGTGGGGTAATTGCCCTCAATTAGAGTCGGATCGTGACGTTCTCCTTGCGTATACTTAAAATAAAGACCGAAGATATATTTTCTAATTAAACTCATATTTATTGTAAAGAAAATAAAACATCTCACTAATCTAAATTAGTTACATTTTGGCAAAGATCCCCAGCCTGACCTTCCTGGCTGGAGAACAAAGAAAAGTTTTTCAGAAGAGAGGAAAGAATGCGGACATGCGCAGTAGATACTGATAAGGACTTGGCAAGCTACGGTAAGCCTGAAAGTCCAGAAATTAAAGCTATGCTGGTAAATACAAAAACACAGTGACACTCTTTCTTTTGCCAGTTGAGCGAACATCAGATAAGGCACATCTTCTTATGCAGATACTCGTGTTGAGCTGCTGGAAGCGGTTTGTTGAGCCTGTCTGCAATCTGATCATGTGTAAATACATTCTGCAATTTTACAAAACCTTGTTTCACTAATTATATATATATCACTAAATATATATATATATTTCTATAATGGATGTCAATGTGTCTGGACCTAGAACCTGTGAAATGTGATTCTGAAATATAAACCACCGATTCATTGTCTTCCATCACAGTGATTGACATGTTAGAGAATTACATGTATCTGAAACACAAGCATAATCAGCTTCAGTAGATAAACAAGAAACAAAATTCTGTTTACGCACTTGCCAGTAAACAGGACATCCATTTAAGAACATCATATAACCTGAAGTACTTTTACATGATTTCTTATCACTTGCCCAATCAGAATCTGCATAACAACTTAATTCTGCATAATCAGTGTTTTTGGTTCTAACAATAATTTCATGTGTTTCGTGTGCTCTAGGTATTTCAATAATTTCTTAATATATGACCAATGAAACTGTTTTGCCTTACCTACGTGTCGAGACTAGAGATTAACACTGAATGCAATGTCAGGTCTAGTCCAACTACTAATGTATAACAGTGATCCAATAACTGAACGATAAAGTGTTTGGTCCTTGAACTCAGGACTTGGTTCATGTGTCAAGTTGTGAAAATCTGTTTGCATGGATGTCTTTGTTGTGTTAGCATCCTTCATGTTGCAATGATGCAAAATTTGTTCAATTTTATCTTCTTGTGAAAGACTAGACTCCTCCCAGGGTCTTGTTGTTCAGCTACTGGCTGCAGCAATCCGGGAGGACATCCTGGTTGTTTCTTCATCGTGGCACAGATGGTACAAATTTTTACGTAAGTGTCTACATCCTTTCTCATGTTGGGCCACCAGAACTGTCTTCGTACTAAGTGCAGAGTCTTTAGGAAGCCGAAATGTCCCGCTGGTTTAACGCTGTGGCTCCTCTTGAGCATCAGGGTGTGTAGAGCCTCTGGGACATAAGAGTTTTGTCCCCTTCCATGCTAGGTCATCCTTTTTTGTCAAGAGATGTTGATTGTCTCGAAACCAAGAGTCCGCCAATGTTTCAGTTTTGAGTCTTGTCATTAAGTCACTTGCAGGTTGGCCCTGCTGGCTGCGATGTTGCTGTCTGGTTACCACTTGACCCACTACTTGGGTAGAGGGGATGATGGCATTCAGTACCTGCTCCTGCTCACCGTTGTATTGGGGCATCCAGGAGAGGGCATCAGCCAGAAAGTTCTTCCCCCCTGGGATGTGCTTGAGCTCAAAGTTGAAACGATTGAAGTATTGAGCACACCAGACTTGCCTGGACAACAACTTCTAGAGGGGTTCTGAGGGCCTCCAGATTCTTATGATCAGTCCAAACTTCGAATGGTCTCTGGCCTCCATCTAGCAGATGTTGCCAGGTCTGCAGCACCCATCTCACCACAAACGCTTCCTTCTCTCATGCTGCCCATCACCTCCCTGTGTCAGTGAGCTTGCGGGAGGTGTAGGCACAAGGTTGTAGACTACCTTGGCTGCTCTTTTGGAGCAGCACAGCCCCCATTGCTACATTGCTGGCATCTGCTTGGATGACAAAAGGCTGTTCAGGGTCAGGATGCTTTAAGACTGGTTCTTTTGCAAACATCTCTTTTAGTTTTTCGAATGCCCACTGGCAGGTCAAGTCCCATTGTAGGGGTTGTCCTGGGCAGGGTTTTGTTGCCGGACTCCCTGTCTTTAGGAGGTCTGTCAGAGGTTTGACAATTCTTGCAAACGAGGGGATGAATTGTCTGTAAGAAGCTTTGCAGTTGTCTGCAGGTGCAAGGGGATTGCCATTGAGAACTGATTGTACTTTGGCTGGGTCCATCTCTACTCCCTCGTTCGATATTCGGTAGCCTAAGTAGTCTAACCATGATTGGTGGAACTCGCATTTTGACAGTTTGACATACAGGTTCGCCCTCAGCAGTTTTTCCAGTACTTGGCGGATGAGGGGTATGTGTTCGTCTATGGTTTCCGTGTAAATGAGAATATTGTCCAGGTAGACGAGGACCCCTTTGTAGAGGTGCTCATGTAGAACTTCATTTATCAACTGCATGAACACCGCCGGGGCTCCCTGCAGTCCAAAAGGCATCACCTTAAATTGGAAACTCCCTAGGGGGCAGTTGAATGCTGTTTTCCACTCATCTCCTTCCCTGATGCGTATTCGGTAGTAGGCTTCTCGGAGGTCTAGTTTGGTGAAAACTTTTCCTTTGGCCAGGTGGGCTAGCATGTCCTTCATGAGGGGAAGGGGATATAAGTTGTGTACACAAATGGCATTGATACCCCTAAAATCAACAACCAGGTGCATAGAGCTGTCTTTCTTCTCTTTGAAGAGGACCGGTGCCGAGACCGTGGTTTAGCTGGCTAAATGAAACCCCTTTGTCTATGTAGTTCCGCATTTCTTGCATTTCATGGGGCATCATGGCATATAGTTTAGGTTTAGGTAGTTTCGCTCCAGGGATGATCTCGATGGCGCAATTGGCCTCGTGGTGGTTGGGGGTAGAACGTCACACTCGGCCTCGCTAAACACCTCTGCAAGGTCTTGGTACTCCTCTGGGACCTGTTCTGTTTCATGGGAGCTGTCGGATGCGGCCGCGAGTTGCTCTGCTGTACCCTCAGGGAGGGGCCCTTGTGTTGGCGGAGTCTTCCTTTGCTAAGGTGGGAAGGATTGGGGCCCCTGCATGGGGGGCGTCTCCCCTGGTTGGAGCGGCAGGGGTTGGGGACCCTTTGCTATCCTCAGCCTGCGAGTTCCCTCTTGCCACAGATGATTGGGCCCCACTTGTCTAGCCACGAGAGTTCCAGTATGACTGGATCTGTCGTTTTGGGGGCTATTATGAACCAAATCATTTCCCAGTGATCTGCTAGCTCCAGCCTCACTGGCTCGGTCAAGTGGGTGGCATAAGTTCCCCCCACTAGGGATCCATCAACTTGTTCAAATCGGATTGGGTGGCTGAGCTTTTTAGCACGGATCCCCAATTTTAGGACTGTGGGTAGGTTAATCAGGCACCTCGTGCAGCCTGAATCTATTAGGGCTTGAAAAGTCCCTTGGGTCCCTGTTTTTGGGGCCATTAGGTGTATGGGGAAGAGAAAAGGGTGGATGGGTCCAGTCATCATTGGGTCATCTTCACCATCGTCCTTGCTGTCATACGATTTGGGGGATTGATTTCCATTATCTGGGATCCCCCTTGTTTCAGTCAGGTGGGCAAAGTTCTCTGTACCCGGGGGAGTCTTTGTGGCCCATTGGTGGCGCATTTGGGCCCTCGTTCCAGTCGTGCCTTGGGCAGTGAGTCTGGCCTCGGGGTTCCACACGCTGCTGCCAGGTGGCCAGTTCCCCCACATCTGTAGCACCTCAGTGGGCTCCGTGAGACAAATGGCCTCTGGGTAGGCCATGGTGCTGTGGTTCCTTGTCTACTGTGTGGTCCCTGGTCTGGTTGGCCTCTCTCCTTGGCATCTGGCTGCTTTAACATGTTGTTGGCACGCAGCCCTCTCTCAACTTGCATCGCTACCCAGAACCATTCGGAGAGTCAGTTCGGGATGTCCCGATAAGCAGTCACTTGGGCGATTCGCTTATCTAGGTTTGTTCTGAAGAAATATACCAGTAGTCGCTCTGGTAAGGGAGGTAAGGTCCCAATGACTCTCCTGAATTCACAGATATGCTCTTTGATGGGCTTCCCTTTCTGCACTAGGTTTCTGAGCTCGTCTTCCACATAGGGGTCCTCCCCTGCCTTCTTGAACCGGGCTCGTAATAGTTGCAAGAAACCATCTGCGTCTTACAGTTGGGGGGCCCTGTTCTTGTAGAGGGCTGCTGACCAGCTCCTTGCTTCTCCCTCCAGCCCTTCTGAAATGGCACTGACTAGGGCTCTGGGGAGTGCGTAGAGGTGTCCATAGCACTCGATGTAGATCTCAGTGGTGTCGAGGAATTGTGCTAGCTGGTCTGGATCGCCATTGAACTTCCCTCTGAAATGGGGTGGGTCCTCCCTTGCTGTCCCCTCCTCCCAGTGCGGGGCTCTGTAAGCCTGCTCTCGGTGCCGTTGGACTTCTTCCTCATCTCTAATTCGGGGGCGGGGGGGCAGTGCTGTGGAGTCGGAGTCGAGGAGTTGGAGTAAATTTTGGGTACCTGGAGTCGGAGTCGGCAAACAATGCCCCGACTCCGACTCCTACTAAATTTAGATTGGAATTAAAAAAAAAAAGCAAGTTTAAAAGAACATTTATCTCCCGACTCCACAGCCCTGGGGGGGGGGGCTGATGTTCTCTCTAGGCTGGTGTGCTTGCTATGAAGGGGGGAACCCATGGATGCACCTTGGGGCTTTCTTTCCTTCTGGTGTGGGAGGGAGGAGGGCTATGCTCCCGTCTATGGTGACTCAGTTCAGCAGGCTCGGCTGCCTCCCCCTCTCCTTAGGCCTGCAGGATGGTCCCTCCCCAAGGATGGCACGGTCAAACTCTTCCTTCAATTTCTCTATGGGGCTCTTGAGTGGCTTCTTAGAAGCTTTTTGCTGTCTGGCTTGTTGTCAGTCCCATAACCAATCTGCCCTCCCCAATTCACTCAGGGTTTCCCTTTACCTTGACCGTCTGGGAAAGGGAACTCAGCCTCTGCAGATTTTGGCAAAGTCCATCAAGGGTCATTTTTTTTTTTTTAGCTTATAGCACGACCGTCTGACCTTGGTAATCTTGCGGCGTTGCTGAAGGAAGTGGGGGTTGCAGCTTTGCTGGACGAGGGGGTTGAGGCCTTGTGGCATCCAAACTGGCTGGAATCACGATGGGCTGTTGTCCAGCTACTTGAAGTAAGCTTTCCATAGAAAGTTGGCTTTCTGCCATGGCTTCAGGGCTGTGCCTCCACTTCGTCCAAACATCTGGCAGGGAGCTGGAGGTCTGCCAGGTTGGCTTGAAAATGAGTCCTGGCAGTCTGTCAGGTCTTCAGGCTGTCTTCAAATAAAAATGCATTCCAAACGAAAGTCTTTTGTGACATCAAACATCCATTTATTTAAGCACAGCACTTTTCACACTGACTCCATGCTGCCAGGACTGGCTTGCTGACCCCAAAACCCCTCCTTTTCCTCCCCCCGTCCTCTGCATTCATTGGCCATCTTCTCAATCATTCACCCCTTATCTACTGCACCAATTCAAAGAATTTCCCCCCTCCCATCCATCTCCTAGGGGACATTATCTCCACAGCAAATAATTAGGTGAAAGGCCACCCTCCTGTTACAGATGCCTGCATTCTCCTTCTCATGTCAGCACCAAGATAAATGCATTTTTATGTGCTGACATTTTGTTGGTTTGCTGTTTAATAAAAGAAACTGTATTTGTTGTCTTTCCATGAAATAAAAACACCTCATTAAATAACAGCTCCATTTAAAAAAAAAATCACTTAGATCTCAAAGGCATACAAACAATTTTACTTATAAATTGCTTTTCCTTCCAAGTGGAGCCTGCCACCATTTAAATTTTGTACCACATTTTCAAGCATTCAAAGTCCGGACATACATATACGTATACATATACATATACATATACATATACATATACATATACATATACATATACATATACATATACATATACATATACACATACACTCTTGGAGTAACAGAATAACAGAGTTGGAAGGCACCTTGGAGGTCTTCTAATCCAACCCCCTGCTCAAGCAGGAGACCCTGTAACCATTCCAGACAAGTGGCTGTCCAGTCTCTTCTTAAAAGTCTCCAATGATTGAGCACCCATAACTTCTGAAGGCAAGGCCGCTCCACTGGTTAATTGTTCTGTCAGGAAATTTCTCCTTATATTTCTAGGTTGCTTCTCTCCTTTGTTATTTTCCATCATTTCTTGTTTTACATTCTAGTGCTTTGGAAAATAGGTTGATCCCCCCTCTTCTTTATGACAGCCTCTCAAATATTGGAACACTGTTATCCTTGTCCTACAAATCCAATTCCTGCAACCGTTCTTCATGTTTTAGCCTCCAGCCCCCTAATCATCATTGGTGCTCTTTTCTGCACTCCTTCCATTGTCTCTACATCTTTTTTATAATATGGTGACCAAAACTGGATGCAGTATTCTAAGTCTAGTCTTACTAACGCCTTTTTAAAGAGGTACTAATACATATAGATAAGAAAATAGAAAATAAGCCTTAGTGTGATTTTTACGTGTATGCCTAATATAAGCCCTGCCCCTGAAATAAGCCCTACTTAAGAGCTTGGTGTGCTGCATGGCCTCCTGCCCTGCTGTGAGCAAACAGAAGTGGGCATCCCGTACATTGGGGGGGATAAGACACCCCCCAAAATAAGCCCTAGTGCTTATTTTGGGCCCCCAAAGAAAATAAAACCCGGTCTTATTTTGGGGGAAACACGGGGTATGTCAACAATCAATATGATGTAAGTATCTTGAAACATTAAAAGCACTTCAGAGAATATGACATGATACTTAATTTCAAAACAATATTTTAGTTCAACTGCTTTGCTCAGGAAAGGTAAGATTTTAGACTGTCCAAACTTTATTACCTGCAGCTTTCATCTTCAAATCCTGCCAGCTGGCAGTTCAGCCTTCAAACAAATGAATGGCATTTTGTTTAAACACAGCTTTTGGTTATCTTTTTTAGAATGCAAATGGTTCAGTATTGCTCAACAAGAAATGGTGAAGAACAGAATGAGGGCCAAAAATGAAGTTTGAAAATGAAGGAGACATGGCCAGATAATCTCTATGTACTTCTAATTAAATCTTCCTTTCTACAATATTGAAGAAATTTGATGACGGTCTTGCTGATCCTTTATTTATTCTATCTGAAATTGAAGCGGCAGAGAGCAGGTGTTGCCCCAAACTTCAAAATGGGGAGAATGATTAAATCCAGACCATTCATTCTGACATCAAGAGTAGAAAGAACCTAAAACAAAATATGAGGGATTTCAGCCAAGAGATTATGAAAACAATGCAACAATGAAAAGAAATGAGCATGAGTTGGCATATTAACAAAATAACCATCTCTCATTTATTCTCATCAGGTAATTCTTCCAGAGATTACTATACAAATGGACCTTCCGAATTTTGAAATCACCAAGCATTTGATGAAATACTTGAGGACATTCTGATCAGCAAAGAAATACTGTCTGGACAATGTAACAGTTAGAGAGAAACTTCAAGTTCTCAGTGTTAAATGAAATAGTTGGAATTAGATCTGCAGATGATATAAAACTGAATAGGTATGGAAAAGATGAATAGAACATAGAAAAAGGAAGTCCATTGCTCAGAAAACAGAAAATATCTCTTTTTAAAAATATCTGAGTCAACTCCACATGCCTGAATTTCCTGATACTGTCCTATTCAGGTAGCAGTAAGGCTAAATTCTGCTTAGGTTTTTCAAGTTCAGCTAAGATCAATCATCTATGATGAGCTTTGGTGCTGGTAGTACTTCAGACTGAGTGATGCAACTGCCAAAAAGCATAACACAGTTCCACAAAAAATACCTTCCAAACCACAGAAAATAACAGTTCCATTTCATTTTGCTTTGGTCAGCCTTAGAACATGTTCCAAGTCTATGATTATATGAAAATGAAGAGATTTGGTCATCCAGAGAAACAGAGTTAAGCACCCAGACAGTCTTACCTGCAAAGTCTAGCCCAAAAGGGACACAAGCATGACTATACCCATAAACTGGATGAAGAGCACTGGAGGTGTCAGAAATGACCACACAGGCCATAAGGAAATGTTAAAACTGGGAATGAAAAATAAATAAATTTTAGTTTAGTATTAATAATTTTACGTGTAGTTTATCATACTTATGTTTAATCTATTACTTTAAAAGTTTCTTTCATTCATCTTGAAACGTCTTCCAGTAATCAATTCATAAATAAATATATGTTCACACACAGAAACACAAGTATCTTTGTTTTTACTCTCGCTAAGTCTCTTACCTTTTTCTCTAGATAATATTTTAAATTTAAATAAATTCATAATTATAAAAAGAACCATGATAAATACAGGTCGTCCTCATTGACCGTAATAGGGACTGGCAACTCCATCATTAAAGGTCGCAGTCATCAAGTTCATCACGACTGCGATGACTTACAACTTCAGTTGTCAGGATAATTAAATGAATTGTCATGGTTTGGTAAACACATCACATGACTACCATTCATACTGCTGGCTTCCCCATTGATTTTGCTTGTGGAAGCATCTCTGAAACTTCCAAATTGTGATCACGATACTGCAATTGTTATAGTGCAATATGGTTGCCAAGTGGCCAAATTAAGATTATATGACTGGCCAAAGGGATGCTATAATGGCTACAGCTATGAAGACCCATTGTAGCTACTTGTCACTAAATGAACAATTGGTAAGCAAGGAATATCTGTAATTGATATATATGTGTGTGCACTCTGGAAATAGCTAGCAATTCATAAACTTTGTTCTTACAATAATATAAATGTGTAGATTAAAATGTTACTTTGTAAAATACATCAAGGAATTAAGGCTAGATTAGAATTCTCTGTCACTGCATGTCAGGAATGTACGCATTTGTCATTTGGGGATGATTGAACAGGTGTTGCATATTTCTCCATATAATAACATTCTGGCTAGATGATCAAACAGTAAGGCACAGAACAGGAAGTAGGATCAACCAATCAGCATGCAAGGACATGCACCTCCATAGAATGCGCAACAGGAATTTTGGAAGCGTGCGCATGGGCCCTTCTGCAGCCATCTGCAACCTACGCTTACCCATCAACTCCTTTCCAGTGTAGGTATGTGGTGATGCCTACATACAGTTCCAGACAACTTAAATCAAATGTTAGGCCAAGGGTGTCAAACTCATGGCCCGTGGACTGGATGCGTCATGTGCTGCTCATGCCCACCCCTGGTGTAGTAAAGGGGGGAAAAGTCATGGTATGTCACGTGACAATGATGTGACAATGCAAGTTTGTTATGACATCCCTGCTGGTATTTAGGAAATATATGTAAGATAAATTAACATCTAATTTAAATCAATGATTTAAAACTAGCCCTTTTTCCTAGGCTATTTATAATCAATCTAGTTGAAAGCCAGTTCGGTCTGGGAATTAAGGCACCAGGCTAGAAACCAGATTGTGAATTCTGTTTGCAAGACTGAGGCATGAAAGCAAAGCTGGGTGACTTGGGGCCAGTCCTTCCCTCTTAACCCATGACTTCAGGCTTGCGCAATTTCTATCATAACTAATTGAGCAACAATCAGTTGATCTGAAAAAAGTGGACCTTGCATTTGCCAGAAAATGCTAGGAAGAAAAATATCTATAACCAATCTAGTCTATTTCACAGCAACACTATTATGAAACAAGGGCAAATGCAATTTAATTACACCTATCTTTTACCCAGGGTGAATCCTGTTACAGTATAGAATGGCCCACTTTCAAAACAATGGACAAATCTGTATTCTTCCCTCACCTGTCTATTTCATGTACAATGAACCAATGCAATGTAATTGCAATTGGACAATACAAAGTCACTTTTTATTTTTAATAAAAAGAGTGAATCAAGTACCCCTTTAATTAAACACTTTGGAAGCAATGCCAATATGGCAATATGTCATACATTAAAATATTTTATTACAGAAAAAAAGCTATATGGAATATGAATGAACTGCCATGAATATCCATGGATGCCTTATGGACTTGTATGGTTTTCAGAGGGCTCCTGGGAAATGCCCCAGGTGAGTCAGGTCAGAAACAAGACTGTTTCTGAACAGCCTCATTCTGCTGGCTGAACCTGGCAGCTTGTGCGGAGCCATGAGAAGTGAAGCAACAGAAACACCTAGAATAGCAGTGGCCAAAGAAAAATTATTCTATGTTCAACCCACTGGAATTAGCTTAAAGGTGCAATTTAAAATGCTGACTTTAACCCAAAGACCATTATGGCTTGCTTATTCTAGGGCCAAAGAGCTGGCCAACCTACTGAGCCATCTGCAGAGAAACTGCTCCTAGTGCCACACCGTAGGAAGGCTTGGTCAGGAGGGGGAGCTTCTTGGTAGCAACTGTGGTTCTGTGGAATAGCTTCCATGTGGAAATTGGTATAATCCCTTCCTAACTGCATTAAAAAACTTGCTGAAAACAGTAAATTCTGGAGGGTGATGATATTAGATCCATCTCTGGTGCTTTGAGTTACTTTATTCTTAAATTACATTATTATATTATTATATTGTTTTGATTTTATGCTGATTTTATTCCTATTAGGGATTTTTAACTGTTTTTTTCTATGTTGTGTTAACCATTGAGAGTAGTTCGATTGCAGTGAGCTACAAATGTAATAATAAAATGTATTACTTTGCTGGAAATGTATTTTTCTCTATACCAATTTTAATCCCTTTATCTAAGTTATTCATTTAGAAGGCCCCCGTTCATTCTTTAACAAATCTGAAGCTTCATCAGGACCAAAAGCCTCAACAAAACATGGTGAAGTTAAATAAATGGTTCTGGAATACCCTGAACTAAATTAAACATGTTAAATTTTACACAAGCTTTAAAAATTGCTTCAAGAGAGCTAAAGCTAACATGATAGAACAGCATTACAAAAAATGATCTTATTGTCTCCTCTCACAAATGTTTTAACAGTTACTTTTAAGTCAGGTATCTCCATTAATATCAGTTTATTCTATGAAGGTCAACTTACCAAACTGCTGCAGCAATAAAGCTAGCAGTTGTGACGGGAACAAGAGTGGGATAGCTAGTTTCATAGTCTGCAATTCCATGATACCATTCGAGGTATAAGATGCAGTAAAATGCCACTGACAGACTGACTGCTAATAAACAACTGCCAAGGACAAACCACCCACTGCAAGACAGATAAAAAGAGAGCTGAGTAAGTGCCACAATAAACTAGCTGATCTTGTATTAAGTATACATTAATGTTATGAACATTGGTTCAATTAGGAGGCTAATCCAGATCAGGACTGTTCTTTCATTGGCTGAGAAAGATGCAAGCCTTACCAAGCTTGTGTCTTTATGATGCTTCAGGTTTCAACTAGTTAAGAGGTCCTCATCAAGTATGTGGGGACCTTTTAGTATACAGATACCTGAGAAACGAAGACTGGAAACACAGGAGAGGGAGAGAAAAGGATTTGAGTTTAAGTAGAACATTTGGACAACCTTATCTGGGCTCAGAAGCCAAACATGATTAGGTCTGGTTGATATTTAGATGATGACTTCTACGGACTCCAATTCATGAGATTATATTTAAAAACAAATTAGATTAGAAAATCATGATTAAAAATCATCCTGTAAGAAGGCAATGGCAAATCATCCAATATCAAGAAAATATATGGATGTGTTTACTGATTTATTTATGCAAAATAGAGCAATGTAAAGTTTAATTTATAAATAAAAAATGCTGAAATTCTAACTATAATTCAATTATTTAACAATGAAGGAAAACATTTTTTCAAATCCCAATTTTTACCTGAAATTTTGAAATGATTCACATTTGCACAAGCTTATTAAAAGGAACTGATTTACATAGCAATACGTATATACCCAGGAATCATGTTCAGAACATTTTATTGAGAAGTTATTCAGAAAACTCTAATGGGGAACCCTGAAAGTGCTTTTTTCATGGGACAAGTGGGCTTTCTGTTTTTTCTTTGAAGATGTTTTGCTTCTCATCCAAGAAACTTCTTCAGCACTGCCTGGATGGTGGAGAATGGAAGGATTTAAACTCCTTGCAGACAGCTGGTCGTTTGCATTCTTTTAGAGTCCTTGAGGCCACCTGGAGGTTTATCTGTGTCATCTAGGTTACATGTAGTGCAAATGGGTGTGGAGTCTTCTGTGTTGTAGACTGGAAATAGATGATATCCTATCCCTTCCCCTCCGTTGAGAGAGGGCTGTTCAATTTTGACATAGATGGCCTCTTTGACCCCTCTTTCAAACCAGTGGTCTTCTCTCTCCAAAATGTGGAGTTGCTGTCTTCAAAAGAGTGGCCTTTGCTTTTAAGTGCAGATGAACAAAGACAAAGTTGCCTCTTGAAAAAAGTTCCTTTGGGACAATCATGACCTGGATGACTGAGAATCTCCATAGACGCTCTAATGGGGAAGTTTAATTAGTTCAAAAACATGCAGAAACAAATCAACCCAAAACAATAAGACTAATTTGTTTACAATCCAAAATAGTATGGTTGAGCTTGAGTACACATTTGCCTTGTAGAAACTAGGATGGAACTGAATGTCTCCTTACAATGCTGGAAATTGGGGTAAAACAAATCAAGTTACAAAACTTTAGGAGAAATCAAGTAGGACAGGAGAAAATAGTAAGTTTGCAGCTGCTTGTTTTAGCTGTTTTAGACTCTTTTCTGTAAAAGGTTCAGTAATTATGCAGAATATTAGTACATTTAGTCCTCAATTTACAAGAGTTTGTTTAGTGACCATCTGAATTACAATGGTTCTGAACAGTGACTTATGACTGTTTTTCACACAACCGTTGCAGCATCCCCCATGGTCACGTGATCAAAATTCAAATGCTTTGAATTCCCACTCATATTTATGATGGTTGCAGTGTTCTGGGGCCATGTGATCAGATTTTGCGACCTTCTGACAAGCAAAGTCATTAAGGAAGCCAGATTCATTTAATAATATGTTACTAACTGCAGTGATTCACTTAACAACTGTGGCAAGAAAGAATGCAAAAATTCACTTAACAAATGTCTCACCTAGCAACAGAAATTTTGGGCTCAATTGTGATCATAAGTCGAGGACTCCTGTACCTGCTCCAATGTTAACTTACTTTTTTTTTAACAGGGAGAGAGAAATTGGAGGGGATTGAGGTGGGGAAATAATTATCTATGGAAGTAATAGTAATAGTAACTGTTTTTTCTTGAATTGCAATGGTGGGGCAGATACATTCTTTATTTTTTGTGTTCAATTACAACCTTTTAAATTAATAATATCTTAATTTTCTATACCAATATATTATCTTGCAATATAGCAAGATTTGCTAACATCAATATTCTCTATGCCAGGGGTGAGCAATTAATTTTCCGAAAGGGCCATATGAAAAACTGGGACCATTGTGGAGGGCCATTGGCCCTCCCCATGCCAAAGGCCAGGCAACAACAGTCAAAGGGCCAGATGTAGCCTACGGGCTGCAAAATGCCCAGATCCGGTCTATATATATTTGGAACATTAACATTCATTGTTTTTGAAGGTTTGTTTTATATAGATCCTAATTTTATTTTATTCTATTTGACCGTTTTATATACTTAGGTTGACAATACTGAATTGGAATGTAAAAGAGATATTATTAAATATAGATATTTAAATAGCTGATGTTTTATTTATACAAGAATCTTGTACAGGTAGTCCTCGATTTATGACCACAACTGCTCCCAGAATTATGACTATAAATTATTGTGGTTGTTAAATGAGGTGCTTGCGTAAGGACAATTCTGATTGTCCCTTTTGCAACTGTTAAGCAACCACA
Organism: Masticophis lateralis; assembly: GCA_030761175.1. Lineage (NCBI taxonomy): Eukaryota > Metazoa > Chordata > Lepidosauria > Squamata > Colubridae > Masticophis > Masticophis lateralis. The sequence continues at coordinate 23,507,746 of JAUDYJ010000007.1, read as the reverse complement.
TGGGTCATTAAACAGAGCACAGGCTGTCTTGGGGATTGGGGTGGGGAGTCCTGGGAGGATTGCACTGCAGCACCTGCATTGGTCCTCCCCTAGCTCAAGGCACCCCTCGCATAGCTTGCTGCCCTGCTGAGTCCCATACCCTAAGACTTTCTCTACCGCTATCATGCCTGCTTCATTCAACTCTTCCAAGAAACACCTTTACAAAAGTGCCCTGATAATGTGACATGTGGCCTTCCTATAGAGGGTACCTTATGCCATTCTGGAGTGGCATTCTGGAGTGGCATTTGCATGATTTCTCAGAAGAAAATGATTTTCCAATCCAATCTCTCAGGTTTTCTTTCTGAGAGATCGCGAGAATGGTGACTGTATCCAAAATGGTGCAAGACAGCCTCCACAAAATCTTGTGCAATGCATTAACTGCTTCTCTTTCTAAAAGGTGGTATTCAGAAACAGAAATTGGAAAGAGGCCTTGTGGCCTTCCTATACAGCCATGTGGCCTTCCTATACAGAAACTACTTCAGGTTCTCCCGGAGCAGGTACCATTTTAGGAACACCTCAGAGAATATCTAAAAGAAGTTTGGTTCACATTATTTTGTCACTGGATATATGAAGAACTTTGGATACATTTGCTAGGAATATGGATAGAAAGCATACTCAAGGAAAATCAAAAAAATATAGTTATATTTCTATTTAGCTTTCATATAATACAAAGTATTAAGGTTTTAGTTGTGGCAGTCCATTCAGTCTTTATTTTTATTTGGGACTATTGATGAGTATCACTTTCTAGCCACTAAATTGTCATACCATTCAGCCTGTATTTAGCTAGCTTAGGCATTGAAATATTATGGGTATTTAGCCAAATCCTTTGGCTAAAGGATTTAAATAAGGTACAGTGTTTCCATAACCTATTAAGAAAACACATAGGTTAACTCACAGTTGCCAAGAGTTTTGAAAAATCTCTGCAATTTCTCATGCTACATTTAAGGTTGCCTTTCTAGGCAAAATATTGGCTTCAAGGAACCTGGTCTTTGGAACATAAGTCACCGAAGAAGAGAGAAATATAATAATAAATTTGACCAGTCTGGCAGAAAAAAATAAATTGAATTATGACTTAAAGATGAATTAAGAATGCCTTGACACAGATGGTTATATTTTTCTAGACAAAACAATTAAACATTTTCTAAACAGAAAAATTAAAAGGTAAAATGAAACTGTAACGATGATCTCTGATAAAATAAGGACCTCTTATTAAATATTGAAAATATGAATCTCTTAAAGGTCCAAACATCTCCTTAACCAACTGTTAGGCATGAAATAAAAGAGAGCAGAATAGATAAATATATTTTTAAAAATGGCTTTCATTTTAAATTGGATTTTAAGATTTTTCTTTTAAAGATTGTAAAAATGGAGATAGCTTAAGATAATTGTAACTTCAAATTAAATTTTGCTACATTTTTTAAATAGTAAAACTGAAAAACTGTGTTTCTGTGAAAACGTTAACTTGGATTTCTCCCAAGATGACAGGCTGAATAGTGGGCAACTTTTTTTCTCCCACTGATTAACAGATGATTTCACTGCCAAAGCTACCGTATTTTCAGAGTATAAGACATACCTTTTTCCCCCAAAAAAGAGGGTGAAAATCTGGGTGCGTCTTATACACTGAATGTAGCCCCGGCCACCCACTGGCCCTCACCCTTTGGAGGTTGTCGGCCTCCACGCATCACATTTTCCAGCTGTTCCAGGTGGTGGGGATCCCATGTGTCACATTTTCCAGCTGTTCCAGGCGGTGGGGATCCTTCCACTCGGATTTTGATAACGAGCAGCACAGATCTTTTTATCTGTTTAAAACAAACCCTATCACTTAACTGGAGTGGGTTGGGTGGGGTATGATTTTCAGGAGGGCAGAGGAGGGACTTGGCACTTGTTGTGGCTCCGTTACCTGAGCCTGTATTATCGGCAGAAGAGGACTCTGAGTGAAGGAGAGGCAAAGCCTCCCTCTCCAGGACCCTCCTCTCTGACAATGCCTCCGGAGGACACCGAAGGCCAAGAGATAGGCCCGGGGCCAAGCAAGTCCACGCAGCCACAGGTGGACAGTAATGGGGAAGATGAGTTTTGGCTGGGCCCTCGACAGTTTCACAGAGATAAGCGTGCGCAGCAGAGGAAGGGGCATGCCACGGATTAGCCGAGTCACTGGACCACACCCCACAGGGTATAAATGTGGGTGTGGTGGCCAGTTCAGATCCGTGACAGGCAAAAACGGAGACTGGACTAACCTCTTTTGTATTTACATGGACTTTGTTACTTATCTGACTTGTGTTGGCTTATTTCCCAGACGTGAGTAAAAGAAATCTTTGGCAGCCAGCCATTGGGTTGCTGCCAATTCTGATATTGGATAAAAGTGTTGCCAGCTGAATTTTTAACTGTTGCCTGTCTGTGGGGGTGGGTGCGTGAGACGGGGACAGAACAGCACTGAAGACTATACCTCTTCCTAACGATAGCTGTAAGTGTTGAAAGTCTGGCTTTCTCGCAGCAAGGTCCAATAAAGACACAGCACTTCAGTTCTCTTGAATGCTGCCACCTTGTAGACATGGTGCCAGGCTTCACGGCAAGCCCCCTGCGCCCTTGCTGCCTCAGTCAGAGCCTGATTCTGAAAGCGGCCTGGGAAACGTGGAGGTCGGGAATTGGTTGGCCAAGTGGGCACTGTGCAGGAGGTGTAAGGCAAGGTGCTGCCACCTGAAAACACTGTTGCCACGATCTCCATCACCTGAAACTGCCCAAAAACACAATGCTCTTTTTTTGCCTTCATATGCCTCATTTTTGAAATCGGGAAGGAAAGTATTTTCAGGTAGCAGCACCAGGTGGAACTGCCCGCTGCCTGAAACACATTGCTTTTTTTGCCTCTGCACGCCCGGTTTTTGGAATCGAGGAGGAAAGTATTTTTGGGTGTCAGTGCAGGAGGTGTAAAGCAAGGCTCTGCAAATTGCATCGGGGAATCGGGGAGGAAAAGACCGGAAAGCATGATGCATGGAGGCAATGCTCTTGCAAAGTGGGTGCTTCTACGTGAGAGATGTAAGGCAAGGTGACTCGCCGCCTGGCCTGCCCCTTCTCCAGATGACCCAGGCAGAGGGCGGTCGGCTTCTGCTTCTGGACTGTGAGATGGATCTGGCCAGGAGAAAAGAGAAAGTGAGTCTGTGGAAAAGGAGGAGGGCGCGCGGCTCTGCGACTTGCAACAGGGAATTGGGGAGGAAAATGCTGGAAAGTGCAATGCATGGAGGCGATGCTCTTTTTCCTCCCTGGGCCTAGAACAGATTAAAAAAAAGAGCAGAAGTGGGCCAGCAGCAGGCTCCTGCTGGGCGGGGCTGTCGGTGCCACTGCAGCGAGATGAGTCAATAGTCAATCAGGTCAACGAGTCAATCTGAATCCGACCGAACACTAGTTAGGTCCCATTTTAGGACCTATTTAGTGGCGATAAAAGCAGCAAAGTGTAATTAATCGCCCAGCTGCCTTGTTTAGAGTGACCCGCTTCCTCCTACACGAGGGAGCACGGGAAGATCCCTTGCAAGGGCAGGCTGAGGATTTTGCACAGTATCTGCACGATAAAATCGCTCAGATTTGGGAAGGCTTGGACTCTGACTGGGTAGATTCTGGCGGTGACTGAGGCCGGCCTTGAGACTATTATCTGGGAGGAGTTCGATCCTGTGACTTCTGAGGATGTGGACAGGATTCTGGGGAAGTTAAACGCAACCACATGTTTACTGGACCCGTATCCTTTCTGGCTGGTACTGGCCACCTGGGAAGTTACACGAGGCTGGCTCCAGAGGATTATAAATGCTTCTTTGAGTAAGGGTTTCTTGTCTGCCGCCTTGAAAGAGGCGGTGGTGAGGCCCTTCCTCAAGAAGCCTTCTCGGGACCCGGCTGTTTTGGTAAATTACCGTCCTGTCTCCAACCTTTGCTGAAGGTTGTTGAGTGTGTGGTTGCGCAACAGCTGCCGCAATACCTGGATGAAACCATCTATCTAGATCCGTGCCAGTCCGGCTTCAGACCTGGGTACAGCACGGAGACGGCATTGGTCACGTTGGTGGATGATCTCTGGAGGGCTCGGGACAGAGGATGTTCCCCTGTCCTGGTCCTGTTAGATCTCTCAGCAGCTTTTGATACCATCGACCATGGTATCATGCTGCGTCGGTTGGAGGGTTTGGGGGTGGGAGGCACCGTGCTGCGGTGGTTCTCCTCCTATCTCTCCGACCGGTCACAGTCTGTGTTGGCAGGGGGCAGAGGTAGACCTTGGGGTGCCTCGTTTGTGGGGTGCCGCAAGGGTCGGTCCTCTCGCTGCTCCTGTTCAACGTTTATGTGAAGCTGCTGGGTGAGATCATCCGTGGTTTTGGGGTGCATTGCCAACTGTACGCTGATGACACTCAGCTGTACATCTCCACCCCTGACCACCCCAATGATGCCCTCGAAATGATGTCCCAGTGTCTTGAGGCCGTGTGGGTCTGGATGGGGACGAACAGGCTTCAACTCAACCCTTCCAAGACCAAGTGGCTGTGGATGTCGGCGTCCCGGTATAGCCAGCTGGTGCCATTGCTGGCTATAGGGGGTGAGTCATTGGCCCCCACAGAGGGGGCTCGCAACTTGGGTGTCCTCCTGGATTCGTGGCTGTCTTTGGAAGGGCATATGACGGCCGTGGCCAGGGGGGCTTTCTATCAGGTTCGCTTGATACGCCAGTTGCGTCCCTTTCTGGATCAGGATTCCTTATGCAGTCACCCATGCCCTCGTCACGTCTCGCCTGGACTACTGTAACGCTCTCTACATGGGGCTCCCCTTGAGGTTCACCCGGAGGTCCAGCTGGTCCAGAATGCAGCCGCGCGGGTGATTTTGGGAGCAACAGGGCGCTCCCATGTAACACCTCTCCTGTGCGAGCTGCACTGGCTCCCGGTGGTCTTCCGGGTGCGCTTCAAGGTGTTGGTTCTCACCTTTAAAGCGCTCCATGGCAGAGGTCCGGGATATCTGCGAGACCGCCTGCTGCTACCGATAACCTCCCACCGGCCAACATGCTCGCACAGAGAGGGCCTCCTCAGGGTGCCGTCTGCCAAGCAATGTCGACTGGCGGCCCCCAGGGGGAGAGCCTTCTCTGTGGGAGCACCCAACCTGTGGAATGAGCTACCTCCTGGGATACGATTGATTCCGGACCTCCACACTTTCCGAAAGGCCCTGAAGACCTATCTCTTTCAACAAGCCGGCCTAGCATAAACGGTTTTAATGGGGTTTTTTAAAATCTTAAATTTAATCGATGTTGGATTTTAAATTGGGTTTTTTCAATTGTGTAGATTTGGATTTTAAATTGGTAATGCCATTATTTAATCTATTTTAGTTTCTCTTAACTTTTGTACTATATGTGTTTTAAATTTGGCTGTTCACCGCCCTAAGTCCCCTTGGGGAGAAGGGTGGTATATAAGATAGATAGATAGATAGATAGATAGATAGATAGATAGATAGATAGATAATAAATGAATAAATAAATAAATAAATAAATAAATAAATAAATAAATAAATAAATAAATCCCTCCAAAAAGAAGGCCTAGCCATTTTTTCAGGGGTCAAAAGAAAATAAGGCCCGGCCTTCTTTTTGGAGAAACATGGTAAAAGGGTATTTGATCCTGGATGGATTGGAGATAATGACTATGGCGATTTGTGGTAGATAAGAAACTGTTATAGACTTTCTACAGGTAAATTACAATAACATTCTTAACAAAGGATCTTGAACTTTAATTTGCTGTAGTTTAACTTATCAACTTTTTTTCTTCATATATACGATGTATGACAGATCAAATTGGGTTCCAAATACATATAGTAGTTTATAAATTTTGGGTTTTGGAAGAGGGGTATTATAAAAACTAACCCCATTTTTTTATTGAAAAAGTTTTACAAATACAAATTTTTCCATTTCCCCTCCTTCCCCTCCCTAACCCTCCCCTCCCCCGACTTCCCAAGGTGAGATCCAAATCAAATCATATCACACCATGCAATTCCCCCCAACTAATCTGCCCTGTCTATACTATAAATTTCTACATAACATCCAACTAAAAGCTATCTGATACTTCCTTGTTTGATATTTATTCTGCACATAATCTATCCATTTCTTCCATTCCCACACAAAAGTTTCTTGAGTCCGGTCTTTTAAATATGCTGATATCTTTGCCATTTCTGCAAAACTGGCCACCTTCAAAGTCTATTCTTCAATAGTAGGCAAAACATCTTTTTTCCAATATTGACCAATCAGTAACCTAGCGGCTGTAGCCAAATATAATATCAATTTTGTTTCAGTCGCTGAAAAATCCTTAACTATAGCCAGTAAAAATAATTGAGGAGAAAATTGGAGTTTTTTCTTCAAAACGTTTTGCATAACCCACCAAATTTTAATCCAAAAGGCCTTCACTTTCTTGCAAGTCCACCATATATGATAATATGTAGCATCTAAGCAATCACATCTCCAACATTTTGGCTGAACATTAGGATACATGCACGACAGTTTCTTAGGATCTAAATGCCACCTATAAAACATTTTATAAAAAGTTTCCCTCAAGTTCTGTGACTGAGTAAATTTAACATTCTGAACCCATATTTTTTCCCATGTTTCCATCATAACTGGTTCTGCAAAGTTTTGCGCCCATTTTATCATACAGTCTTTAACCAGTTCATTTTCAGAATCTCTTTCTAACAAAATATTATAAATCCTCTTAATATGCATTGGACCTTTCTCTTTTATCTGTCTCTTCAATTCCTCTTCATACAACATTAAACCAGTTTTTTGATCTTCCCTCCATCTCAATTGAAGTTGATTATACTGTAGCCAAGTTAAATTAATCCCTTCTTCCAACAGAGTGTTTAATCTTTAATTGCCATCTACCCCATCATTAAAAAGTACCTCTTTATATAAAATCCCCCCGAGTGACTTTATATTTATATTCCGTGTAATATGACCAAGATTCAACCACTAAAGTATTTTGTAATCCAATTTAAGCTAACCCCCTTTTTCATTGCCAAGAAAACTGGATAAATATGCTCAGCTTGGAGTTGAGACCAACTCAGAGAATTGTGCATGTTTTCTTTTAAAAATTATATCATGTATCTGAAATGAAGTATATCAAGTATATACTCAGGATATATTGAAATAGAAATATGTTCTTATATCATTTTCATTCTAGCCTTTGCCTATCCACTGCAGGATGAAGGCCTCGTCTCCAACCAATATGGTCTTGAGCCTGCTTTTGCCAGTTGGAACCCCCAATACTTGCTGATATCGTCAATCATCTTGTCTTAGATCTCTTTTGTGGATGCTTTTGGAATCTATTCTATGACTGCCTTAGTCCACCTGCCATAGTTGTTCTTGCTATGTGACCAATCCATTTCCATTTTTTGTATTCACTTGTTTTCTACTCCATGTGCTGATCTTTCTATCTTGGATTGTGGTGCCAAGCATGGATCTTTCCATGGCTCTTTGCCCACTCAAAGCTTTTGTATTGATTGTGAGATTAGTGTCCATGTTCACTGGCAAATGTTTGAACAGATAGTACGCACTGATCAAAAACTTTCCTCTTCAATCATAGATGGAGATTGTTCTTGAAAATTACACTTAGCTTGCTGAATGTCTGCCAACCACATTTAACGCAGCATTCAATTTCCTTTATTATATTACCTTCCATTGAGATCTATTGACCAAAGTATATACAGTGGTCTACTGTGTCTAGTTCTTCTCCTTCTTTGTGCAGCTGTTGTCTTTGCAACTCTTCTGGGTCTTGTGAGAAGAGAATATATATTTTATGTATTTTATAGAATGATGGTTGTATCTACTGTGTTTCCCCAAAAAGAAGACCTATTATGTTTTTGAACGCATGCACTAAAATTAAGCCCTATCCACAAAATTAGCTTTACTTAAGCACCTGCGCAGCCAGTCGACCACCATTTCCTCTGGTTGTTTGCAGTGCTGACAACGTGAGGTGAGGAGGCAAGGGGGAAAGAAGGGGAGGGGGGACTTGCCCACGCACCCTGCGCACCCTGCGCACCCTTATCTAATGGTCTCACAAGCCATTTACACAAAATAGCCTTGTGGCTGCCACTCGAGCAACCCTGACCACTGGGCCACTTCTGCATGCAAAAAGAGTGGGAGGCCGAGCCCCATGCCTGTTTACCTAATGTTCACACCAGCCATCCACACGAAACAGCCTTGCAGCTATTGCAATCCTGAGCACCGGGCTGCTTTTGCTGTGTAATTGTTATTGCAGCAACAAAAAGACCAGGGGGCCGAGCGACACGCCCTACGCACCTAACGCCGGCTTACCTAACATTTGCACCAGTCATCCACAATTTTTTTTGCCAATGTTTATTTTGTCCCAACCCATGTGGCCCAGCGCAGCAAAGAAGAACTGTCTTTTCTTTGCAAAAAAAATTGCAGGTTTTGGATTTGGTGCTGACCCATATTTATGATGGTTATAACCCAGGGTCCTGTGATTTTTTTTTTTATTGGTTTAATTTATATGCCGCCCTTCTCTGAGACTCAGGGAGGTTTACAATGCGTCCTGTAATCCCCTTTTGCGACCTCCTCACAGGCAAAGTCAATGGGAAAATACAGATTGACTTAACAACTGCAGTGATTCACTTGGCATGTGGCAGAAAAAATTGTAAAATGAGGCAAAAATTGCAAATCCCAACCACCACCCACAATGGGCAACCACAATGCCAAATCCTAACCATCACCCCAAGTCTTTGGGTTAATGGATTAATGGATTTAATGATATAAAATGACTTTTATTTTGACCTCCAGACAAGAAGAGTTCAACAAGAAAGAACTACTCTGTGGAATTCAACAAAGGAATCGTGCAGGATTCTCAGGGCAAGAATCTGACAGCTTTCTGCAAAGAGAAGTTGGATTTCCATATAGCCCGAAAATGGAGAGAAGAGTACAACAACCTCAAGTCAACAGGTGCACGAAGGAAATGCTAAGAAACACAGGTGTGGATCAGGTCAGCAACCAATATTTCCTGAACTTGAAGTCATCATCTCTGAATAAATTGCTGACAGGAGAGCAAAGGCTTTGGTTGTGTGCAGGGCTGATATCCAAGCATTTGCCCTTGCAATGACACCAGAGTTACAAATGCCCCTGTAAGAATTCAAAGCATTTCAACACTGTCTGATGGCTTCCTTCAGTGATATGAACTGCCTCTAAGGAGATCAACCTAACTGCTCAAGCTGGAAGATGCTGAATTTGCCAAACGTGCATTTGCGTTCAAGCCCTTTGTTGATGGCATTTACTTTTCTAGATACCAACTCTCCAACGTGATCGCTAAGGATGAAACTGCAGTGTTTATGGGCCAAGGAGCTCAAATAACAATTGATCAGAGTGGTGCCACATCAATCTACATTCCCTCCACTGGTTATGAAAGTACATGTTATCTGCATTTTGGCAATTTGTTTTGATGGAAGCAAAGTCTGGAGCCTGGAATAACTCAGCAGACTAATGCACTGTAATTTAACTCCAGCTGTCTGCAAATAGTAAGTTTGAATCTCCAGGCTCAAGGTTGACCCAGCCTTCCATCCTTTCTAAGGTAGGTAAATTGAGGATCCAGTTTGTGGGGGCAATAAACTGACTTTGTAAAATATACAAAAGTATGAAGGCTATTGCTTAACGCATTGTAAGCCGCCTAGAGTCTCCGGAGAAGGGCGGCATATAAATCAAATTAAAAAAAAAAAAGTCCCACCTCTAATCATCACCAAGGGCAGGAAAGAAAAGATTGAACATGTTTCAGGGATTTATGTTCCTGAAATCGAAAAAGCCTGGTGCACACATGGAGTTATAAGGAAGTGGGTCGCATTAATGCTGTCATTTGTTTTATGAGATGGCCAAAGAGGTTTGCTAGTCTGGGATTCAGCAAGCACCCACCTTGCCAAAGACATGAAGAAGATCCTTGTCCAAAAATTTGACCAGTTGGCATTGCAACAGGACGTTATGGGAGTGGAGCTGCGTCAGCACTATGAAATCCAGCTGATACCTGCTTGCCAGGAGACCTTATGGGGCCAAAGCCACCCTGGAGGTGTGGTAAAGAAAGGAGTAATGCTTTATAGATTGCGAGGAAACAATAATTTCCTTGTTTGAAGCCCTCCTGATTGGCAGCAGAAACAACGGCCATTTTGGTTAGACCAAAGCTGTGACAACTGGGACAAGAAGAATTTGTGCTGGAGCAATTTGTTGGCAGTGGATTGAAACTGGGTGAGACAATTTTCAACTTCTATATTAGAGACTTAAACCCAAATAAAAAAAAATCTTTTAAAAAAGTTTCTCCCAAACATTAAGAAAGCGGCTATTTATTACATGGACCTAAAAGTGAAACAAACTGGCAAGGGAAGACTGTGAAGCTTTAAAATGAAAAGGACTGGACTGGAACTGTTAATAGCGTGAAAAGTGATTTAATTTGTGGATAATATTGCTTGATTATTGGAAGAATTTGTACAAAGGAATTTTGCTTTTTATTTCTTATATTTTCCCCCAGGTTTTGCTGTGTTTTAAGCTGGATTTTAGAGCAGGGGTGCGATCTACCGGTCAAAGATGATATTATATTAGTGCTTCGTGAGAATAACCTTGGAAAGAAAAAAATTGATATAACTGGATAATACAAGAATAACAAGAGGAGAAGAAAGAAAATAGTGAAAGGTAAACAACATCTGGAAGGCCCTTTTATTTTGGTTTCATATCTACTGGAGTTTTGGCTGCTTAGAAGTATTAATGAGCTGTTTGAAGATTTTTAAGCAAGGTGAATTACAATTAACAAGAAACATCCTTGAAACGGAATATCTAACTTTGTGGAATAAAGTCATTTGGGAAAATTTGGTGGGCCAATCTGGATTATTAAGATCATTTGAGAGAGCATTCTAAAAGGTGAAAGAAGAAAGAAGAAAAATTTAATTACCGTATTTTCCGGCGTATAAAACGACTGGGGGTATAAGACGACCCTCCTCAGAGCCATTTAAGGCTCGTCAGAGCCTTATGGGCTGGTCTGCCTGGTTACAGGAGAATGAGACCCGGCGTATAAGACGACCCCCAACTTTTGAGAAGATTTTTGTGTGTTAGAAAGTAGTCTTATACACAGGAAAATACAGTAGACTTAAAAACTTGGAAAACTTAGAGGGTGCAAATTGGAAAATTTTAAGGACTATAAATTTAGAGGATTTTGAGAAACAGTTCCAGGACTGTGTACATTTTATTAATACTAGTGTTTTTAGTGTTTCTTGACAATTGGGATATTGAAATTTTAGTGGGATACTGAGCAGTGATTAGTGTAGTATATCAGCACAAAATGTCTCAGCAGCAGAAAACAAACATAATCTATAAACAAATATTATTGATGTTTCAATGCATTAAGGAAGATATAACAAGGAATCATAGGGAGATGATGGAATTGATGCAAGATACTGTGAGATTAGGAAAACTCCAGCAAATGACAATAAAAAATGAACAAAAAACTTAGAAAATAGAGGAGAAACCAGAAAGAGCTGGGAAGAGAATATAGGCAATAATTCCAAAAATGATACAAGTAGACAGACAGATGGAAGAGATAGCAATAATCTATAACAAGGAAGAAATAGAATATTTTTAAAAAATTCAAAAGAGAAAAGAGAATAAAGAGAAAGATCTTCTAGAAATGGGGAAGTTGTGGATGGGTACTCTAACATCCAATAGCAAGACAGATGCTGTGACAGAGGAAATACTTAGATTAAATAAACATGATAAAAGGAGTTCTAAGATACCAGAAGAGAAGTAGGAAAGATTCACCAAAAAGTTAATAAGAGTTGAAATTCTAAAAAGGGCAAGAGATGATGGATATAGAATATTTTTTAACATGGTGGCTATTTTATTAAGTATTAAAAAAAAGAAGTGGGAAATAGAAATTGGGAAAAAAATAATATGTATACTGAAATATAATAGAACATATTATAATTATATATAAACAAATGTTAGAAGTTGAAAAATTAAAATTATGTATACTTAAATGATATTATCAGAATTGTATGCAAAGCATATTGACCCGGATAATACACTGTTCATCAAACACTTAGGGATGTTAAAGAAAAAATAATAAATAAAACTATATAAAATTATATATATTATATGATTCCTGCAGAAATGACGGCATATCTCCAGACTCTTGACATTGCAGTAAACAAGCTATTCAAGGACCATCTGTACATGGAAATCAATGACTACATTGAGAATAGAATGGAGAGAAATCAGCGTGAAAACTTTGTGAAGCCTAACCTGCCAAAGGTCATGACTTGGGTAAAGAATGCATGGGATAAAATCACTGACACCTGTGTTGCCAATGCACTACAAGCAGCTTACATGGACATGAGGTACTCATTTAAGGAGTCCTCAATTGCTAGACATCAGCGATTGTCAGGGACCAATGGTTTTACAGTAAATGGAGTCACAAGAAATTCAGGCCGGAATTCAGGGTTTGGAGAGTTATGATGATGTTCCAGAAGATGATATACTGTAACTGTATTTGAATAAATTGTTGAATTTGAATAAATTGATTGTTGTACATGAGCATTGTAGTTTCCCTGTGTGGGGATTTAGAATTTGCAATTGTGGTTGCCCTGGGGTGATAGTTGGGATTTGGCATTGCCGTTGCCTGGGGGGGGGGGGGGTGGTTGGGATTTGAGGCAAAAAAAAAAAAAAGAGTTCTGCCTCATTTTACAGCTTTTCCTGCCACTTCCCAAGGAAGTGTAGCTGTTAGGTTACAACTTAACACCGCAATCTGAATTTCCCCCTTGACTTTGCCTGTCAGCTCCGGCGCTGACAGACCATGAAAGTCATCAACCCTGTCATAGTCCAGCTCCAAATTCCTCAGTTGCTAGGGAAAACCCATCCAGTCTTTCACTGCAGTTTACTCCGTCCAGAGGAGGCAACCCAGTTCAGAGGGGCCCCTAGTCCACCACCCTCGCCCCTTACAGTGGACAGTGTACATTATAAAGTAGAGAATATCCTAGACTCCCGATGGCATAGGGGATGGCTGCAATACCTGATACTATGGAAAGGCTATACACTAGCAGAGACTTTGTGGGTGCCCCACACGGATGTAAATGCCATGCGTTTGGTCACTAGATCCCACTGGAAACACCCAGCCAAGATGGGTGGGGAGGGTCCTCTGCATTCCCATTCATCTTGATTCCATTGTTTTGTAGATCTTGCAATCTTTGTTGGTCAGTTTGTGCTGGAATGGAGATAAAATCCTACAAATCAGAATAGCGTTTGGTGGTTTTTTCATCCCTCAATTCAGAAGCTGACACTGTCAGGTCGTCGCAAAAGGGGATCACATGACCCTGGGTTATAACCATCATAAATATGAGTTAGTTGCCAAACTACTAAATGTTGACTATGTGACACCCTGGCAATATTGCCATGAGCATCTGGGTGAAAAATGGGCATAAGTCATTTCAGTGGGTTATTTGGACAGAGGAGGTTGCAAATATCCCAGCCAAGAGCACCGAATCCAAAACCTCATGCAACGAGAGACTTTTTTGCAAAGAAAAGGCAGCTCTTCTTTGTTGTGCTGGGCCACGTAGGTTGGGACAAAATAAACACCAGCAAAAAAATTGTGGATGGCTGGTGCAAACGTTAGGCAAGCTGGCATGAGGAGAGTAGGGCACATCTGCACACAGCAGAAGTGGCCTGGTGGCCAGGGTTGCTGGAGCAGCTGTCGCAAGGCTGTTTTGCATGGCTGGCTGGTGCGAACGTTAGGTAAGATGGCATGGGGTGCATCACTCAGCGTACCGGTCTTTTGGTGGCTGCAATTACACAGCAGAAGTGGCCTAGTGGCCACAGCTGTTGGAGCGGCCTCACGAGGCTGTTTCATGTGGATGGCTGATGTGAATGTTAGGTAAGCCAGCGCGAGGCAAAGCTCACTCCCCCCACCTCATACTGGTATTTGGGGGGGAAAAATTAAGACACTCCCAAAAAGAAGCCCTAGCCATTTTTTCGGCAGTCAAAAGAAAATAAGACAGGGTCTTATTTTTAAGGAAACACGGTATATAATAAAATCATTTAAATGAATCTTCCTGAACATGTTGTTCAAATAAAGTAACAACTTTTATTTGTATAAAAATAGATCTTTACCTTTCTTTTTGAATAATTTCCTTAACAGTTTTGAAAAATTCAACATAATACGTAATAGCTATCGATGACAATATCCAAAATGCAGAATGAATGTTAAGCCTAGGGAGAGGCTTCTCCTTTTTCTCCACGCTTGTACCTGGAACTGTAAAAATAAAACCACTGTTATTCTATAAAATGTAGTAACTGAAGTCTAATGTTAATGAAAACAACAAAACACTTTGTCATTTCATTCTTAGTTACAATTTACTAAACCTGAACAGATTCTTCTGAAGGCTCCATGACTTTCTTGTATGCCTGTTAGAAAGCATATCCTGTGAGCACACAACAGGATTCCAGAAGATTTAGCATGACTGTATCAGGAAGCAGAAAAAGGATTGTCTGAAGAAAAAGGATAAATCTACAAAAAGAAACCACTCCCAAAGCCCATCCAACAACCCTTTTCTAACCAACTAACCTGTTAAAATAAAATGACAAAACAATGCCTGTAAATTTATTTTCAATTTACAGTTCCATTCCTCCAGTTAATTTCTGTGATACAATGCAGTGTGAAAGAAATCCTACTCAATCCTCTTAGACCTCACTAATTATTAAAGCAGCATTAAAACTATGACAGCCGACTTCCGGCAGTGGTGTCAGTGTGTTAGGGATGAGGGAACGGTTCTCCGCTCTTGAAGTCCCTAATATTTTCAATTGGGGAGCCGATTTAGGTGCTATCAACCTTGGAGAGGTTGATAGAAGAAAGGGGAACTTCCGAGGACCTCGGGGAGGACAGCAATCCCTCTGAAGGTTCAGGAAAACCCCCTTAACTCTGATTGAGGAAGAACCAGCCACCCAGGCTGGCCTGAAATCGTGACACTGTTTAGAGGGAAGCGAAAATCATAAAAAAGAAAGCATCGGTGGAAATAGAGAGAATAAAAGAAGAATGGAAAAAGGTACACTTTTCTGTTTTTTGAAAAAAAATAAGAACTTCTCTTTTTCTGGAAAAATAAAAGTTAAAACTTTTTTTTAGAAGTATGACTCCTAAACCAAAATCAAGGGGGGGGGGGGCTCCCTTACAACTCAGACAAAGGAAAAAGCAGAAATGACCCAAATGTACTTGCAGGGAACTGCAAATGAGGATTTAAAAGATTTTATAACTAGGTCTTTAGGAAGTGTTGTTGAGAAGATAAAAAGCTCACAGAAGAATCTTGAGGAGCTGGTACAGGGAAAATATGATCAATTGAATCAAACCATCACTAAAGTAGTTTCTGATCTTTCAAGTGCGGTGGTGGAAATGGGGAGGAAAGTGACTGAAATCAGTATTAAGTTTGATTCCAAGATGAAAGAAATACAAGAAAAATTTGTGGAAGCTGATGCCAAAAATCAGAATATTGAGAACGATGTGATGATGCTTCAAATTAAAGCTATGGAATCAGCGATTAGATTAAGAGGTATAAGAGAAAATAAGAGAGAAAATTTAAGAACAGTTTGTGCAAAGGCTTTTGCGGCATTATTAAAGTTGGAAAATGAGCAAATTCTTGGCTGCATGGAGAAAGTTTATAGGGTTAATTCACGTGTAGCTAAACAAAGGAATTTGCCTAGAGATGTTGTTGTCTACTTTACCGACAGAAGATTAAGAGATGATATTTTACAAAAATCCTAGGAGCCCCTGAAGGTATTAAGAATAAAGAACCTGAAAGAGAGACTGTGGAATGCAAGCAGATGGAAGAAATCCAAAGTGTGTCAGAAGAAAAAAGAGCACCAGGTGGTTGTCCAGATGATTTTATTATGGATTTTCCAGATTTGAAAATAAAGCATCCCAGAGATCCAAGAGAGGTAGTACTGGACCTTGAACTGTTGAAACAAGGATCAAAAAATAAATTTATAACTCGAGAGGAGAAACAAATTTTATTTAACCAGAAACAGCAGAGGTCCAGTACTTTACAAGAGAAGGGAGGTGATGCCAAGCAACAGGAAGTAGAAGCTAACGAAGGAATTCGACTGAAAACCACTGATGTGCAACAGAAGGATCTTTATGAAATGTTCAAATTTTTTGCAGAAAGGATCGAAAAAATCTGATCAACTGAACAGTATAAAAGATAATCTTGACTATATTTGATTTATACACGAAAATGGATTATAAAATTTTACAAAGTTTATCCTGAGTTGGATTTAACATCTTGAGAAAGGTAAACAGATTGCTGCAACACATGCAGACGATCTGTAGTTACCCTATTATAGCTTTTTTGGAATTAATTATCTAGAAGAAGAAAATAAAGATGAAAACATCTTGAGAACCCAAAGGAAGGAAATGGAAAGGGCGACAGGATTTGAAAGAGCTTTAAGGGAACATCCGGGAATGCGGCTTGCAGGGTTTTTTTTAATATAAGGTTTGGAAATTTAGGAGGAGCTGCATCTGTTTTTTCTTTTTTAGGTGGTATAGTATTAGCTAGGTTGAATGTTCTACCTAGAGGATTACAAAATACCTTCGTGGTTGGATATTACCAATATAAAGTCACTCGGGGGGATTTCTATATGGAGAGATGTTTTTTGCTGATGGGGCAGCAGGAATATGAAGCTTATCAGAACTATGTTGGAAGACAGTATATTTAACTTCAATCAAGATGAAGAGAAGATTGAAACATGGATTATTGAGATAGAAAATTTTTGGATATAATTGTATAATTATAATTATATATGAATAATCATATATTATATTTTATTAGAATAGACAAATGTTTTATGTTTCTGTTTTTTAGTTGATGGGTGTAGCTGGGATAAAATTATTTGATATGGATATGGATGTGATTTATTATATTTTATTATTAGGGGGATCGATTTTGGTATATAATTAGTAATATTAATATCAATGGATTAGAGAAAGGTATGATATCTTTTAACTGGGTTTAAATATTATAAGTATGGTATTGATCGATAAATGAATATTGATGGTTGATTAATGAGGTAAATCTTATTATTATTAGTTTTTTTTATTACAATATTGTTAATTTTAGGAAAATTTTATTACTTATAGGTTTATTTGTTATATTATTTTATTATATGTACTTGTTTTTTTTAATTTGTAGCGGAAGTCAAGGGGGGATGGGGGAAATGGGGTTGGGGTGGGGGGAGGTTTGGGGGTAAGGG
Organism: Masticophis lateralis; assembly: GCA_030761175.1. Lineage (NCBI taxonomy): Eukaryota > Metazoa > Chordata > Lepidosauria > Squamata > Colubridae > Masticophis > Masticophis lateralis. The sequence continues at coordinate 23,490,453 of JAUDYJ010000007.1, read as the reverse complement.
GGGGGGTTGGGGGGAAATGGAAAAATTTTGTATTGTAAAACTTTTTCAATAAAAAAAAGGGAAAAGGTACACTTACATTTTCAAATTGTCGAAAGAAAGTGGGTGGAAGGAATCTCGAAGTAAGAGATAAGAGAGAAAAGCGGCGATTGAAAAACAGAGTGGAGGGGAAATCCATTTTGAGAGTGACAGCAAATAATCTGACAGTGACATCTGAAGAAATCCAAAAGAAAGCTGGTCGTTTGAAAGTTTGGACGATATTTAGAATTTTACAGTAAGACTCTGTGAGAAGTGAAAGCTTTAGAAAGTTGGAGAATACTTGATGGGAGGACCATTAGACTACCGGAACTCAAAGAAGACGGAGAAGCCCTGCCAATTTGAAGCAGAGTGAACATGGCGAGTATTGGACTTATAATACTTTTGCTTCTCAGACACCTCGGACTTAGGCTTTCTCGACAATACTTGGATAATTGGATAACTAGATAATTGCACAATTGGACTAAGATATTTTGACAGGCGGACATTTTACAATCTGGGCAGACATTCAACATGTATTGGATATATAAAGAAAGAAATTGCGACCGCGGAGTGTATTGGATCTACAACATTGCCCTTTTTTCCTTTTCCCTTTTTTGAAGACTTGGACTGGGAACTTTGGAATATTTGGATAATATTTAGACATTTGGAAACCTTGATATCATGAGAGGAAGTTGCTTTGGATTCTAGCTGGATATTTAATGTAAAGAATTTCAGGCCGCGGGACGTTTAAAGGAGGAGGAGAACGTGACGAGTGTGGGATTTATAACATTTTTCTTTTGTCAACCTCGCTAGCTTTGACTCGCTGACTTCGGCTGTCATAGAAACGGAGGGAGCGGGGTTTTAGACTTACGGGGCTTTGTATGAATCTGAGAAACAAAACCAATTCCTAAACTGTTATCAGACCAACGGACACTGCATTCCTGGATACTGACACGGCCAGATGTCTGCTCCCACCTGACCTCTGGGAGACCTTTGGATTGGATGATTTATGGTGGACAGTGGGAGGGGATGCTTTCTATATGTAACTTTTGCGCTTTTTGCCTCAGAATCCTGCTTTCCATGGTTGCGTTCATTTCATATCTAGTAAAAGTACCAGTCTTGAACCTATGATGAAGTCTGGGTTTTCCTTTCCTGAATACTGAAGGAAGCATACCTGACATCTTTTTTCTCCCGTTTTTCCCTTTTTTTTTGAATGACTGGGCTTTGGAATATCTGAAAGATACTTAAATACTTGGATAATTAGAGAACTGGACTGAACAGGTGGACACTTAAATTATACCTATATATTTATATTAGATATATTAGAAACCAATAGTAATTGATACTTATTTAATAGTATAAAAGATGCATTATACATTTAGCATTAAGGATAATTAACTGATGGATTGCTAGAACACTATACTTTTCCCTCAACCCCTACTTTTTAACTTCCCTCATTACTGTCTCATAATATTGAAGAGTATTGAAAAGTAAAAGATAAACCTGGGTGCAAATTTAAGAAATAGATTTATAAATATTGATTAGTATATGAAATTCTGGGAAATAATAAAACAAGAAATACTAATGGCAACTACAAGCACAGCAACAACAACCAAAACAAGTAAGAAAATACCATCGAGCCAAATGATACTTATGGCCTCACCGGCCCAACAAAAATCAATTGAAACCACAGAAAAGGAGTAAGATGAGCCCTGCTCTTAACATGCAAAATATCCATTCTGCATTAGCAATGATCCAGGAAGGAATGACTAGAATGCAGGAAACGATGGCCCACAACCATGAAGAGACAAGGAAAAATCATGAAGAACTGAGGTTAGATGTGGGTGAAATAAAAGACAATATTAAAAACATGGACGAGAAGATAGAAAAAATCAAATAAAATATAGCGGAAAACAAGCAGAGGATCCATAAGGTGGAAGAAAAAATAGAATATACGATCAACAGAATGGAAAGGATGGAACAAGACCAAGGAGCGTTTAACGGAGGACCAAGGAAACGGAGGATGCATTAACCTACCTCGAAATCGAGAAGGCATCTTTTTATTTACGATTTCAAAATGTAGAACAAAAAGATGAAGATTTAGGGGAAATGGACTTTGCTTACCTGAATGTCCCTTCTAGGCGTGCTGCTGGAGAATCCAAAGCATGGGTTTTCAATAGTGTAATAGCCAGAGACTGAGTGTATGTTCCTTTAAATTTTGTCTTGGTTCCGCCTCCTTCGCTCAACTGGTGTCAGTTTTGTTCACGAAGATGGAAGAAGTAGGTCAACGGTAAGTCCCAATCGGTAAGTAATAATCATCAAGTCTAAGTCGGTGGCCAACTGGACCGAGTCAATAAGGGTGGGTTGGATTCTCCAGCAGCGCGCCTAGAAGAGATGTTCAGGCAAGCAACGTCTGTCCTCCAGCGCGCTGCTTGGAGAATCCAAAGTGTGGGATATACCCAAGCAAGTTTCGTTAGGGAGGGCCAACAGGAAGGTCCGGGGGGGGGGCGCCGAAGATGTAACAGATTTCAGGACTCTGCGACCAAAGGATGCTTCAACCAATGCGAAGGAGTCGACCTTATAGTGCCTAATGAATGGAGACAATGTCGTCCAGGTGGCTGCTTTGCAGATTTCCAATACTGAGGCTTGAGTTGCCCAAGCTGCGGTCGTAGAGGCGCTTCTCGTAGAGTGCGGCAGAATATGTCCAGGAAGTGGTTTGCCTTTTGAAGTGTAGGCCTTATGTATGCATGCCCTCAATCATCTCCCTATGGTTGTGGTGGAGACCTTCTTGCCCAAGGAGGCCAAGGAAGGAGACGAATAAGGCCTCAGAGTGACGGAATGAAGCTGTGCGTCTGATATAACGACGGAGGGCCCTTCGAACGTCAAGAGTATGCCACAATACCTCGGGTTAGGGCAGAAATCTGGGAGGACCAATTCCTGTGCACGGTGGAAAGGAGCATTGATTTTTGGTAGAAAGGATGGGTCCATCCACAGGATGACTCGATTGGCGTGGAAGATGCATAGATCGTCTCTGACCGACAAGGCTGCTAGCTCCAAAATGCGACGTGCCAATGTTATTGCGACCAGGAAGGCCACCTTGATTGTTAGTAAACATAGGGTAATGGATCCCAACGGCTCGAAAAGTGGTAAAGTAAGGGCCTGGAGCACAAGCGGAAGATCCCAAGTGGGATATCTATGTATCACAGCACGACGTAAGTTGGATGCACCTCTCAGGAAACTCCTGATCCGCGGATTGCAAGATAGGGAGCCGTCGTGGTTGTCTGAGAGCACAGTGTCCAGGGCTGCAACTTGTCTACGTAAGGTGCTGGGTGCGAGGCCTTTGTCGAATCCAGCATGGAGAAATTCCAAGACCTCAGAAACGAAGGCAGAAGTTGGATCAGCATGTTTGGAAGCACATCAGCTGCAGAAGGCCCGCCAGGTAGCGTTGTATATCCTCTTCATAGACGGCCATCGAGAGGCCTGGATGATCGAGATCATGCCCCCTGAGAGGTTGTCCTTGGTCATAAGGATCCTCTCAAGTGCCAGACGGTTAACTGCAACCATTGGGTTTCTGGATGCAGTATGATCCCCTGGCTTAGAGAGATCCTGTCTCCTGGAATCCTCCAGGGAGGATCAACCGATAGGCCCATCAGGTCCACAAACCAGGGTCTGCGAGGCCAATAGGGAGCGACGAGGAGAACGTCCTCCTTCTCGAGAAGAATCTTCCGAATTACCCTCGGAAGAAGCGGGAGAGGAGGGAAAGCATTGAGGCCAGGGGCAGTGAAGGGCGTCGACGTTTTCTGCCGTGGGGCACAGGTAATGGGAGAAGAATCTCGGCAGTTGCGTGTTGTTCTGAAGCGCAAAAAGGTCCAACACTGGATGACCGAACCTGTCAGACAGCTCGCGGAAGATTGATGGATGAAGCTTCCATTCCACGTGATCTATTTGTGGTGGCTAAACCAATCCGCTCGAAGGTTTTCATGCTGGCTATGTGCTCCGCAATCAGTGACTTCATGTGATGCTCTGCCCAGGTGAGAAGAAGAGTCGCCTCTTCCATCAGAGGTGCTGATTGCGTTCCTCCCTCACGATTGACATGCGCCTTCACTGTCACGTTGTCCGTCAGAATTTGGACATGTGTGCCTTCTACGAGTGACTGGAATTGAAGAAGGGCCAGCCTGATCGCCCGCAGTTCGAGCCAGTTTATATCGTTGGCTAACTCCACTTGGGACCAGCATCCCTGAACCATGTGGAAAGATAGATGGGCACCCCACCCCAGCAGACTCATGTCTGTGGTGATAGTTATACGAGATGGCTCCTGTAGCAGCTGCCATTGATCATGGCTGATGAGACCCACCATTGAAGGGATCTGCGTACGGTCACCGGGATGTGGACTTGCGTCCTGGAGTTGCTGCGGTGAGCTTTCTGAAAAGGTAGCAGATACCACTGTAACTCTCTGGAATGGAACGTCACCCATGGGATTATGGAAATACAGGAAATCATTTTCCCGAGCAATCTTGATAGGAGGAGCAGAGGTGCCATCGGGAGAGACAATACTTGGGACACTAGAGACCGAATGCTTGTTAGTCGGTCTTCGGACCGGAATACCATGCCCTATGGGAATCCAAAATGGCTCCCAGGTGCAGAATACGGGTAGTTGGTTGGAGATGACTTTTCTTGAAATTTATCACGAACCCATGGATCTGTAGAGCATGGGTCACGGCTGTGAGATCTTGTTTCGCCTGGTAGAGAGAGGACGACAGGATGAGAATGTCGTCCAGGTAGCAAAACACCCATACTGGGACCTGTCTCAGAGAGGCGGCCACCGCCGCTAATATTTTTGTAAAGGTCCGAGGAGCCAATAGTCTGAATGGCATGGCCCGGTACTGAAAATGCCGGCTGGCATAGGAGAAACGTAGAAAACGGCGGTGCGCTGCACAGATGGGAAGGTGCAGGTAGGCCTCCTTCAGGTCGATAGAAGTCATCAGGTTGGCTGGGTGGATGCATCCCATAATTGAACGCAGAGACTGTATCCTGAACTGGTGGTAGACAATGAACTTGTTGAGTTCCTTCAAGTCCAGGATGCCCCTCCAACCTGCGGAACTCTTGGCAACAAGGAAAAAGATGCTGTAGAAGCCAGTCCCTTGGTGATCTGTAGAAACCAGCTCTATAGCTCGAAATTCCAGGAGGTGGCGGATTTCCGCCTTCATCAAATGTCTCTTTTCCGAGTTCTTTGACACAGGGCACTGGACGAACCTGGTTGGGGGGACCGACCTGAGTTCCAGGGTAAGCCCTAGGCGAACAGTCTGTAAGACCCAGGCATCTGACGTGGTCAACTCCCATTGTTCCTTGAAAAGATGAAGACGCCCGCCAATGGGAGGAAGGGAGAGACAGTCACTTCCCTCTATGGAATGGTCAAGATCCTGTTCCACGAAAGGGCCTCTTGTAGGCTGGTTGTCTGCGGCCTCTATCGTGAAAGGTGGGTCTATCTGGAGGTCTGCAGAATCCTTGGGTTGGAGGTCGGTATTGATAGGACCTGCTGGGCCCCGAGTCAATCCAAAAGGGCCCCGAGTCAGTCCTGATGGAGTGTAACGACGGACCCCTCTGCGATATGAAGATGGCATCACTTTCCGCTTATCCTTATCCTTGACCAGGATAGGAATAAGCGCCTCGCCAAAGAGAGTTACCTTTGAATGATACAGAAGTCAGCTGCCACTTTGATTTAGTGTCCGCTCTCCACTAGCAGAGCCACAGAAGGCGGCACGAGGCCACAGTAGCCATAAGTGACCACGAAGCGAACTTGGCAGCATCCAAGGACACATCGGCCAAATACTCTGCGGCTGCCACCAGCTTGCTAATGTCTTGGTGCAGCCACTTATCATCCTGAGGCAGACGGTCCTTAAGCTGACAAAGCCATATGAGTGAGGCTCTGTTAAAAAAGGAGGATGAGGTGGCGGCTCTGATGGCCCAGGCGGCCGCTTAGTGGTTTTTGTGCAAAAGAAGTTCCGCCTTCCTGTCCTCAGTTCGCAGTCCGTCAGCGACATCGCTAGTGAGCAAGGATGAGGAAGTCAATTGAGCCATAGGAGCGTCAACTGAAGGTAACTGCAGCACGTCTTGTAGTTTGGGAGCAGAACAATATAGTTTTTTATCAAGGCTATTAGGAGCCGGTAAGGATCCAGGGAGGGTCCAAGGTCGCTGGATGACTTCAGAAAATAATTGAGGGCAGGATATAAAGTCCTGAGTAAATGACTGTACATTATTTTTTTTTTTTAATTTTAAAATCAAACCTTTATTAAGACTTAAGAAAAAATACATATTAAAAACACACAAATTCTTAATCAGACAAAAGATAGACAAGAAAAAAAAAGAAAAAAAAACCAAGACAAAAAACAAATGTACTTATACCATTAGTCCATTACAAATATTAACTAATTTCTATAATTTTTTTTCCTTTTATATATTACGTATAAATATATACATATATACATTGATCCAACTATATTCATCTGACAGTGCTGTTTTGATTGTAGTCAATTCTTTCAAAAATCCATCTTACTCACTTTTCTTCTTTCTCTGTTTTGTCCATTGATACCATTTATTCCATATATTGTAATAGTCTGAGTCCTCCTTATCTTTTAATTGTAAGGTTAATTTATCCATTTCTGCGCAAGCAAATATTTTTTGTATTACTTCCTGTTCTGTTGGCATGCGGTCACATTTCCATAGTTGTGCTAATGATAACCTAGCCGCCGTAATTATATGTAAAATTAAATACTTAACATCTTTCCTAATGTTTCCTTTGATCATGCCTAATAGGAAAATCTCAGGTTCTAATTCAATTTCATATTTTGTTATTTCTATTATCCATAATTTAATTTGGCTCCAAAATTTCTTAACTACTGGGCAGAGCCACCAAACATGATAAAAAGTCCCCTGTGTTTTTTTACATTTCCAGCAAGTTGGGTTTACATTTGGAAACATTTTAGCTAATCTTACCGGGGCCAGATACCACCGATACCACATTTTATAATGATTTTCTTTGTAAGCTACCAATTTTGTCATCTTATAATTGCTTTCCCATACCCTTTCCCATTCCTCTAATCGTATGCTATGTCCTATATTCCTCGCCCAGGCTATCATCTGACCTTTGACCAGTTCTTCTGCCAAATCATATTCCAATAAATATCTGTAGATTCTTGAGATCAGTTTTGCTTCTTTAGATTCTAGTAATTTATCCAATTGATTTGGTTTTATGTCAATTCCTTGTTCCTCCTGGTCTTTTCTGTATCTTGTCTTAATCTGTAAATAGGGCCACCAATCTATTGCTATTCCTTGATCATAAAGTTCTTCTCTTGATTTCAATTGTCCTTGTGCATCTAATATTTCTCTATATCTTAAAATTTTATGCTTCATCAATGTGTTCGGGTGTGTTATTGCCTCTATTGTTGATAGCCAACCAGGTATTTTCATGTAATGTTTAGATTTAATCTGTTGCCATATATTTATTAAGGAGTTTCTGATTGTATGGTTGTTGAAATGTTTGTATGTTTTATTTCCGGGGCTCCATATAAAGGCATGCCATCCTTTCAATAAATCGTGTCCTTCCAAATTCAAAAGTCTAGGGTTATCTAAGGTTATCCATTCCCTGATCCATGATAAACATGCCGCCTTATAATATTTTTCCCATGCCGGGAACCCAAATCCGCCCCTCATTTTATCATCTTGTAATATCTTTAATTTTATTCTTGATTTTTTCCCCTCCCACACAAATTTAGTAGTTATTTTATCCAGATTTGTAAAAAATTTCTTATCTAATTTTATTGGAATCGTTTGGAATAGATAAAGGAGTCTTGGAAGTATGTTTGATTTTATCGCCGCTATTCTCCCCAACAAAGTTAAATTCAATTTCCCCCATTTATTTAAATCTTCCCTTATTTTCTGAACTAAAGGTTCATAATTATTTTCTTTGATTGTCACAGTTTTAGTTGTCAAATTTATCCCTAAGTATTTTACTTTTTTAGTTAGCTGTAATCCTGAATCTTTTGATAGTTTGTCTACTTGTTTAGCTGTCATATTTTTCGTCATCATTTTCGTCTTTTCTTTATTAATTTTTAATCCTGCTACTTTTCCGAATTTCTCAATTTCTTCTATTAATTTGGGAGTTGTTTCTATTGGGTTTTCTATGAAGAAGACAAGGTCGTCTGCAAACGCTTGGACCTTGTATTCCTCTTTTTTAATCTTTAATCCTGTAATTTCCTCATTTGCCCTAATTCTAATTAACAAGTTTTCTAAGGTCAAAATAAACAGTAAAGGCGATAATGGGCATCCCTGTCTTACTCCTTTATCTATTCCAAAAAATTTTGTTTGTTCCCCGTTTACCAAGATGCTTGCCTTTTGATTCTGATACATTGATGCTATCATTTTTGTGAATTTGTCTCCAAAATTCATATTTTGAAGTTGGTGTATCATAAATGTCCAATTTACTTGGTCAAAGGCCTTCTGTGCATCCAGAAAGATCAGTGCCGCCTGTCTCTCTGGATGCACCTCATAATATTCTAGAACATCTATTACTATTCTTAAATTGTTTTGGATTTGTCTGGAGGGCAAAAAACCATTTTGATCCTGATGTATTTTATTCTGTATTACTTTTTTCATCCTATTAGCAATTATACTCGCAAAAATTTTATAATCGGTATTTAACAAAGAAATTGGTCTATAGTTTTTTATTAGTGTGGTATCTGCCCCTTCTTTAGGTATTAAGGAAATGTAGGCTTCTTTCCACGTGTTTGGTAGCTTAGCCTCCATCAAAACTTCGTTATATACCTCTAATAAGATTCCCGTTAGTGATCCATCAAATGTTTTATAAAACTCCATTGGCAACCCATCCATCCCAGGGGTTTTATTATTTTTTTGTCTCTTCAGGGCTTCTCTTAATTCCCCTATGGCAATCTCCTTATTTAATAGGTCCTTTTCTTCCTCCGTCAACATTTCCAATCCTTTCTCTTTTAAAAATAGTTCAATTTCCTCCTCTGTTACTATTTCTTTTTCATAAAGTTTTTGATAGTATTGGACTATTATCTCTTTTTTCTTCTCTAAACTATATAGTTTAGAGAAGAAGAAAAAATGACTGTACATTAAATAGGCCCTCGGACAGAAAAGATGCTGTGGACATCGCCTGGTGTTCTGGCTGCTCTGCCAAGTTAGTTGACACCTTGGCTTTAAGAATCAATGACTTAAACAGTGAAAGGAAGAAGAGTCTGGTAAGAGGAGGATGGTCTGGCAACAGTCCTTCGTCCTCTGAAAGATCAGAGTCTGTGGATCTCATCATCCCAAGTAGAGTCATCGCTATGGACGGACTCCTGATCACAATAATCGTAATCCAGAGAATAACCTGAAGTGGCAACAGGTTGAGATTGCAGCGCCACTGGAGGAGCTGCTGGAAGAGAAGCAGGTAATGATCCAGCAGCTAGCAGTCTGGATACAATCTCTGCCGCAATGGACTGGACATTCAGAGATAAATTGGAATGTTGACCCTCCACATGGCGGAGCCTTGCGGCAGTGGGGATAAAGGTGGCCTCAGGCTTTGGTCTGGTCGGTCACCTGGGGCAGAGCAGGTGGTGGTAGTTGAGCATGCTGCCTAGATGTGGGAGCCTGAGAGATAGACTCAACCTGTGAAGGTTGTGTGCCAGACTCAGAAGAATATGATGTTGGTGTCTGCGAACCCAAGACCAGCGCCTTTTGGTGAGCCAGGTCAAATTGGCGTTCAAGAGCGCGATGTCTGCGTTGTTCATCTCTGCTCCTTGAAGAGCCACGCTTTGCGGGTCTGGAGACTGAGTGCGATGGCGGGGCCGAGGTAGCCCTCGATGGCCGTGATTTAGAAGAGTTTGACTTTCTGGGTGGCACTGAAAGAGATGTAGACTGGTCATCTGAATGTTCCAGGTCAGACAACAATTCCCTGTCAGCTATTGCAGGTAATTGCAAGGTTTTGTTTTTTAAAAAAATATTTAATTATCTGAAGCAGAAGGAAAAACGGGTAAGAACCATTGCACCAAAGTCCACCACTGGAGAGGAACACCTAGTGACTGGAAGCAGTAAACAACGTTTCTGCCAGAAAGGGCAGTTGAGAAAAGTTGGCAAACAATTTGGGTAGTTAATCCTCCGTTGTGGTGACAGTAGAGAGCGCCTGCGTGCAGTTAATAGATGGCAGAAAACACCCCTATAACAAACTTTCTTGGGCAATCTGTTGCTATTGAAGGAATTGCAAATGGTGCCCATTTAGGCAACTCCTACTGCAGCTGCGCGAGGAGAAGAGGTGATAATGACAGCAGCGGAAGGCGAATTTGCACTCTCCCCGACACCGATGAAGCCGCACTGCCTCTGTCAAAAAGGTAGTGCAAGGAAGGAGATGGACACAATAGGCAGCGCTGACCCATAGGTGTGACCGCCGATGATTAACTCGAATGGTGGTTGTGATAAGATGGCGGTGGCGGGAAACCGTTTTTTAAAACGCCGCAATTCCGATCAGCAGATTGCTCACTTTAAAATGGTGGTGGCGGCGGTGAGAAGCCTTGTTTTAAATGCTGCAATTAAGCTCAGGGGTTTTGGCGCCTTAAAAATGGCGGCGGTGGCAAGAAACTCTCCTCAGTGCCGCGCTCACCACAAATGACTCATTTTGGTTCCTCCAACCAAGGTAATTAACGCCGGGCTTTCAATCACACTGAATAATGGCTGGGCAACAGGAGAAGGATGGTCTGTGCCGGGAGATAATTCTGTCGTCAGCAAGGCAGTAATTTGCTTCAAGCTGTGCGACTATCAATGAATGCAGTCTGCTCCATCCGGTGGCAGAACGGCAAGCACTTACAACTAACTTCTGTCACGTCAGCAAGGCGATTATGCTTCAGGCTGAACGGAAAAATTTTATTATCAGACAGAGTCTGCTCCAGCCGGTAGCAGTACTCTGAGGCCGCCAAACTAATCAGCAACAGTAGACAGATGGGAGGTGGCAGCAGTCGTACCGGCAAGCCGGGAGACACAAACACATCCACTGGCGGCAGATTAAATAGAAATGGTCCAGCCGGGACCGATTTCTGATGGTGGGAAGCTGTCTGTCACTAATTAGGAATTGGACTTGAGCCCAGCGGGACTCACCACCCCTTCACAGTCCAGAACACTCCAGATGACAGATATGAAGTGTAGTAGAGAAAAAAACCAAGAAATTTTCCTGATGCAGGGAAGAATCCAAAGCGTGCAGCTTTTTTTAGAAATATTAGCCAGAGCAAGCCAAATTAGTCTCTTCAGTTCCACTGAGTGAATAAAGCTGACACCAGTCGAGCGAAGGAGGCGGAACCAAGACAAAATTTAAAGGAACATACACTCAGTCTCTGGCTAATACACTATTGAAAACCCACGCTTTGGATTCTCCAGCAGCGCACTGGAGAACTATGTTTGAGATGTTTTGGCAAAGGTAACCCAAAGGGATAAGGAAGAACTAAGAACCGGAATAGACGAAATATACAGAGTTCACGCTAACTATGCAAGAAGGAATAAACTATGCAAAGAAATTCACATAAGATTTATGAAGAAATCTATAAAAGAAGAGATTTACAGGAAAATGAGAGAAGAGACAACTACGTATAAGGGAAGAGAAATTTTAACTCTCAAACAAATACCGAGAAGAACAAGAGATCAAAGAAGAAATTATAATTTTCTAACTACACAGTTGAATAAATTCAAAATAAAATTTCACTGGCTAATACCGGAAGGTCTACTCATCTCTTGGGAAGAAAGAAAGTATAGGATTGATAATTTAGAAAAGGGTCAAGACTTTTTTGAACAACATTTCATATGTGAAGAGGAACAGGAGAGAAGGGAGGAAACGGAACCCAGAAGGCAAGAGGCACAGTGGATAGAAAAAGAAGAAAAAGATCAAGAAGATAAAAGAAGAGTGGAGAGAGAAAGAATGGAGAGAGTGGGAGTGAGGGAAAAGATACAAAGAGTTACCAGAAACACAACAAAGTTGAAAATAACAAACAGATAAATCCAATAGAGATGGAAGAACTAAAAATCATTTTGATCAATATAAACGGACTCAATTCACCAATGAAAAAGAAATATATATTTACAAAATTGCAAAAACTTGGTATCGACATCATAACATTACAAAAAGTATATATTAAAAGACAGCAACAAAAACTGTTGGAAAATCAAAAATTAGGAAGATTATATACGTCCTTAGGAGATGGTAAAAAGAAGCGGGTGGCAATGTATGTTAAAACCACCTAAAAACCAAACAGATATATACAGATACGGAAGGACGTATCTTAATAATGGAAATACAAACAGACACAAAAAAAATATTGCTAGTATCCATATATGCACCCAATGGAAATCAGAGGGATTTCTACAAGAAATTGCACAACATAATCAAAGACCTGGAGTATGAGAACATCTGCATTGTCGGGAATTGTAACGCAATTATGAACTTACAAGAAGATTATTGGAGTAATAAAAGAAGTAAAACCAGAAAGAAAACCCTACCGGATACATTTAAAGATTTGGTCGAAGAATTACACTTATACGATGTGTGGAGAGAGGCAAACAAACAAATCAAACAATATACATATTACTCAAGTCCTCACCAGTCATGATCTAGGATTGACATGGCCTGGATGACGCCAGATCTTAGAAAGGAAATACAAGATATTGAAATCATACCAAATATCTGGGCTGATCATAACCCTATAAAAATAATAAGGAAAGGATATCGTAAGCAAAAGAGGTGGATGCTGGACACTGGAATAATAAAAGAATGTGTGCGGATGATGGAGAAGGAGCTCAAAATATTTCATCAAATAAATACTAAGGAACAGACTTTGTTACAGAATCTGTGGGATACAACAAAAGCCTATGTTAGAGGCCTCACCATAGTGTATACAACCAAAAAAAAATAAAGACAAACAACAAAAAAGAAATAACCTATTAGAAGAACTTAACATATACGAATTACAACTGCAGAAACAGCCTGATGATAAAACAATAAAGGCAAAATTGAACATTACTAAACATAAATTGAATTTAATTATGCAGACAGAAATTGCACAGAAAATTAAAATGGCAAAGCAGAAATACTTTGAACATGCAAATAAAACAGGTCGCTGGTTAGCGTACAGACTGAAGAAAGAGAGGTGGAGGAGAATAATATATCAATTACAAGATGAAGCAGGACAAATATACAGTACAAACCCAGATAAAAAAATGTATAGTTAAAGAATTCTATCAAAAACTTTACACACAAGAGGAGATCCAGGACTGAGATATCAAGGAATATCTGCGCGAAGCAAATATATCAAAACTGGAGGAAACCCAGAGACATATTAAATAAACCGATCACAATGATAAGAGTTGATGGAAGCCTGGAAGAAACAGAAGAACAAGGTGCCAGGTCCAGATGGAATTCCAACCGAATTTTACAAAAATTGTCAGTCTGCGATAGATGAGCTACTTCTTCAAGTCTTCAACGACGCATTGTTAGAAGCAAAAACTCCTAAATCCTGGGCCGAAACTATTATTTCACTTATCCCCAAAGAAGACGTGGATCTGACGTAGGTTAAAAACTATAGACCAATCTTGCTCCTAAACGTCAACTATAAATTATTTATGACAGTTATAACACAAAGATTGAAAACAGTCATAAATAATTATATACACTCCAAGGAGACAGATAAAAAATAATACGAGAACAATTATAAACATCTTAGAATGGGCATTGGTCTTACCTGATACGCCCTTTCTCGATCGAGCACCCACAGCAGTCAGGTCTGGGAGTGGCAGGTCTAGCACCCAATTGGACCGAGCCTACTGAACTTTAATCACCGCCCCCTTCATGCTTAGTCCAGTTTGGAGGCGAGTACGTCCAGCAGGCTGAGGTGTCTGTAAGAGAAAAACGAGAGAATAAAAGGCCTCCCACCCCACATGCCCCCAGGTACGCCCGAAGAGGGTGGGCGCTCGATCGAGAAAGGGCGTATCAGGTAAGACCAATGCCAATTCTCCAATTCGGAGCCCACAGCAGTCAGGTCTGGGACATACCAAAGCTTGGTGTCTTCTAGGGAGGGAGAGGCTGTACATGTTGTAGCACTCTCCTGCCGAAGGCAGCATCAGCTGATGCGTAGGAGTCCAAGCGGTAATGCCGGACGAAGGGAGTCACTGATGACTAGGTAGCGGCCTGACAGACCTCCTCCAATGATGCTTGAGTTGACCACGCAGCAGAGGTAGAAGCACTTCTTGTAGAATATGCAGTGATGTTGCGGGGAGCCGGCAATGATTGGGCCTCGTAGGCCGTCGCTATAGTGGCTCTGATCCAATGACCTATAGTAACCGATGAAACCCGAGAGCCCATGGAGGAAGGCTGGAAAGACAGGAAGAGGGTCTCAGTCCTGCGGAAGTTAGCCGTTCGTGAGACATATATCCGGAGAGCCCTGCAAACGTCCAGTGTATGCCAAACGGCCTCCTGGTGGCAACGTGGCGAAGGACAAAAGTCCGGGAGGGTGAGCTCCTGAGAATTGTGGAAAATGGTATTCACCTTTGGGACAAAGGTCGGATCAAGTTGGAGAACTACCCTGTCTTTATGGAAAACACAGAGGTCAGAGCGGGGCAGACAGGGCGGTGAGCTCTGAAATCCGCCGAGCGGAGGTAATGGCAACGAGGAAAGAAACTTTGAAGGATAGATATTTGAGACTGACCTCTTGGAGTGGTTCGAAGGGAGGGCCTGTAAGGGCCGTCAGGACCTTATTTAGATTCCAGGTGGGGAAACGGTGAACCGTGGGGGGTCGGAGGTTGGTGGAGCCTCTCAGGAAGGAGCGAATGAGTGGGTCATTAGCTAGCAAGGAAGGGGAGCCACATGAGAGGATGGAGGAAATGGCGGCTACCTGGCACCACAGAGTGTTGGGCGCCAGACCGCTCAGGAAACCATCCTTAAGAAAATCAAGAAGTTGTACAATGGAGACATCAGAGGCCACTATTCGTCGCCTGGAACACCAATTGTAGAAGGTCCGCCAAGTTGAGTTGTAGATGCGTAGTGTGGAAGGGCGCCTAGCAGCCTGGATGATCTTAACAGCGCCTGGGGAGACGAATGCCAAAGTCAGGAGGAGCCACTCAGCCTCCAGGCGGTCAACTGGTAAGACTGGGGTTCCAGGTGTTGAAGAGAGCCTTGCAGGAGGACAATTTGGCTGTCGGGAATCCGCCAAGGAGGGGCCACAGACAGGGACATCAGGTTGGGAAACCATGGGTCGTGAGGCCAGTGAGGGGCCAGAAGGATGACCTCCGCCTTCTCCAGAAGAATCTTGCGTATTACCCTGGATATGAGAGGTAGAGGTGGATAGGCATAAAGGAGTTGGTCCACGGGCCAAGGGCAACGAAGGGCGTCCACCGCTTCCGCGCTTGGAGAGGGGAAGCGAGAAAAGAATCGGGGCAGCTGGTGATTGGAAGTCGAGGCGAATAAGTCCACTGAAGGTGTCCCGAACCGGGCGATCAACTCCTGGAACAGAGAGGGATGTAAGCTCCATTCGGAAGGATCGACCAGGTGGCGGCTGAGGGAGTCCGCACACGTGTTGTCCATTCCTGAGATGTGCTCCGCCTTGATTGAAGCTAGATGGGACTCGGCCCAGAGGCACAGGCAGAGGGCTTCCCTCTGAAGGGCGCGGGAGCGAGTTCCGCCCTGCCTGTTTACATGTGCCTTGGCGGAGACATTGTCCATGAGGACAAGGACATCCTGACCAAGGACATGAGGCTCGAATTTCAGTAGGGCTAGGTAGATGGCACGGAGCTCCAGAGTGTTGATGTTGAGTTGCTGCTCCAGAGGGGACCAAAGGCCCTGTGCCATATGAGTCCCCAGATGGGCTCCCCAGCCAGAGAGGTTGGCATCTGTCGTGAGTACAATCCTGTCGACCTCCCTGAAGAAAGTGCCCCGGGATACGGCTTGCGATGTCCACCAAGTCAGAGAGTCTACTACTGAGGGGGGTAAGGTGATCCTGAAAGCCGAGGTGGTGCGCTTGGCCCTTTGGAATGAAAGTAAAAGCCACTGGAGCTCCCTGCTGTGGAGGCGAGGCCATGGTACAATGTCGTAAGACGAGACCATTTTCCCTAACAGGCTGGAGAGTCCCAGGAGGGAGGCGGAACCGCACCTTTGGAAGCATGCCGCCATGTCAGAAAGGCTAGATATACGATCCTGTGACAGGGAAACTTGAAGGTTGACTGAATTTATTAAGGCCCCCAGGTGTTGCAGGCACGTAGAAGGGGTTAAGTGACTTTTGCGCCAATTGATTGAAAAACTGTGCCGTTGCAAGATAGAAATGACCGAGGAGAGATCCTGGAGGGCTTGAGAGTGGGAACGGGAAAGGATAAGAATATCATCCAAATAAAATAAGGCTCGTATAGGGATAGAGGTTATGTGTCCCATGAGGGCAGCCATAACCTTAGTGAACGCCCTCGGGGCAGAGGAGAGGCCGAATGGTAAGGCCGTATATTGGAAGTGCAGGCCATTGTAGGAGAAACGTAAAAATTTTTGGTGGGCGGGGAGGATGGGGATGTGTAGGTAAGCCTTGGTTAAGTCTATGGAAGACATAAAGTCCCCACTGCGAATGCAGAGAAGGATTGTGTGCAGAGACTGCATTTTAAAGCGGTGGTAAACTATATATCTATTGAGAGACTTTAAATCGAGGATAGCCCTCCAGCCGCCCGAGGATTTGGGGACTAAAAATAAACGGGAATAAAACCCCTGTCGTTTAAGGTGGGAGGGTACAGGTTGTAGGGCCTTAATGGTAAGCAAATGTTGTATGGCTTCGTTGCCCCAAGCCCGTTTAAAGGGATCAAGGGAAACAGGGCAGGGCAGATAATGGTTGTGGGGAGAGGATAGGATAGGAACTCGAGAGAAAGGCCCCACCTAATAGTGTCCCTGACCTAGGAGGCGGACACAGAAAAATCCCATTGATTGGCAAAGAAGGATAAACGTCCACCGATCCATGAATCGGGGGGGGGGACTAGCGGAACCGACGGGTCGCCCCTGCCCTCCTCTGAATGGACGGCTGGAGGAAAAATGGGGCTCCTGTCTGACCTGGCTGTCGTTGCATTGAGACCTTGGTTGGAAAGAGTGGTGCGAGCGCTGTTGCAGGTAGGTGGTGTCGAAGCCTCGAAAGGAAGACGGACAAAAGGATCCCTGATGGCGATATTCGGATCGTCGGGAGATAGAAGGTAAGATCTTACGGTGATCCTTTGTTTCAATCAATAGCGGGTCCAGCTGCTCACCAAATAATTTGCTACCTGCATAAGGAGAGGAGGCGAGACGCCATTTATTTCTGGCAGCTGCCTGCCAATTTCGAAGCCAGAGGAGGCGCCAAGAAGTCACCGAAGTGCCTATGGCCTTGGCGGCAAAGCGAGCAGTGTTGAGCGTGATGTCCGCAGAAAATTCTACAGCTGCTAGGATTTTATTTATGTCTTGATGTGAATGGTGGTCTGAAGCAGGGATCCATTCCTGCAGTTGGCGTAGCCACAAAATAGTCGCCCTATTAAAAAACGATGCGGCGGCGGAGGCCTGCACCAACCAGGTGGATGCCTGATGCCCTTTAATTAGGGTTCGTTCCGCCTTCTTCTCCTCCGGATGGAGGTATTTCTCTGAAGGTCCCGTCAGGGGAGAGGGAGAAGAAAGGGCGACGACTGGGGAATCAACAGTTGGAACTTGTAAGAGGGTGGAATAATCTGTTGCTAAGTTGTAAAATCTCCTGTCCAGGCTATTAGGGACAGGACCCGAACTGGGGGAAGCCCATTGTCTCTTCAGAACATCCGAAAAGAGCTTAGGGGCAGGGACCACATCCGAGTGGACTGCAGGCTCCTGGAATAGAGCTGAAGTAGGATCTGTTGACGTGGTAAGGGAATCAGGCCCTGAGGGCGAACAGCCTAGCCTGGTGGTTATCTGAGCCTTATGGAAGAGCGAACTAGCCTATGAACGGGCCGAGGGCAAAAGTTAGGTAGCACCAACTCCTGGGCCCGATGGAACCAGGTATTGACCTTAGGTAGAAAGGCCGGGTCCAAACGTAGAACGACTCTGTCATTATGTATAATGCAAAGGTCCTGGCGGATGGACAGAGCCGAAAGTTCTGAAATTCGACGAGCCGAAGTAACTGCAATTAAAAAGGCCACCTTAAAGGACAGAAACCGAAGAGACACATGACGAAGTGGTTCGAACGGAGATTCCATGAGCGCTCGCAAAACAATGTTAAGGTTCCAAGAGGGAAAACGGTGAACCACCGGAGGCCTTAAGGTAGAGGCTCCTCTGAGAAAGGTACGAATGAAAGGGTGCTTAGCCAAAGGACCTTCCGGAGTGAGAGGCAGAATGGTTGAGAGCGCTGCCACTTGACGGCGAAGGGTGGCCGGAGCAAGCCCCGATGAAAACCCCGATTCCAGAAAGGATAAAACGTCTGACACCGAAGCTGAGAGAGGGTCTATTGGTGCACGAGAACTCCAGTTCACAAAGGCAGCCCAAGTGGCTTGGTAAATGCGTTTCGTAGAACCCCGCCTAGCCGCTAGCATGTCAATGGCGGGATCCGAAATGTTAGCCTTCACAAGGAGGCGCCGCTCAACCTCCAAGCGGTCAAGCGGAGATTCGACGGATCCAGGTGTTGAAGGCTCCCTTGAAACAGGGCCACCTGAGAACTCGGGATAGTCCAAGGCGGGGCCACAGAGAGAACCCGAAGATCCGCGTACCACGGTTGCCTGGGCCATAGAGGGGCGATGAAGATTACCTCTGCCTTCTCCTGCAGCAGTTTCCGGATGCATTGAGCTATAATGGGAAGGGGCGGAAAGGCGTAAAGGAGACCCGGAGGCCAGGGGCAGCGAAGAGCGTTCGTTGCTTCTGCTCGAGGGTCCGGATACTGGGAGAAGAACCTGGGAAGTCGATGGTTGCGAGAGGAAGCGAATAAATCGACGACAGGTATCCCAAAACGGTCTATTATCTGCTGAAAGAGCGACTGAGGCAGGGACCATTCCCCGGGGTCCACCACCTGACGGCTGAGGACATCCGCCTGGACATTGAGATTCCCGGAGATGTAATCTGCTGTCAACGACCGAAGATGCCTCTCGGCCCAAGATCCCAGGCGAAGAGCCTCCAAGAAAAGTAACTGGGAATGCGTGCCGCCCTGGTGGTTGATGTGCGCCTTGGCGGAGATGTTGTCCGTCAAGATCAAGACGTCCTTGCCCTCCACCTCCCGCTGGAAGGAGAGGAGGGCTAGCCTGACCGCCCGCAACTCCAGGAAATTGATGTTCCTGAGGCGTTCCTGAGGGGACCACAGACCTTGGGCCATATGGTGACGACAATGGGCCCCCCAACCCTGCAGACTGGCATCGGTTACCACGGTGACTCGAGGAGGATCCCGAAAACACGAACCCCGTTCCAGTGCCTGCGACTTCCACCAGAGAAGAGAGGACTTGACCAGAGGGGGCAGTCGAAGGAGGGTTCGAGAGGCAGCCAGTCCCTTCCGTTGCAGAGGAAGCAGGAACCACTGGAGACGTCTGCTGTGCAACCGAGACCAAGGGACAATACCGAATGTGGAAACCATTTTCCCCAACAAACACGACAATTGCAGAGCCGAAACAGAGGACTCAGAAAGACATTGAGAAACTAAAGTCCTAAGGCTTA